>JASNGC010000005.1:0-327388 GCA_038659295.1 Enterocytospora artemiae
GCTTAGGTCCGCATCACCTCCTTCTATCCAAAGGACGAACCCGTCTCAACATTCACTTCGTAAAGATGCTACTACTTCCAAGATCTGCTCCTAATGTCGTTCCATCCGCGGTCGCCCGCGCACTTCCCCACAACAATAGTGCCCGCCTACTACTCACAGAGTCGAGGGCCTCACACCGCTGATCAGCGCCATCCATTTTATGCCGTCGCAAATTCGGTAGGTACGTTGCAACACGTTTCTTAGCGGATGCCAACCTCCATGGCCACCGCCCTACTGTCTGGATTTGCCTACCGCATTTATGGGTTCTCTGCTCAGCCTTTGGCTGTTTATCCCTCTGTCAGGTTCATCCCTTCTTGCAGACCAAGCTTACCTCGGTCTGCCCACTGATGCGTCCTAGGCCCCAGCGCTAGTACACACTTATTACGCTGCCACAGCTTCGGAGTTTGTTGAAATTTTCCACATCCTCTCTACACCATGTCCCTAGTTTCCCGCATCGCTGTCCTGAGAGACATTTCGGCTGGAACCAGCTACCAGGTAGTTCGATTGGTCTTTCGCCCCTTTCAGTAGCTCATGTCATCGAGTTGAACATCAGAATGACTCAGATCCTCCATCAGAATTTTTCCTGACTTCAATCAAACCGCTGAAAGTTCACTACCTTTCGGGTCTTACCCTCCCAACTATCAAATCGCTTCCGGGCCCGCACTTCACATGCTTCTCCTCGCTGGGAATGTAATCTCCTTGGTCCGTGTTTCAATACGGGTCCGAGTCTCTCGGCTTACCTCCTTGTACTTTCACTATTTCACTCCCTTACCGGGACTTTTTCACACTTCGCTCGCGCTACTTCTCCGCTATCGGTCACCGACTATATTTAGACTTGGATGCTGTTACCACCCCTTCACACTGCACTACCAAGCAGCACTACTCTCTCCCTCTCCGCGCTCCAAGGACTATCACCCCCTCCGGTCGGCCTTTCCATGCCCGTCTCTCTGCGCTCTGCTACAACGGGGAGCACGCCCCCTTACAATCGGGTCTTCTCCATGTTCAATCGCCTCTACTACTGGAATCTCCGTTGATTTCTTCTCCTATCCTTAATAATATGCTTAAGTTCAGGATGTTGTCCTGCACAACGTGCACAATTAGAATCTTATTGTCGTGTCCTTCACGTTCGTCATCGCTATCGGTACCTATCGATCCCGTACAAGGAATAACGCAATTGTATCATGTATCAATCGTCATGCACTTGCGCACACCACAACAAACAATACCAATATCTCACATGCAGGGGCTTCCCCCCACACGTCCCTACCCACCCTCCCCCACGTGCGCTAAATTAACCCATATACTGCATAACACACACACAATACTACATGTATACAACATACACACAACACACACAATCCTAGTACAGAATATCCTATTAGTATTTCGCATTCAATACGTTCTGCTCTTTCTTAACTCCTCAATCATTTGAGCACTTCATTATAATGGCTACATCAACTATATTTTCTCACTTATGAGCCATATTCAAAAATTAATCATCTTCATACTATCCGTTAAATCATCTTCATACTATCAGTTAAATCATCTTCAAATTATCCGTTAAATAATATTCACATTATCCGTTAAATCATCTTCTTCACATTATACTATCCGTTAAATCATCTTCACATTATCCGTTAAATCATCTTCATACTATCCGTTAAATCATCTTCATATTATCCGTTAAATTTCTATCCTTCAACGTTCTCTGTAACCCCACTGTGCCACTTCAAATTCCAAACTATTCAAGTCTGCCTTACCAAGTAAATCAACTACAGGTGATACCTCCTTATTCCTAGCAATTCAAATCCTCACCTTTAATGTCCATATGGTACATATTTTAATATTTCACCAGCCATGTCATTATTACTAAACCCTGCTAAATCAACTAATTCCAATCTATATACCTCTTTAGATACCTCTTTGGACACCTCTTCTCCCCAATACTCTTCCAAACCACTACTTTTAGTTTACACTCTACAAACACATCAAATATACTATACCATATATATAATGCATTCTTTGGTACAAATTGTGAGAACATCTTCTGTGTCCTTCCATCTCTTAACTCTGCTGTGCCTAGTATTGCTTTGTAATTTCATTTGAGTATTCTACTTTTTTTTACCATCACTATGTTCAAACAAGTATCCCAGTACTTCTATTTTCTCTTCGTTGTTGTTGATCATTCTATTGTACACATTTGTGAAGAAACCGTCGGGTATGGTAAGGTTAAATCTCTCATCACAGAGCATCAGATACTTCATGGTCAATGCAATAGGATGTGGTGGTGCTGCATTCTCATATCCACTGAATGTAAGTTTAGTATCCGAGACAGAGTGCATTGCAGAATTTCCACTACTAATTTTTAGCTCCATCTTGACCTCTCCCAGCTCTCCCGGGTTAATTGTATTTCCAAAGGTAAGTGGTGTATCCCCAATCTCTTCTGTCGTCCTTTGTAAATCCTCTAATTGATTTGATTCCACATTTAACTTCACAATTACGATGTTTTAGCCTATCAATCAATTCCCTAAACTTATTTAATATTCCTCCAAAACCCCTCTAAGCTTGTATCTGCTGGAGATACTTCCGTAGCCATTACAATCACATTCATCATACTTATCATTCCTCATCTCACCTCATTCTTTACTAACCCTTCTTATACACACTCATCACCTTCTTATATACACTCATCACCTTCTTATACACACTCATCACCTTCTTATACACACTCATCACCTTCTTATACACACTCAT
Organism: Enterocytospora artemiae; assembly: GCA_038659295.1. Taxonomy (NCBI): domain Eukaryota; kingdom Fungi; phylum Microsporidia; genus Enterocytospora; species Enterocytospora artemiae. The sequence goes on from JASNGC010000005.1 coordinate 2,794, forward strand.
CACCTTCTTATACACACTCATCTATCAAATATTCCCCTTCATCCCTAGGCGTATACCCTCCTAAACCTCGTACTACCCTAGACCATTCCTTTCTTCTGTCTGCCGTCATTGTGAATTCTCTATTCCAACATTTCTACAGAATTTCTTCAACGGTAAACTTTCTTCCAATCCCAGGTGTTCTAATGAATAGTGCTGTCCTTCCATATCCCAGAATAAGCAGTTGAAAAGATGAAGTAGTGTTATTTCTGCACAATCCGTGAATTTTTTGGTTTCATCAAATGTATTATCTTTTCTTATGTATATTGGAACTGGTGTATTCACTCTGGAATATGGAAATATGTTAATAATCCTATAAAATTCACTGAATGTTTCTGTGAAACCTTCACTCATACCATATTCGTCTATTTTATATGATTTTTCTCCAATATTCTATCGAGATATAACTCTAGATCTTCCCTGGATTCCATCTCGAAATTGGTTATTATTCAATCTGCAATATCATCGATTTCGTATTCTTTAGACAACTCTGCCATATTTGTTTCGTCCGTCAAAACGCTGACAAATATCTCTGCCATCATTCTTACACCTACTACATCAGTTTCATCACCGTCGATGATTTCAAACAAATAATGGCTTCCAAAATTACTCTCCATGGTTCTAACTCCACACAATATCCCCTACTGAATAAAATAACTCTATTGCACAAGTAAATACAATTACTGCCTTGAGAATTGTTTTTCTAATACCTTCATATCTATATACTAAGTATCTTCGTCATCTGATCTATCGATATTGCTGAATTCAGAAACCACAAACTCTAGAATGGTTGGTAACCGTATCTCATGAGTATTAGCTAATGTATCATTTATTACACCTCTCCCTCAATATCTCTTCCAAAATATTCAATATAACAACTATATCAACACACCCCTCCTTATAATCTTGAAGATGATGAATTCCACTTTTCAAGTTGGTCTCTGTATTCCTGGATTAGTTAAGATACTTGAAATAATCTATTCCTGCAATTCAAAATGACTCCACGAACAAATAAGTTGCAAAAAATTAATCACTAAGTATGTCTAAAATCCTAATAAATTTCTCATACCCGAAGATCCATAATTTATTTTGTGATTCTAGCAAATCCCCATAGATAACAATTAAAGTGGTAGAAAATAAAGTGATGGAAAACACTGCTCAATTTATAACTAAATAGTCACTTACATATTTTTTTGATACTATTACTCTGATAAATTTACATACCCCACCCATTGAAGCTTGAGATTCATCATGGATTAATAATTTGTGTAGTAGAGGTGATATAGATTGTAGTTTTGTAACAGTGCAGTCATACTCTATCACACCCACCATGTTGTAATAGTTCTCTATTACCTTTTACACCACAGGTCACGAGTACTGACACTCCATGTACACAACAAACCACCATATATTTGTGTCTGTCTCATCAATATGAAATTCACAATCTCTTATCAACATATAGCTAGTCCAAGAGATGTTATTTTCCCATCAACTGACAAATTTGCTTATTCTGAATATTCCACAGGGGATGGTCTAATCTCCAACTATAACCATACCTCACTTGGAATACTATGGTATGTGTTGATCCAATGATGAAGCTATTACAATATCCACAAGTTACCAGATGATATAACGAGTCAATCAAACTTTACTCACCAGTCTGAAAGATATCCTCATTGGCCATGGTCAGATTAGTAAAGAATTAAAACAAACTGCTAGTTACCAAACGATATTCAAAAATTTCTTCTTCATATTTGAACCTCCACTGTTTAATAAGCATTTTCTATTTATTCATATCCATATATCAATCTTTCCACTTTAGTATCAAATAATATATCAATGTCATATAATACCAACACCTACTCCATTGGCCTTAAGTTTCTTTAGCATCTCTCTGGTATCCATACCCATCAATTCAATATCTTTACATGAAATTGTAAACTTCTTCAATGAAAGAATCTTTACCACTGATTTGATTATTATACTCCAATCTGATCCTGTAAATTTGATATAGTCCATATTTAAATCCTCCAAGCATTTTAATGACCCAAGTACCGCTGTAAACTTTTTGATCTCTTCGGTTCTTTTTTCTGCTTCCATAGTACTTACCCCCAAGACATTCAACGATAGATTTAATTCTTTAATCAACCTATTGTTTTTAATAATTTCTGTCATTATTGATAAATTTTCCAACTTCAATTCACTTCTTTGTAAGTTTATATTAGTCAGCTTATTTAAACCCTTAATTCCATTCAAAATAGGGGTAATATCTTTTAGACAACAGTTTTCTGTATTCAATACCTTTAATTTGGTCATCTTTGCTATTATTTTACCAATCTCCCTTGCATCCTCATTATTAAATTTGCATCCTGAGATATCAAGTGTCTCTATTTTTAAGTCACTGGCAGTATATTCGCATTTATCACCTGACAGATTAAAATTATTACCTCCAATGGCTACATCAGTTATTTTTTCATACCTATGAATCGTATTAAAAAATTCAGTAATCGTTATCTCCATATCATTGTGTGCCAAATTTATACCTTTTAAGTTTGGAAACCAATTCAACATATTTTCTATTTCTTCCACCGACCTATAAGATAACTTATTTTCCTTCAAACTTAAATATTCTATTCCTCCGCAAAGTGTGAGTGCACCATATTTTCCACATATATACTGCATGTCACTTGGATTTAGATCGTTTTCACCCAAATAGAGTTTCTTTAGCTTCGGCATCTTCGACAATAATTCTGAAAAAGCTAATCCTGCTTCATTTTCATTCAGTTTATTTGAGGAATAGTCTAAACTCTCTATATCTAAACTAGATATTGATTCCACAAACATTCTAGTTTTCTCCAATCCAAGTTCATTATAACTAATATTCAATTCCTTCAGTGACTTCATTTCTTTTATGGCCCTGAATATTTGTGGCAAGTAGGATGAATCACACTTTCCAATTTCATTATCGCTGATATCAAGACATTCAAGATTCGGACAACCCTTCAGTATTTGAATAAACAGTTCTATGCTATCATTAGACGATAAGGGAAAGTTTAATTCGAGATGTCTTAATTGAATATTCTTCAGTAGTTTTACAATGCGATTTAAGGATTCTTTTGGTATAATAACATCTGAAGCTATTTCCAAATGATTCAATTTACCAGCTTTCTCGAGTAAATTAACTATAAATAGTACTTCTTCATCCTTAGTAATTGAAATCTTCAATATTTTTAATGACTCATAAGGTATATATTTTAGAATTTTATCAAATATATCACTATTATAATCACATAACTTAGTAGTTAGGTCAATTGAATTCAATTTTGATATCTCTTTTCCCCAGTACTCTTTCAAGATGTTGGACTTTGATTTACATGCTTCTGCCAATACATCGAATGCATTATATCCTATATATAGTGTATCATTCGGTAGAAATGGTGAGAACATATACTGTGTGGCTGGATCGGCTAACTCGACTGTGCCCAGTATCTGCTTTGTAATCTTATCTGAGTAGTTTCCAAACTCTTTATCATCCTTCTGTTCAAACAAGTATGTCAGTACTTCTACCTTCTCTTCATTGTTGTTGATCATTCTATTGTACACATTAGTGAAGAAATCGTCGGGTATGTTAAAGTTGAATTCCTTATTACAGAGCATCAAATACTTCATAGTCAATGAAATAGGAAGTGGTATTGCTACATCCTCATATCCACTGAATGTAAGTTTATCAACTAATTCTGATAATTCATCTTCTTGAATTGTATCTGAGATAAAGTGCATCGCAGAATGTCTACTATCAATTTTTAACTCCATTTTGACTTCTTTCGAGTTAATTATATTTCCAAATGTCAATATTATACTCCCGCCAAAATCTGTTCTATTCTCATTCACCCATACAAATTCTTCAATTGATTTGAATTCACATTCAACTTTACAATTAGGATGTTTCAACTTATCAACCAACTCCCCAAATTTCTTTTCTATATTATTGAGATTCATACTAGTGTCCTTCAAAAATTTCCTTATATCCTTATTTCTTGAAGGTACTACTGCTACCATCACAATCACATTCATCATATTTATCAATCCTGATTTCACTTCATTTCTTGCAATTCCATATATAATCTTACCTATTGAATATTTACTTCTTTTAGTAGATGTAGAACTTCCCAGGTCCTGTACCACCCGAGACCATTCCTTTCTTGTATTACTTGTGATTGTGAATTGTTCATTTCCAACTGTTTCGTAGAATTGTACCAATGGTGATTTTTCATCCAATCTCAGGTGTTCTAGTGAATAGCACTTCCCTTCCACGTCCCAGAACAAGCAGTTAAAAAGGTGAAGCAGTGCCATCTCAACACAATCCGAGAATATTTTAGTTCCAAATGTATTACCATCTCTTGTGTATACTGGAACTGAAGCATTCGAAACTGGTTTATTCACCCTGGAATATGGGAATGACGAGTTAATACTCTTATAAAACTCTCCAAATATTTCTGTGAAATCATTACCCATATTATATCTGTCTATTTTACATGATTTTTCTTTAATTTTCTCTAATATTGTAGTAAGATATAACTCTAGATCTTCTTTGGAATCTAATACTTCAATCATAAATCCATGAATCAAGAGGTGTTTGAGTTCTTTGTCCTTGTCTTTGAACAATTTCGATTTCGATTCTATCTTGAAATTGTTTATTATTCGGTTAACCGTACGTCTAATTTCGCTTCCTTCGCCTCCCTCTGATTTTTTTGTTAACTTGGCTACGTTTGCTTTATCTTCTGTAAAAATACTGACGAATACATCAGCCATCATTCTTATACTCTTACGTCTACTTTCACTTTTATCCTTATTACCAGTTCCAAAGTAATAATGTGCAAAATTACTCTTCATATTCCTAAAAGGACATAATATGCCTGTTGGAGATGGAAATAAATATATCATAAGATTTGTAATACTATCACTACTTTTATCTTCTCCAAAGTTTCTTCTACCATCTTTATATGTAACTTTAATTTCTGGATTATACCTTCTTAAGTTGGGAGCACAATTCATCAAATAAATAAATCCAAATATTGGATTGAGAATTGTTTCTTCAATATTTCTATATTCTTCTGTACCAAATATCTCTGCTATCTGATCTATCGATATTCTTGAAAGTACTTGACCCAGAAACAACAAGCTGTAGAACAGTTGATAACTGTATCTCATGGGTATTGGTGCTATTGCCCCATATCATTACTCCCTTTCCCTTAATATTACTTTCTAAGACATTGATGAATTATTGGTATTAAACATAACAATTACACCAATATGTATATTGTTTACAGTTAGTACCCCCTTTTCATTAAATTCCACCAGTGATATTACTCCTAGGTATATTTTCAAACCTTGAAATTATTATCATTTGTTCAATTTTTGAGTGCATAATGCGGTTTGTTTTGCAATTCATCAATTAACAAATTTATCTAGACATATTTAGTTAGTAATCAATTATCTGCCATATAAACGTCTGGAAGAAATTTTTATAAAAACTTGGACATATTTGCCCTTCATTATGAATGTATCGCTATCTTCATCAAAAAGAGGCTATGGATTGTCACAACTTCTTTCCCCATCCCATTCAGAATACTGGTCAACAGATGGTCCCTTACCTCATGCAATTAAGGTTGAGTTTTTATACAGAACATATGTGTATTCCATAAGATTATACTTAGATTTTGATAGGGATGACTCTTACACTCCACAACGACTACGTATTGTTTGTAATTCCACCTCAAAAGAGATGACTCTAAATGAGCCGGTGGGTGAAGTTGAAATGGTAGTTGATGAGTTGGTTTTATGCATCTATATTATAATTCTTTCAAATCATTCCGAGGGTAAGGATTCACATGTGCATGGATTGAAAATATACAAGTCAACAACTGAAGAGATATTGTTTTAACCGGCATATCAACTGCATGAATGTTTGTACTGAATTCTAATCTGGTGGGTAAGTGTATAAACATCTTCGTGTTTTCTCATCCCTTTTTATGTATTATGAGTTTTCAGACCATATCGATGGCTTAACGGTAACAATTTATAAGAAACCAAAGGAAGAAAGAATGTATGAGATAAAAGTTGAGAAAAAACAAGTATTAGTTACTCTTGTTGATGGAGGTGAGCAAAAGAAGTGTGCTGGGAAGAAAAATGGTGAATTCGTCATAAATCTTCCTGGAGAGGTTGAATTTGGCAAAATGACAAGTGATAAGTATAAAGTCCAAGTTGAACTTGTTAAGAAAATTAGAGGGAGATGGGGTTGTATAAACGAGTTGCATAAAAGGGTTGCTTCTGGCGAAACTACTGAGGAGCCTGCCATATATTCTAACACCAAAAGCTCCCATACAAGCAATCATGATGACTCACAAAATCCGGATGATCTATTCGCTCTTTTGCAGAATATTTACTCACAAGGTGATGAAAACATCAGGAGAGCCATGAATAAGAGTTTAAGGGAAAGTAATGGAACAGTTTTATCAACAGATTGGGAGTCCATCAAGAATAATAAACCACAAAATGAATAGTTCGTGTAACATAGCATTGTTGTACATTTATATAAAATGTGTTAATAGTCCAATATCATTTTTTATTTTACTATTAATAATAAACTATGTTTTGGCAACCCCAGCAACTTCTTAATACAGTGTTTGTATGTGTAAAAATATATAGGTTTTGACTATATCAAAGACGGTCTACTGTGAGAGGATGAAATATAAAAGAAATAGTCAATTAGCATATCAGATTCATGCTATGATACGCTTAAATATGTAAAAAATACAAACTCAATAAAAGTTCTGAGAAGAAATAATAAATTTAATTTTCAAAGATTAGAGATTTTGGTTGTTCCCATGAGAATTCTTCTCTTCCGAAATGTCCAAATACAGCAGTTGACTCGAAAATAGGTCTGTCTAATCCCAATTCTGAAACTATGGCTCCAGGTCTCAGATCAAAATTTTTCTCGATAATATCTATAATTTGTGAATCACTGAACTTACTAGTTCCATATGTGTCTACAAAAATAGAAAGTGGTTTGGATATACCTATGGCATATGATATTTGAACCAAGACTCTCCTACAAACTTTAGCATGGACAAGCGATTTTGCAATCCATCGTGCGGCATAGGCCCCACTTCTGTCCACCTTTGACCAATCCTTACCACTAAAGCACCCTCCACCGTTGCAGCCAAATCCGCCATACGAATCGACTATAATTTTTCGACCAGTCAATCCTGCATCTGCTGCGGGTCCACCTAGAACAAACCTTCCACTGGGTTGAATATAGTAAATAGTATTTCTAAGAAGATCGCTGGGAATTATGGGCTTAATCAGGTTGTCCATCAAGTATGATCGCAAATCTTCTGTCGAGACATCTTCGGAGTGTTGAGTTGAGATAACAATGGTATGAATTCTTAATGGCGTTAGAACTCCATTTTCCTCTTTATATTCTACTGTGACCTGTGATTTACAATCTGGTCTCAGAAATACTGCTGTTCTTCTTAGAATACTTAGCCTCCTTACCAATTTGTGAGCCCAAAGTAGACTTGCTGGAATACATTCCATATTTTCGTCAGTTGCGTATCCAAACATTATACCTTGATCTCCTGCACCAGTCTCAAGGGTGGTTTTACTGATCACAGCCTGAGAAATGTCCGAACTCTGCTCCTTTAAGCAAACCATCACATTTACTGTTTTATAGTCCATCCCCTTCTGACAACAATCGTATCCAACATCCTTCAGAACTCTTCGTACGATGTTTTGATAGTTTACTGCGGCCTTGGAGGCAACTTCCCCACACAATAAAATCATACCAATACTTGCCACAGTCTCCACAGCTACTTTAGCAGACGGATCCTGGGACAAATGGGCATCCAAAATTGCATCGCTAATCCTGTCACATACCTTATCCGGATGCCCTTCACCAACTGATTCAGAAGTGAACAAAAAAGTTTTGGCTGATTCATCCATTTTGGGGAAGTTTTAAAAAATTTTAGAAAATTGAGTTGATTAAAATTAATTATAATTGATTTAAATCAAAGTATGCATCGTGTAGACTAGGAAAAGTATAAAGCGCAAATAATATACCGGCACCAACTAACAGTATCGATCACCAACACTAAACTCCCATGTCTATCATAACCATCTTTATATATCTAGGCTTGTATAAAAGTAATTACAAGAAACTATTTAATACTATTTGTAATCTGGTCGTTCTAAGTATATTCATACCTTTATAATCTTGCTTTTGGTTTTTTAATCACATCCTCTTCGTCAATTTCGTTGAATTTCAGTTCGAATTTCGGATGCCCAAATTTACAATCGCTTCCATTGATACAGAATCCTCCAAAATAATCCCAACACAGGTTCTTTCTAATGTGCTTGTTCTTACATCCCGAACCATTCTTGCAGAACCCTCGCTTATACCATATACATTCTCTGGCAGCAGAGTCGGGCTTGACATGGAGAAACAGGCAATCATTGTTGTTGCAGACCCCATACACATTAAAAAAGAAGCACTCCGGCATCTTCTTCAGATTGTACTCATGCAAGAAATCACATTTTTCGTTTTTCTTACAGAGGCCACGCAGCCAATGCTTACACACAACAGCTGTGGCCAATTTGATGTGAATCAGATTACAGTTCCCCTTACACTGGGACTTTTGATAGAGAGGACAATAAATCGGATCTGACTCGCTCAGTTTAAGATCTTGCTTTATAAACTTTTCGAAGCTAAAATGAATATCCCTCTGTGAAATACTTTTCATAAGAATGGGCCATGTGAAAGCATTTTTACAACTATTCATAAAATTTATTCAATCGACAACTCTCTGTAATATGAGAGTGAAATATGTTAGTAAAGCATAGAAATCCACTGTTATCGCATCTAATACTTAATAAAAACAACATCCAAATGGCTTTCGATGTGGAATAATGACATTTATTATGAGACAATTTTGTAAACATATATGCCAGCATTTTTTAAAGTTGAGTCGTTAAAAATAAGCAGAAAAACAACCTTGTTACAATTTCTTTTATTACCAAAATCTGCTAAACTATTATCTCAAACATCTTCCTTGTCATGTGTTTTTAGAAACAGAAAATTCGTTTAAATCTCATCTTGACTTTTTTTGTCATCTCCTTGCACTCGTCTCTCTCTTTGGAGACCATTATTTGCCTTATTTCATTCTCTACTTCTGTTTCTCCTTCAAAACCCACGTTATGACGCAGGGTGTTCAAAATCAATTTCTCGCCAAATGTCAACTCTCTATTGTTTAAGAAAGTAAGCTGTTCCCAGCTATCGTTTGTGTATGCTATATCTTCGTGGTACTTACATGCAATTATTAAACAGCATATCAAAATTAAATATTCATTATTTACAGTTCTGTAAACCATTTTCCTCTCCTGTGATTCTTTCTCGTCATTGAAACTCTTGATGCTGTTGTAAATGTCATGCATTTCAGTCAAACTTTGTTTCCTATCTGTCTGTTCAGGACTATAATCTTTCACTGCATTTTCAAAAGCTGATAGGTGTTTTATGGAGCTCGCACTGGGAAAACTACCTATTTCATGGGACGCTATCGATTCTTTTACCAATGATGCCGAGTCTTTCTGATGTTCTAGCTTTGAAGTTTTTATTTTTGTAATAATTATTCCATCACATGGATGTCTCCGTGAGGCTGTCCCAAACGAAAACAAGAATCCATCTATTAAAGTCAAGTATCGTTTGTATAACTTTAAAGAAGTCAAGATCGTTAAGTATTTTATGTTTGCTTGGATGAGCACTCGCTTCGTATGAAATACGGTTGAGTCTTCCTTGCAGAATGTCATCAAATAATGATCTAAATATCTTTGAAGTTTCTGCATACTTAGTGGCTTCATCTAAACCCATAGAAGCAAATTTTCTATAATCATTTAAAGGAGACTGGTTTGAAAAGACATATTATTTTTTTTCTTCTCCTTTTTGAGATCTCTCTGACTAAAACCAATTTTTTAATTTGTATCAAGGACATAAAGTATAATTCAAGAAAGTAATAAAGATCTTACAGAGCCACGGGTGGAGCACCTTATTATAATATATTTTACAAAATAGTTAGATGGGAAGATCGAAAGTTTAATACAGGACAACTGTAAAACATTTCTGGCAAATCAACTTATTTATTAGGCTAGACTCAGGATGAAAATAAAATCCCACAAGCTATATCCAAATTAGTATATGTATTTAATTATTCTAGTGTGTTCTTTTCTTCTTTTTGATTCCCTTGCTCCTTTGCGCATCAATATTTCTTGATTTTTCAATTAATCTGCTTTTCATTTCTTTCAAACCAATATCATCTCTTTTCAAGCTTTTAACTCCCTTCTTTTTAGAGTATCTTCTTCCCTCGGCTTTTGGTCTCTTTTCCCCACCTTCCAGCTCACCAGCCTTCTCTTTTTTCATTTCCTGAATTTCAATACATTTTTCAATTTCTTTTTCAGATCGTAGAAGCTCCATTCCGGTAAAATCGCCCATTTTCAAATCGATAGTCTCCAAATAGGCCTTTGCAGTTTTTATAAATGTATCCTCATCAAACTCAGAAATGCTGTCCATGGAAAATATGGGTCCAAAATGGTGGTAAATTGAATTATGGCTTGCGCTTGGTGTGAAGAGAAGGCAAGATCATATATTAACCATCTGTTGATATTATCTAATCGCTCTGTTGTTTATATGTGTAAAATATTAATGTTAACATATTGGAGGATTTGCCTTATTTCTCCAATACAATCTGTACTACCAAGATTATATCTCAATGAAAAATATCATTATGCGATCAAAACCGAAGATAAAAGGTAAAAACCACTTTATTCAAAGTATATAACAGTAGAAAGTGGACCTATCACACTTGGAGAAGTGAATCGCTGTATATAACATACTGTTAGATCCGATATATGTTTGTTGCCATGCATTATCACTTTCAATAACGAATTTGCCATTTTTTCGATATACATCTCACTCCTTACTTTTATCCGTCTTTGAAAGGTTATGAGCCAAACAACAAGAACAGTTAAAATAATCCTGTCACACCACATTTCTCCTACTAAGCCTACTGTATTATTTCCCTCCATTTTTCCTTTTGGTCATTCTTGCAAAAACTCCCTTAAAATGAGTAGATCCACGCATTCTGCTCGAAAAAGTGCCAGCACATCAACGAAATCGGGAAAGAGTACTTTGGAGAAAGAGCTGAAACGAATTAAGCAGCATACTGCGAGAAAGCTAGCAAAGGTTGTTGAAAGCCAGGAAGATTTAGAAGGGAGTAAAAGTGAATCATCATCGGGGATTAGTAAGTTAGAGAATAAAAAAGCTGAACTCGAGGAAACAAAGACTGGCAAGGTTTTTAGAAACACTTCAGAAAGTACCCACGATTCCACTGAGACAGAATCCTTTTCTGAGGATGAGGAAGTTCAATCAAAAAAAGGCTATAGAACTGATCAGAGTAGATTTTCAGACAGAATGTCTCAAAAAAAAAAGAGGAACAAGAGAAATGAAAGCATAAGCAGCATGTCGTTTGGTAAAACCAGGCCAAAATCCAAGAAATCAATCTCATCAACTTCTTCTAGCTCCGGGAAAATGAGAGTAAAAAAACCCACAATTAGTCAGATTCCGGTTTCTACAAAAACAAGGCACAACTCAACGGTTTTGAAAGAAATTAAATTTTATCAAAACACTTTAACTTTTATGATTAACAGGACTGGTTTGATAAGAATTGTCCGTGGAATCATAAGGAATCTCGATTCAACTCCCTTTAGGTTTACAGAGACGTCTTTCGATGTCTTACATGAAGCATTGGAGCATCATTTGGTTTCGATATTGGAACTGTCCTACATGGCTTCTAGACACGCGAAGAGGGTTACATTGTATCCCTCAGACATACAACTTGTATCAAAAATTAGAAAGTATAATTAAGAATAAAGAAAGGATTGATGGGAAGGTACTTTTATGACTTATGGGATTCTCTGTGGATCTTTTGAGAATGCATCTTCCTGTTTATCAAATTTTATGAGATACTACTTTGTAACAGTCTACTTACCTGTATAAATAAAACCTCATAGTTTCTGGGGCAGCACGAACTTGACAGTTCGTTTGGCTTGCATATTGAACACAATCCATTGTTGCACTGGCTTTCACTCTGTGGTTCACTTCCAAATTTTTCATTGACGATTGCAATAATCAATATTTTATTATTGCTATTGCAAATCCTCTGCAGTGCTATTAACTGCTTGTAGTTCATATCTGTCAGCAGGACATATATTCCATACTTTGAATGTACTTTCTCCACATCATCAGTATATACCAGAAAATCTAGTCCGTACTTTATTCCATCATTCACTTGGAACTTGGATCTTAGTAAGGATGATTTTACAATTGAAAGAAGAAATTCCTTAGAATGGGCCGAATGACTTAAAGATGTGTGTGATTTAAGAAGTTTATCGACAGGAGAGTCGTTATGGAAAAAAGACTCCATTTGAAAGGGTTATTCGAGAAAAATAATTTCTCATTTATTTTCGAGAACAAGGAATAAATTGACCTTTTGCTGCAGAAAATAAGTTCTAGAAGAAGCAAAGTATTAATCTTATTTTATAAAATGAATGATAATTTCTATAAAGGAGTATTCAAGTGACATTTATTCTTCTATAAATATTGGAAACTCTGGGCAATTTTTCGACAAACTCAATTATACTTTTTCGAGCTCTTCTTTGATTTCTTCCTTAAGCTCTTCCTTAATCTCGTTGTTATCCAACTTCTCCGGCTCTTGCGCCCTATTTGAAAATATTACAACACCTACTATTACCGTATAGATGAGTAGGATCATAATCTTTGGCAAGAACCCAAACTTGCCACCATTATAGATTGGTTTGAGAAATATTCCGACAATACAATCAATCCCAATAATAAGTGAAAATCCAGAAACGATGCTTCTTAGGAGTATTTTATATACGGGATAAGACACCTTGTGTAGAATAAATTCTACAAGTGTAAAGAATGAAATATATGCAAATACCTTTACAGTGCTTGAGGTAGAAATCATGAGCATAACTGTATATCCTGCTGGATATCCAAAGCCAATGCCCCCAAATATCCCTTCAAACTCCTTGTGCATAAAGAGCAGGAACGTAACAGCCAAAACCACAGCCATGTTCAAGTAGAATGCCGGAATAACCACCTTTATGAATTGAATCAATATCTGATTGGAAAATAGATAGACGCCCAGAACAGTAGCAACCTTCAGTTGAGTACTTAAAAGCCTGGAAACTGGTGCCAGAAGTAATGCCGAAAGTATAATGAAAGTAACCCCATATATTACTCTTGTGAAGTAAAAGCTTTCCTGGACAAAAGATGGTTCGTTAAAAGCCAACTTGTTTGTGTTCTCTGTTACAATTCTCTGAAGCAGCAAGAGCAAAAGCATGTAAGGAGATGATGAGAAAAATTTGTATCAAGATTTTAAGGGGATGGTTGTGCTAAACAAATGATCGATTAAGGAGCAATATATAGAAAAGATATGAGCAAAATACCTTTAATCATATCAAAGCTTGATACCTAAATTCTTACTATTGCTCTTTAGGCAATAGTAAGAATTTAGGTTGTCAATGATGATGTATTTTTTCTATTCACCAAAGTCACATACCAGATATATTTAATTGGTATTTATAAAAACATCCTTTTTTGAGACAACAGTTGTGGTAAGATTACGGATTAGTTTTATCGAGATTGGCTGATGTAAATATCGGTTCTGGCTTCTTTTTGTTATATGATGATGCAATCAAAGGGATCATGGTAGAAAAAAAAAGCATAGCGAGTATTCTGGGTAGTGCTGTCATAAAATCATCTGTAAACAATAAGTGATCCAAGCCAGTAAAAATAGTCATTAGAAGGGCTGTGGTAGAGACAGTGATTGTTGGAAATCTTAACACCGCCTCGGTAGTTGTTTTACTGATATTGATGAGTTGTAATATGAAAAACGTTAAAAGCATCGTGGATGCTACAATAATTAAAGCAGGCAGTACTGGAATAGCAGCTGTTTTTAAAATGATCACTGTAGAAGATGCACTAATGGATATAGCCTCGTAAACCCATGAAAAGTTGGGAACTATGAATAAAATACCCATTACTATCGAGAATGAAATGAAGCAAACAATATTAGTAGTGGCTGCATCGAATGAATTTCTAAAAAAAATACGAGCCAAGTATCTGCAGACAAAGAATATATTACCCGCTATAACGATGTTCAACTTAATATAGACCATAGATGGAATTGGTAGCATGAGAAATGTTGCAATGGCTATTAAAAACAAGTAATACATTACATTTGTAAAGCTATAGGCACTAGATTTGGCTAAACCATCTGAAGCTGCAAGAATATTCTGAAGTAATAAAATCATTTTGGGGGGAGAAGAATGATTTGATTCAAGAATGCGGGGTAATGATATTTAAGGGGATCTTCCAAGAAATGATGATGGATGATTTATCATAAAAGTAGACTCTCATATAAATCAATGTTTATCCCCAAATTGCTGATTGTAGTCATAGTTCTGAAATAGTGGAAACTGTAACGGTATTTTGGTATAAGAAATGAAACTATCAGTTCCAATATCTGCAGAAGAAATCATATTTTTTATACAATTTTTTCAGCCCCGATGAAAGCTATCAATCGTACGATTAAGAACAACGTGACCAAAAATGGCTTTATTTCTGCTCAATCGACTGTTGGTGATATGAGTATTGCAAGAAAAAATCTTTGTTTGAAGAATCCCAGCACGGTCTATTTTGGCACCAATCCCACATACTTGTATGGACATATTTATAAGAACAAATTCATGACACCATATAAAGGATACTCTATTGTAGAAGAGTTACATGATGCTTGCAGTGGGGCTGTAATTAGTAATACCTCATATTTTTCGTTATTTAAACTGAAGTATAACTGTGCTTTGGGAAAATTAGTAAATGGGGAAATATCTCTATTTTTTTCTGGGAGCATTTTTAATACATTTGTTATTTCGGTAGAGGAGGCTGTTTCTACGCTATTTTCATGTGATGGGAAGTTGACAGTAATTAAGGAGCTGCTTGAAGTGGGAAGAATTTATGTTGTAAGGGTTGTGAAGGAAAATGAAAAGAGAAGAGAGGTTAAGCTAGCAGATGTGTATACTGGTTGCAGCAGTGCTGAGCATAATACTGCCGGTGGTGTTTACCCAGGACTGGTTTTGACAGGCACTGTGGAATTCGTTTCAAATAAGCCGTTTGTCACAACGCCAGTTGGAAATGGCCCGATAATACTGCAGAATAATGAAATATCCAGTCAGGTGAAGTGTGTGTTATATAGTGTTGGCAGCATTTTGCAATTTGCACAAGTCGGGAATCCCATTTCAACTGCTACTGTGAGAAGTATTACTTCCCTGAATTCCATAAAAGTAGTCGAGGATGGAAATATCAGGGGAATACTGCTAAGTCCAAGCCACAATTCTGATGTATATGATGTAGTGGTGGAGAGGATTCTGATTGGGAGTTACATATTTGTTGAGGGAATTAGGAAAACTAGTGCTGTAGTTAAGTTGATCAAAAAGGTGGAAGGAGATGGTACTTGCCCTGACGGTAGGTCCGGTGTCAATGAACTCATTGGTCCATTCTGGGAGGTTTCTTACAAAATTGGAAATAGGGAATATCTAGGAATTTGTAGAGATAAGAAGGTAAGGAAGAAAATGAAGGGTAGAATAATAAAACAACTCAATATAGGTGATTACAAGTATGAATTTACGCAGAGTGAAAGTGGTATATCTGCAGCAAGTATTAATAGTGGGGTAGGTAATACTACCAACACCACAGCAAGTACGGCGGTAACTAATAATCCTCATACTAATGATGGCAATTCCGTTACTGTGGACCAATTGATTAATCAAATCAGCACCCTCACAACATATCAACAAATCCTCAAACTACTAAACACTTATATTCTAATTGTAGACAACCCAGATGAGTTGTGTATAATTTATTTGAAAAAGCTAGAAGAAATGGGAGAAATCAATAATCAGGAAATTAATAAAATTTTAAAAATCATCTCAAAAAAGGGAGATAGGATATCGAGTGACACGAAGACCGTTGACAGCATGAATGTCGATGAGTACAGTAAGGCTTCTCAAGATGATATTAGTCTACAAAATTCTAAAAAATTGACTTATACTCAGTTTATTGATAGATTAATTGATGAGCTGGAAAATGTAGAAGCACTAAAGTATCTATACGAAAAAAGATCAAGTAAGAAAGGCTTCAAAAGAATATTAAAGAAGTTGGGTGATGACCACGGAACCATAGTTGCAGAAAAATTGAGTTTTGATCAGATTGATTTTATTATGCAAAATACTAGTTGTTTTAATTTTGCAATTGAGTTTATTTATGAGAGTATCAGGAACCCAGCAGATGCTATACAGAAGATTATGGGGTTGGATCAAAAGTGGATTGACTGTTCTCCACATCCAGATGGCGGTAAGGCGAATGCTCATCATAGATTAGATTCATTTAAAAACTGGCAAACCTTATTGAAACATGAGAAGAATAAGTCAGATCTTTTTGAGGCAGCTTTGGGAAAAGGTTATTCTAAAATCGAAATGAAGCAAATATTTTCCAAGTGGTATGATTTTGAAAATAGTATAAATGGTGATATCGAGAGGGTAAAAGAGTTAGCCAGGAAATACAAGGAAAAATGTACCCAATAATAAATTAAATTATTAAATCACTGTAGGGTTTGTAATGATGGCTAATTTTAGTGTAGCTGAGAAATATTGTCAAATACATTAAATGCACTTTTGGGTTTGTCGAATGGCAATCTGCTGTTGAAATTTCCACTTCTTTTTGAACCCTCCATGAAGATCGATTTTCATGAAATTACTTCCACAAACGTTAAATTCACTCTTCACTCAAATGTTTCTTTTGCTAACTCTCTTAGGCGCATTCTTCTTGGCGAGCTAGGCTGTACTGCCATAGACTTCATAGAAATTGCAGAAAATCGCTCGGTGCTTGCCGATGAAATGCTGGCTAATCGCCTCGGTTTAATTCCAATTAGGCACAATCATGTCTTACTCGACAAGGTGGATTGTAGTTGTGATAACACTTGTAGTAAGTGCGCCATAATATTCGATCTTAATAAAACTAACGATTCAAACGAGATTATTTCTGTAACTGGCCATGATTTGAACTATACTGGACCGTATGCGGTTGAAGTTCACAACACACTTATCGTGAAGCTGGCACCCGGACAGTCCTTAAACATTCGCTGTGTAGCCCGCCGTGGGTCTCCCAAGACCCATATAAAGTATTGTCCTGTGACTGCTGTTTCTTTTACTTATGACGAACGTAACTCCAAGAGACATGCCAAGCTATGGAACACTACAGAAGATTCAACCAATATTTCTTCTGAATGGCCAATGGTGAATCAAACTGTCGATGTTGACTGGAATCCCGTGGATAAAGTTGAAATGAATGTGGAGACTGTTGAGGGGGGAGACAAACCTATCGATATTTTACTTGCAGCCCTGGAACTACTTAAAGGTAAAATGCAGAATATTTATGAAGAGATTTAATAAATTATTTTTGATGAAGTGATATCATATCTCGCAATGTCAAATAACAACAGTTATATCTCAACAACATAGTGAGGAAAATCGACAAGATCAGATACTTCGACGCATGAGTGCAATATATACTTTCACCATAGAAATGGCTGATACCATATGAAAAATAGCTTAACTATCTTTAAAAATGCGGAATGAATTGAAAACCTCTCTTGTAATACTTTATTCATAGATAATAAAGTGATCCTGTCATCTCAGGAAATGCTTCTCTTAATACAACTTTGTCCGACTCGTCTCTCTCAAGATAAGCCTTTCCACGAGCAGCAGCAAGATGGGCATAGTAAATTGGTGGAACTACAGAAACAGACTTAGTTGCTCTTGCATAGGTATGGCACAGATTGTAAACATTCTCATATAACTGTTCTCTCGACAAGTCTGACTCATTAAGAACAACCTTATATCTGGTAGGTCTAGCAGTGCCCTGAAGAGCATGGGACGAAACAAGGAAGAAATCAAATAAATTGGAATTATCTTTCTGGCAGACATCATCAATAAATGTTCCGGGAACAAGATTCTGGCCATCGGCAGCAAATCTGACCGAGTGTCTTTTTTGAGCGATAATGAAGTTGAGCTCTGGATTGTAGTTTTTCTCAATGGACGAGAATGCTTCTTTGAAATACTCAATTTCCTGATTGAAAACAGCTGTAAACACAGAGTCGCCAACACCATCCCTGAACACAATGACTCTTTCTGGCTTATTGCCTGTCTCTAAGAAATGTGCTCTGAGCAAGTTGATGACAATAGACTTCAAATCACTGATGGTCTCTGAGCGAGCCTCCAGAGACACAATCTGGGTCTTGTAATTGACGAAGTCGTAGTCTAAAGACCCCACAACAGAAACAATGGTGGGATTATCGACTTCTGTCGCATCAGGATGAGTAACATCAATTCCAACAAGAAGAGTCTTCTTATCACTGAAAATCGACATGGCTGATGCAAAGTTCTGACCACCCAGCTTGGCATTGATTTTAAGGAGAAGATTTCCAACAAACGCTGGATTTCCTAACTTAACGATATTTGAGCTCAAAAGACATTGTGTGTAGTTACCGGTGTATGTCTCAGCAACCCTTTTAATATCATCATATCTCAGAGGAGATCTATCTGGAAGAATCACCAAATTAAACTTCGACTTTGGTGCATTGTAAAACTGCTCAACAGTGCTCACAACAACCTGCTCTGGAGGATCCTGTGGGAACGAGATATTGTATTTTGATGCCATATTGACAAAAGAATCCAACAAATCAGAACGCACCTTATCCCTATTTCTAAAGACAAAAATCTTCCAATCCACAACAGAAGAATTCTTGAGCGCTTGAACATCTCTTAAGTTCCATGAACCATTGTTGACCTCAACAGTTTTCTGATCAAACTGGATCTTTGGAGCTGGCAATATTAATCCCTTACAATTCAGCATAGCATTGTCGAATACAATCCCAAACTTTTCAAGCTCTGGATTGCTAAGAGCCTTCAGCTCTTGGATCTTCTCCTCAATCATTCTGAATCTATCTGTTGGTCTCCTTGCTGCAATTCTGATCACGGAGGTTGTCATGCTGTCACTAAGTCTGGGAGAGTACTTTTGCATAGGAACAATTTCCAGCACCTCAATTGGCATGTAGATCTCTTGTTTATCACGAACCCTGAATACAACCAATGGAAGCTTGGGGTGCTTAAGGGGAGAATAATTCTTTTGGAAATACTCCGAAACTGACATTGTGGACTTGTCTTCAAATTCAATAATTTTTTCCTCTGCATTTTCGTTTGCCAGACCAAATGCTGCAAATGTTCTGTTTTTTTCTCCACGGTGCATGGTCTTAAGCTTGAGCTTCTTGATAAATTTGTCAAGGTGATTGTGTAATTCTGGGGTTAAAGCATCGCTGCTCGAATATCGCTGATTAGACCTTTGAAACTCAGAAATTAGCTCCAAGAGTGGCTGGGGCTTGTGGAAGACACAGAACACTGGATCAAGATTCATAAAAAAACCATCATTGTTATATCTAAAGGATGCACTCAATCCTGGAATGACCTCCAATCCCATTCCAAGATCAAATGGCTTGGAAGCTGGCCTAATCATCTTTTTCTTATCAACGAAGAATTGGGACTTCTGGAAGTTTCTTGCAATAATATCCATACATTGTATAAGCCCTGCAGTATTTTCATCATTGACATCCTCTCCCTTCAGATCGCTCATCTTGTAGCAATTCTTAAATTCAATCTTCATGACCATTTCCCCTTCTTGCATGGGAATAGAGAGAGAAAGATCTTCAAACTTCCTGTCCGAAACCAAGGTGTTGTGTCCATCAAAGGCAACTGGTTCATCGAAACTATTGGCCTCACAAATTTTAGCAAACTTGCTATACAGATACTCCTTCTTCACCTCAGGTGTAATTGTCACATTGTACTGGTACAGGCACAGGTCCTTACCTACATACTTGTACATGTTTGTTGTAATGTTGACGGGTGTTGGCTCTGTGATTCGTGGGAGACGAGGTCCACGATCAGGTCCTCTCCTATCTCCACCTCTCCTGTCATTACTTGGACGATCATCTCTGCCGTAGCGGTCCCTATTTCTGTCGTAACGATCTCTAAAGTCCTCTCTGTTGCTGCCTGAACCATAGTCCCTGTTGTTTCCGTAATATTCAGTCATAAGGGCAAAAAAAATTATAAAAATTTGTAAAAATAAATTCCAGTTCGTGATACTCCCATAAGGGCAAAACAATTATAAAAAGAATTGGAAGGCACAAAATATGTTTGTTGGCTACGCGGCTGCATCATACACAGAAAGTTGTTTGCATGTGGTTCCCCTGCACCAGAAACCACTGAAAAATAAGTGGATATCGTCAAAGTACTCGTTCCATTAGTATTAATTTATTATTAAAATAAGCTATAGCTGGTTGTTCTATTTAACTTTACAGCTCCCTCTTTCCCAAAGCCTCTATTCCCTGCTAGGTTGTCTCTGCACACATCTTCTGTTTCACACTCTGAGTCTGACGAATCATCAATGGATGCAGTATTTATGAAACTAAATGGCAGAGTTTCCACTTTTAAGTACTCGTCCGGGCAATTTTCCAAGTTGTCTTGGTATGAATCGTATAAATAAGATGGTGGTAATTTCTGAAAAACATCTCTGGGGGCCGGCTTTGTGTAACTGTTACGTTCATCGCACTCATTGCCATCATAGCAGTTGTCCATATCATCACATGAATCGCTATCACGATACCTATCTGTTGTGCTACACGAACCATCATCTGAATACTCGTCATTTCTGCTATTCTCACAATTCTTGTCATAGTACTCAAAGATCTGTCTAACCTCTCCAAACTTACATTTTTCAAATTTCACTCTTTTTTCATTCCTATTGTAATAAGCACACTGATCCTTAAATACAACCAGTCTTAAACTGTTCTCACCGAGCAACTCGAGGACAAATAGTTGATTGACATTCCTGTGGGTTGGATATTTCGTAAGTGCTTTTGACTGGTAGTTGTAATCCAATGCTTTGGATGGGTCATCAACAACCTGTATAATAGATGGATTTTTATTGATTGGCGATTCTATTTTTGAAAATTGGCTAGCATTTCCAGGAGAAACACCTGTGATGAATTTGGAATTGTCGAAACCAAAATATTCTCCCGTCTGAGGTATTTTGACCATAAATTCCTTGGGCAGGGGATCGTAAAGGTTTTCCGGTATATTTCTGTCTATTCTCCAAAGCTGTTCCAGATCATTGTTACACTCCCTAAAAACAATCCTAGCTGAACTACTATCAAACACCAAACATTTTTCGTTGTAGACGATTTTATACTGCGATCTTCCGGTAGGCTCAAAAATTAGTCTTTGGTTTTCCCCACCATGGCGAGCATACTTTATTAAGACACCTGATGCCACATCCAGGACCATATCGGTACTTGGAATAGAAATTATATGAGACTTGTGCTCTGTGTGGAAATCAGATTTCTTAAACTTGGTTGCAGAAAATGCGCTTCCCAGTGTTGCATATTTATCATAGAAACTGATATATGAGCGATTGGCACCTCTAATATAGAATTCGTCGGGCAGATATGAAGAGCCAGAAGTGTATGGTGGCTTCTGTGATGACCCAAACTCTCCGTCATTTGTTGCCATTCGGAACAGTTGGTTAGGCGAGCCTATGCAAATTTCCAAATTGAATATGTTTCTGGTAATGTCATGGGTGACACATTTATTTTCATAGTACACTTTTACCATATCTCCATTATTATATGGCTCGACCGTAAACTTATTGTGGTTTTTATTTGTTCCCTTGATAAATCTGTTCTTGGAAAAATCAAAATTCAGATACTTCTCGGTGCCCAGCAGTTTGATCGAAGAATACATGGATTTTGTATCAGTGAGCTGAAACTTCAAGGCATAAAATGCACTGGTAAAGCGGGCTTCACTGGATGGAAATCCGAAATACATATCATTACTTGAATTTTTCAAATAGAATTCAGTGGGTAGGACTGACTTGTCGATGTCTGTTATCAGCTCGAACTTCTGATTTGAAGAATTGTTGCACTTTTCAATGTCGAATCTGCGCAGACCAGGATTGTATGCTGCACACATACCCTTTGACTGTATCGACATATCTGATCCATTTTCGGAAATTATGTAGAACCGTTGATTCTCACCCCCATGGCGTGGATGGATGACCAGTTTCTTTCTCACAAAGAGCGCAAAATCTAGCACCTTGTTGGTTCCCTCCACCTGAATAATACGCGTATTGTCTGATGACCTGAAGTCAATTGCGTTGAATTTAGTGGCCCGGTAAGCAGAGGTAAGGGTGGCATAATCACCTTCGATCCCAATATATTCATTGGTCTCAAGAAACTTAATATAGAAGGTGTTGGGAACGAATGTCGAGAATGATGGTTTGGTAGTAGAATTGCCCCCAACTGTGTCTGCTGAAGGAAGATCAAACAATTGTAAGTTTGTTGAACTGCACTGGAAAAATTTGATTCTCTGTCCTTCGATTTGTCCACACTTGTTATCTACCTTTATTTTAAATCCTCCTGACTGATAAAGAATATGAATTTGCTGGTTCCAATGTCCATGATAGCCATATCTACACAAGAAATTCTGGTTAAATGCAAAATCCAGCACATACCTGGATCCAAGAACATCTATGGTGTTGTCTGATCCACTCCTAAACTGGAATTTTTCAGAGCTGGACACCGGTCCAAAAATGCCATCGTCCGAATTATCGAAACCTAGATACTCATTTTGATCTCGCTTCTTTATAAGAAAAGTCCTGGGGACACTTACAGGAGATGCAGAGTCATAACTTCGGCCAATAAACTTGTCATATACATTTGCAGCCCAAGAAGATATTCTGGAATTGAAATCGTTGTTAAAGGCTCTACCATTTCCGGAATTCTCAACTATTTCAAAGATCTGATCCTTAGAACTGTCGCATTTACCAAACTTTATCGTTCTATTCTCGTATCTTCCACATTTGTCCTTTACTCGTATTCTGAATCCTCCCTCTGCATTCACTAGCTCCATCTGCTGATTCCAGTTTCCATTGTAGTTAACAGCCATGAGATAATCTCCACTTTGATTATACTCTAGGACTCTTCCCTCCGAAAGCTCTATAATATTGTATGTGTTTCTTCTAAATCTAAAGGGCTGGGCTCGAGATATACTGCTCCCAAGCCTGGCCATTCTGTCAAAACCAAATCTTACAATATACTCGTCCGAATTCGATTTCCTTATATAGAATGAGTTGGAATCTGTTCTTGCAGAGTACCCCCTATCATTCTCGAAAGGCTCATTAGGATAATAATCATACTCTCTCGACTCACTATCGTTATAAAAAGATGATCTACCATCATATCGATCAAAACGTGCTACTGGTTTAATCTTAAATCTTTGCTCCCAGCTCGAATCGCACCTTAGAAACTTGACTTTCAAATCACCGCTGACCTGGCCACACTTATCCCCTACCTGAATTTGATATTCACCTCCCAATCGGACAAGCTTCATCTGTTGGTTCCAGTTTCCATGAAAACCATACTTAATCAGTAAATTTCTTGAATAGTCCAGGTCCAGCACCTTTGATTCCTCATTTGCAACCTGGATAATATCACGGTTTCCAGATTTGAATTTCAATATCCTGGCGTTTTCTCTACTTCCGAAAACAGCATCCTGGTTGACAAATCCAAGAAACTGGTTGGACTGATTTACGATATAAAACTCATCAAAATCAATCTCATCACCGCCCTCGCTCCGTATAATAGCTCTAAATTGCTGCCTTGACGTTTGTCTGCAGTTTTCAAATCCCAGCTGCCTATACTGGTTTGTCAAACATTTTCCCTTTGCCTTCAGGTAAAATGTTTCCTCATTTGGGCCAGGAACCAGCTCCACTGAGGTCGAATTACCGGAATACATCTCCAGAATAATTTTTCTATCCCGTCGAACCACCGGTGAATTCTTTGTCATCAGAACCCTGGCACCGTCAGGACGACTTTTCAAAACAAATGTTTCTGCATTCGAACTATTACCCATCTCTCCTCTCCCATTTTGAAACCCTAGATGACCATCGGTGAAGACCGAGGCAATCGTGAATGTTGCATTGGCTAGTGTCTCGAGATTCATTGTTTCACTGGTGAAATATTCAAAAATAATTTTTATGAAACTTTAAGTTTAAAATTCCAAATCTCTGGAGGGTTCCGAAGGCTGTTTCAACCTGATGTGTTTCATATCTAAGTCTCCACAGGCTATGACTAACACAATATTGGAAATAGGCAACTGTATTGAATAATTTACCACAAAGGAGATTTATGGGTTGATGTTTGCAATAAATATCCGCAGTTACAGGAAATTTACCGACTTACTCAACTTATCACATCCTTCCACATATCTCTTTCGTCTTTTGATCGCCAATATTGGTGATTAGGGTTACAGATTACGTCATCTGTTCTAGAGTATTACTCACCACAGTTATGTTTCAAAAGTGTATTATAAAAAACTCAGCATCAGAGCTGTTATGAATTTGTTGACCGTTTCTCACATGTCCGTTTTTATATATAAACCCAGCACAAATCTCTATGTGGGGTTTACCAAAACATTCAAAGAGGGGTTATATTACAACACACCAACAATCTCCGACAAGAATCAGGCATCCGATTTTTCAATCCACGAGTCGGCCCTAAATAAAGTCAAAATCAGTCCGAATGCATTTCCCAACCAGTCTCTTGCAAATGATGAAGGTGTATTGATGAGCAATACAACAGGTAATTTTGCAGAGCAAGAGTTTGAATTGGTTGAGAATGAGGAGTTAGCTGGACAAAATATAGTTTCAATAAGAAGCGGAGATTTTTGTTTGGAAGATGCCGGAATAGGGTCAAAGATGATATTTAGAAAATGCAATGGTTCAGCTGGACAGCTATATGGTATAACCACAAAGGAGCGGCTTGAGTCACCGGCATTTCTATACGATGGATTGACCAGAAGGGTGGTGATGGAGACTTCAAACGGATTGAAAAGAATCCAAACAATGAGGATTTCAAAAACAGGTACGGACAAGTTTTTGAGCATAGTCGATGGCAAAGTGATACTTCAGACTGCAGAATTTGCAGAAAAATTTATTCTCAAGAATATTTTAGGTGATAATTCAAAATCAATAATCCAGATTGGAGGCCCATCCGCTGCAGATGGAACAAGTCCAGATATAGTGCTTGAAGCGTCAGCCATTGAGCCGTCAGTTTTTTCGGTTGGCGAACTCACAAACAAGTCTAGTCAGAGATTTTCAGTTGAAAAGATTGGCAATAGTTTTAGAATTACCAACATGAATAGATGTGCAACATACAATGCCGACCAAAACATGGTATTCTTTCTAGAATGTAAGGGTATTGCCGAGAATGTGGCGGATCAACTGTTTGATTTCGAGAAAGAGGTTGATTCTGTCCAGCTTAAGCACCAGCCCAGAAAGTTCTATATAGGTAATCCTGGTACCAACCAATTTTTGGGATCTCCTGGCGGATACCCAACTTGGACCACAGCAGAAAGGGCAGATCAATTTATTTTTAACGATGTCCAGAATGGTAGAAAGATCATTGATGTGTTCAATAAAGAACTTGTCTTGTCGTTGAACAGTAGAGATTCAATCCTAGAGCTGGAAAAGCCATCAATGAATGATTATCAGGAGTTCATGGTGGATATTATAAAAGCCAACTCAGCCGAGGAAGTAAAGCTGTCTGAATATTTCGAAAGGAAGAACAAGACGGCAAAGAGTGGTTCAAAAGAAAAGCCCTACGATCCCAATGGCCTATTCAGGGTGATGAGCGGTGGAAAGTGCATTCAATATGATGAGACTATAAAGAAATTTGTCCTTTCAGGGTGTGAGGACAACAAATTGTTTGAATTTAGGGATTCGCTTGTGCCTTTGATCAGGAAGAATGATGTTCCCGGATCTTTTATTAAGAACCCTCAGCTCGATCAGTTTTTGACCATTAGTGAGAATAATTTGGTGTGGGGATCTCCAGAGTCTGCAATACAATTTGAGCTTCCACAAGAAAAACACCATAGAAATACTTCCAATATATCTTCAAATATTCCTCCTGGTGCGGTTGTGAATAGTCACTCCATATTTGTTCCAGGAACGGAAAAGGTGCTTGAATACAACAAGGACCTCGCCGTAATTCAAGTTGCAGATCCCACTGGAGGTGAAAACCAAAAGTTCAATATTGAAAATGTAGACGACGTTTTTAGGATTAGAATGAATGGCAGGTGTGTGACATATGACAAAGTTCTTTCAAAATTTATACTGTCTTACTGCGTAAGCAATTTATCTGATTATGATTCTAATGCGGCCAACTTCAGCAACCAGATATTTGTGTCCACGTCAAATTCGGCCTATAAAAAGCCTATCACCATCAAGACAAAGGAAAGACTGGATATGGAGCAGAGAAGTATGCCCAGGAAAGATCGAAAATTTGTACTTCCCTCAGAAAATCCAGCTTCTATCAGAAATAAAATGTTGTTAGATGATATGTTTGATGGGGTTAAGGGTACTCCAAAGTCTGGTGTGGTGTACAATCAGCCTGAGTTTGATAATATGCGGGACTATTGCCTGAGTTACAATGATCCATCCAATAAGAGGAGTATGAGCTTTGCAGAAAAGCTTGAGTTTGACCAAGGTTTTGATCAGGTTCTGAAAGGCAATGGCTTGACTGATTTGCCCTCCAGCAGATGGCCTGATTTTAATAATTAATTAAATTAAACTGAATGTCTTTGATAAAACATGTATGGCTGTACAAAAATACCATAATATTTTAAACTTTAAGATGTTGATTCAAGCTTTGACACAATCGTAGCACTAGATCATGTCCGGAACATCAGAAATGGAATTTATTCCCATTCACATGATGATTGGCTTCCAGAATCTGTTTGGAGACATTATCCTGAGAGATACTGATAACAGAAAATTCATAGCTGATAAAATTCATGAAATACAAATGTAACGACAATAAAATATTGTGTGGATGCAGAGCAAATTTATTTGAACTATTCAATTCTGTATTTTCTTCACCCCATGGGATCTGTCATAGTAATTCAGCAGAAGCTCCAAAACCTGTTTGATGCCCTTTCAGAAATTGTTCCACTAGAAAGCATTCACGAACATCCTTTTGATCTTTTCCATGGGAGAATTCGTAAGATTGAAGAGGCTATAGAGCTTCAAATTGAAGTAAGTAAGGATGATAGAAGACGAGTGGAGAAAGAGATAGAAGAAATAATGCTGAAAATAGCAGAAATACATGGAAACATAATGGGTGAAATGTTAGAAAAAGACGATAATTTTACAAGCAGTGTCGTTGATAATGCTGTTAATGGCAACAGCAGAAATGTACCAAATATGCTTAGGTCAAACGGGTTGGAAAATGACATGGAAATCCAGGATACTTTGTTTATTCTGAAGAAATCTGAGGACTTTAGAAACATTTTCATTTACAAAAACTATCTTCTGGAGAGACTTGCCCAAATTAAGATTGAATATGACAGACTGAAAAATGAGATCGAGATGACAATCCAAGGAATAAATGGATTGATAGGATTGTTGTATGGAAATTGTAGTATAAATAAAGAGAGGCTAGATGTATCTGTGAAGGACAGGTGTGAAAATGATTTTATTCAGAATTTAGACCATGCTACTGCTGGTGCCATGGAAAGAAAATCTGCTGTTGGAGATTTTCTTACTTCAGATAATATTTCCAGAAATAGATTGGTCCTACTAAGAAAGTATCAGGATTTTCTCCAGGCAGAGGTTAATAAAAAAGAATCCCTAAGACAGGATATCTATGACAAGATCAAGGCAATGAAACGAAAGTTGAAGATAAAAATAGAGTTCTCCAAGGAAGAAACCATCTACGAGCTAGGTGAAATTTATCAAAATGTTCTAAAGGAATACTTGCGGAATAAAAACCAGTACAAGTTAATTTTGAAGTCCATTGCAGAGAAGGAGTGCCTTCTGGAGGGGTTTGTACAAAAAAAGGACTTCGAAAGAGAATATAGCACAAAGTATATCACATTAATGGACGAGTATCTAAGATATCTGGACAATCTGCAGGCAGAAAAGTTCGATGAAATCTATGAACAAGTTGAAAACAGATTGAGGGAGGTATTAAATACATTTAATATTACAGAGTTCAATGCTGATTTTGGGGATAAAAAAATCCTCGACCACCAAAATACTGTCAACGCCAGGTGTTGTTTCGAAAATTCAAGCAGAACCATTCAGAACTTGGAAAACATGAGACGAATGATCAATTATCTGGAGCCCAAGAAAAACATTTATCTGGAGATTTCTGGCCAAATCCAAAGTCGCCACGAATTGTTGGAGAAAATGATGGACTTTGAAAAAATAGCCTCTGATCCTAAAAGATTATTCAAGTCAAGTTTCCAACTTATTACAGAGGAAAAGTTTAGGAAGACAGCATATCCCTCCTTGCTGAGGATCGAATCCAAGCTATTTGAGGATATCGAACGGTATGAATCGGAGTTTAAGGAGGAGTTCTTCTACAATGGACACATATTAAAGGTTCAGCTGAGGAGAGAGATTGAAAATCGAATTATAAACAAATCTGTATTCATTAATAGATGTGGTGATACTCCGGTTAGAAAAAGATATAAGCAATAAAGTTGCATGTTGAATACATGCTGTTATATGTGTTGTTTAATAACATAAAGAGTCTCAACTCCTGAATAGGAGTATTATTTTCAGAAACTCAACACCTAAAAACAACTGCAATTCCAGATTTTCTAGCTGCATCAAATACTCTGAAACCTTCCGTCATTGGCTTAAATTCAAACTTGTTTCAAAGGCAAAATAAAAGAATTTTATCCTGCAAGCGCATGCTATTCTTTGCAGCTGTGTCAGCCTTCATGCTACGGCATCTCAGTTCAGAATATTACCTCGGGATGGTTCAAGACCAAGTGGTTATGACCTCTGACTTCAAGAGCGCCTTTGATATAAACATGCTGAAGCCCCAAGACAGTTCTGCATTGAAAACCATCTTCAGCCTGGGTGTGAGTGCCTTATATATGAATGATAAAAACGAGCTAAAGATAAAAAATATTGATTTGAAGGATAGCAAGCAGTTCTTCGTGATAGTTCTGGGTCCTGATGGCTCCTTCATTATTAAGCATGAAGATAAGTGCCTGGGAATAATGCCTGGAAAGGAAACTCACGGTGTTATTGGTGTTGATTGTGAAGATAAAGATAAACTGCTTAAATTGGCTAGAACAGACTACATGAAATACAATTTGGATAAGATAATACCCAGTTCACTTGAGGGGAAATTGAATGGAGAGCGTACAAAGGAAATGCATGTTAAGGTGAGACAGGAGCTTCCTCACAATGGATTTGTAGGAAACAACCCAACACACGCAATTTAATAAAACTTTTAACCAAACCATACTTTGTATATTTTGAGTAAGCCATCGAAAACAACCATTACTGACGGGGATAGATCATGCTTTGACTTTTACACAAACTGATAAGCCAATTGGCTATGAATCTGTAGATACCAACTTGTTTTGGAAGATAGTGAAACAAGGTATTTTGATCAACCTAATACAGCTTGTCTCAGAAATATTACTTAACTATTTTGTTTGTGGAAACTAATGATTCTCCTAATTGGATTTATATTTGCAGATTATTTCAGATTGGAAGACACGACCCAATACTTGGGAGCTGTAGATGGCAAAATAACAGCAGTTCCCAAAGAGTCAGCCATTGAATTCAAAAGAATCAAGAATGGAGACAATATTTCAGGAACCACTGCATTTACTTATGGAAATGGGGCACGGATGATCTCCGTAAAAGATTCGATTCTTATTGAGCAGCCAATTTCCAAAGCTACCGAAAATAATTTTGGGGTTATGCTATCACCTGATGGAACCTTCAAAATTCAGCAGTCTGCAAAGTGTATCGTGGCATCAGGAAGTAGTTTAAACATGGGTGAGTGTTCATCTGCTTCGGGCTTCAGACTGGAGACTGCCGAAGATTTCTCAGGAGGCCGTAAAAAGCCTGAGGTTGTCAAGTTTGGCAAGCATGAGGGCCCATACTTGGAAGACCCATTTTCCATACATATTAACAAATCAATAGGTGACAATGATCTCAAGTCAATGCTATTACCTTTTGGACTCCGAATTGCAAATAGTAAGCCAATGGCAACCCCGCCAAAAATTATAGAAAGATTTTTAGTCAAATTCAACAATTTTTAATAAACTACTTTATCCATTTTACGTGCTATCGTGCAAACTTGCATTAAAATATCATTCTGTAGAGTAACAACCTCGTTATATACCATCTTCAACTAACTAAAACTACTGTAAAAACCAACAAATAACAGAACATCATTCCTAGAAGGCTAATTTATTGTTACAAATGGAATGGTTTTAGCTGACGGTTCACCTAATATTCATCACAAGAATCATCATCATATCCGTAATTATTTCGTCCTCCTCTGCCCGAATTTCTCCCACCATATCTATCAAATGAGTTAGTATCGTAACCTCCTCTGCCACCACCGAATGAGCTATAACCTCCTCTGTCATATGAATTGAAGCCACCGCCCCTACCGTTATTATATCCGTCATAGTCGTCGGTATCACCACACAACATATTAAAAATCATATCTATCTTTTGGTTTACATTCATACAAGTCGATCTGGTGTCACAAAGTTGGAAAGTGGTGGGATGGTTCTTGCAGCTGTCCTTCTTCAGCTCATCCCCCTCGACAGTAAGACAATCATCATTTCTTTGGATATAGTACTTGTCCGAACCTACATATACAATTTTGAAGCCGGCCCTTCCACGATCCTTACCAAAAATTTTCAGCTTATTTCTAAACCTCCCAGCCGTTGATATGGTGTCAGTGACCATTTTCAACTTCTTCCTAATTCTGCCGGCCATCGATAGAGTCTTCCCTTCAAACCGTATTTCATTGAGCAGTCCATCAGAGCTCATCGGAACTATTTCAAAGTCTCTTGCCCTGTCAGCATCAGTCATTACCATCTCCTTGTTTTCTTCATCCGTGCTAAGATATCTTTCGGAGTCGAATATTTTGATATAAATGGAGGTTATAAGGCTGTAGAATAGGAATATATGAGACATAATGAGCAACCCCAGGTGTTCTTTTTGTTTTGAATTCTCTGAAACACTTGGAGCAAATCACCGGTTTGAGACAACAATTGTAATTGGTTGTGATGCCTGGAGAGCTATTTTTCACTGCTATGGGGATTTTAACTCATATAAAACATCACCCACTATTGTATATGCCGGTAGATCCATAAAATTGATGTCTTGGGAAGTGGTATCCCGGAATCTTTTCAAGCATTAGTTAAGGAACTGTCCTTATATCATAACTCATAAGTAGTTGGGCTTGAGACGTTTCACATTAAAACACAAAATAATATGAGTCTTAGGTTCCTTCCTATGGAGCCTTTGATAGAAATACCAAAAGAAACTTCGTGCCACTCATTTAAAAACATGATTATAGCATTTGATACAAATCAACGAGGTGCACTTTCCCAGCTGTATCTTTTTCCATTTTTTGAAAGGACAGATATCTGTGAATTCCTGGAAAAGGTTGGAAATTGCATCCCGGAAGACGATGGTGTTGTTGAATTGATTTTTCAGGTATACTTGAGAATGATTGATATTCACTCAATCATCCAGAGCAAAATTGCAGAGTATGGATTTGGCCAAAAATCTTCGGAGTCTCCAGAAATCTTCCCCACAGAGTATTTGGAACTTAATAGCTATCCTATAAAAAGTTTAGCAGTCAAATATAATGATGGGGGAGGTAGTAGAAACAGTATTATGGCCTATCTGATTACATCTCTTTTCCCCAAGGAATATGAAGATAATGTCAATGTATTGGTTGGAAATTGTGGGTTGATGGTAAATGGCAACCCGAGCCTGCAGAATCACCTACAAGATATCAAGTCAGGTGAAGACACAATCCATTCCAGCCGATACCACCTTCAGAAACCTGATCCAGGCCAAAATTCTGAAGCAGGGTTTATTGCCCACCGTGAAGAGATTTATCATATTATTGATTACTTGTTTGGAGATAGGGAAGTGGCTCTACTAAACTGGGCCAAGTGTCGAGTCCCATCAAGATTCTATCTTCAGAACACGAACATGCTATTTGCCAATGAGGTTAGGTATATGGGCAACTTTGACCTCTTGTTAAACATATTGGAGCAGAGGAAATCATACGAGATGATCCTCTTACGAATTGAGTACATTTTGAAGAATCTTGGATCAAAAATTTCAGATTTACTGGTTGATAGCTATTCAGAAAGTTGTAGCGATTATGAAATAGAGTGCTTGAATACAATCCTCAACTATATAGAAGATCCAAAGGTTTTGATTAGATTTGTATGCCAAACAGAATATTCAAATGCTAAGATTGCAGTATTATTCTTTGAAAGATGCCATGAAATAGACTGTTACTATATTGAGGCAGTTGTAAATATGATTCCCTATCTCCATCATATCAGTACAGATGATTTGGTTGCAGTTGTAAATTCGGAATTCTTTCAGCACATTGTTTTATCCTACGAAAATTTCATCAAGGTCATTGATCTATTGATTTCTAGAAATATACAAATTCCCCTAAGGAAAATATTCATGCTGACCAAGAAGAAAAAAAGCCTGAACTTCTACAAACTAAATGTCGGATCAAGCAATTCCCTGAGAACAAACAAAATTTACACAGAGCTCGATAAATTCTACTATTTGATTAGTGTGAAGAGCGATATTGAGTTTTCATCAAAGCTGTTCTTAGATTGCTTTCCTAAGGAGATAGACGAGGCAACAGCGAGCATCATAGCAGATATATTTATTAAGACTAAGAAAGTTAAATTAATGGCAACAGTCTATGACAAATGCGGTCAGATTTTGATTTGCAAGTTGAAGACACTGGAATCATGTAGTTTTTTGATGGATTGTGTAAACTTTCTCATTCGAAAAGGCATCGACATTACAGGGTTCATGTTTGTCCGAGATCTTACACCCTTTGGATTGGCCTGCAAGAGAAAGATTATCGGATATGTACCTCCAAAAAATATTATGATGTCAGATTCAGTATGCGAAATAGTACTTGGTGTAGGGGGTAGCTCAATGATCAAAGAACCTGTGGACTTGAAAATGCATGATGAGTCACATATATCACTGCGACCCCACTCAAATGACCATTCTGAAACTAAGACAAAACCAAATCTCACTCAAAAAAAGAATATCATGGATACTGCCCAAAGAAGAGATATTTATAATTTGCCGAACATAAACATAAACTTTCAGCTGCATAGCCAATCCGATAGGGCAGTGCTAGTTAATGGTGGTGACAAGAATATTGTGGATGAAAATGACCTAAATGAATTATTCAATAACAAAAACAGTGTCAAATCAATTCTGAGCATGTTACCGCTGAATTTACAAATCCGAAATGGATTCCTGAGCCTTGGAAAATTAGAAACAGGGTTGTACTTCAGAAATAGTTTACTAAGCATCGCAAACAATAGCAGCAGATTCACTTTGGAGTTCCAGATTAATATCTTTGATCATCAGAGGTTTACAATTCTGAAGCTAGATGATTATGAAATCATTTATAACTGTATATATCCAAAAAACGGCAATTCTGATCAATGTAGCCCAACGAAATATGAAGTTACCTCATTGCCGTCTAAAGAGCCATCAACTTCGCCTAACGAGTATGATAGTGGCATAGACAATGGCCGTACTCATGATAATGAACTTCTAATCAATTCTGATGAGGAACATCTCAGCATTAGCTGCAGATATAAGAACAGAGTGCTTTTGGTCTTTGTTAACAATGACTGTTTTAAGATCCCAATTGATAGGATTCAGCAAATATCACTGGGAGAAAAATTAACAGGCAGAGTAAATAATGTTGTATTTTATGAATCATGCCAGAAGGTTCTTGTGGAGAAGATTTATGAAGAGATAGAGCCTGTGGATGTATCTCGTCGATTTTTCCGGTCGTATGTTGTTCCGTTGCAGAAGTTGTTGACATGGAAGCAAAAATCCGGAGTTTTTATAGATTCACACATCTTCAATCTATTTTCCAAGGTGCCTATTGTAATGAATAATGTCATAAGCTACATTAAGGAACAGTAAAAATATAAAGTGATGCAGAGATGCAGTGCTATTCACAACGACAGTTACATAAAACCAATATGGTATCAATTTATTGATTTTAACTAATAAAAGGTTCGTACTAATTTTTCAATCGTTCTCGGATGCCTGATCTAATTCTCTCAAAAACACTTTCGATATTCCCCTCACCATCAACTTCTAGTAAAATCCCCTTTTCTCTACACTTATTTATTACGGGCATGGTCTTTTCTTCAAACTCCTTTGTTCTGGTCGCGTAAGCATCTCTGGTGTCATCAGCCCGGTTGGTTTCCTTCCCTCTCTCCAGAGCTCTTTTCTCTCCTTCTTTTTCTGAGATATTAAGATATATTGCAATATTTATTGGGAAGACCTCTAGCTGGGGAACTGACCTAGGAAACCCATCCAAAATATAGTCGGTTTTTGGAACATTTCTCTTCATTAGATCTATAACGTAATTGTCGTCAAACAATTTGCCAGACTCCATCCTACCAGCATCATCTAATGCAGATTGATTACTAGGGCCACTACCACTGGCCTTAGACCCTTCCATTCTTAGCAGGTCTCCAGAACTCACATGAGTTAACTCAAACTCCTTCTTCAACAATTTGCACTGTGTTCCCTTGCCACATCCTGGTCTTCCAAAGATCGCGATCTGCAGCATCAGAAGGGCTTTATAAAAACAAGATAATTATCTAAAGGAGATGTGTAAATGTAGGAGAAAATGTGCCATCGGTCCAATATATCGTGATGAAGGGAAAAGCTTATTGTTTTAGTGGTGATACACTAATTTCTATGTGGAAGATATTTTTAAAACTCATCTCAGGGTGGATACACACATATATCGTGTCTGATAAGAACATGGATGAAATGCTAAAAGGAGGCAATTTAAGAGAAAACCCCATCTGGCCAAGGCGTATGCAGTAACCTTCTATACTGGTGTTATAAACGAATTATTTATTACAAACATATTATTTCTAATTACTTCTGGTTTCATAGATTGACTGCATTACTTTGTAGAAGAATTGTGGAAATGCATCTTTCTTAAATTCTATTTCGTCGTAAAAGTACTCTGGAATTGAACAGTTCTCGACCGAAATCAGGCGGAAATGAAATCCATCACCTACCTCATGGAGGGAAAATATAATATGCCTTGGGCCTGTGGAAGATGATCTGTGCAATCTAAATGTAGCCTCTCCATCGAAGTATCTGATGTCATTGGCACTAACACTACTGAAGACAGCATCATTGTTGGGACTAGCAGCTTCAATTGTTATTCCCAGTAGTTTCTGGTACAGAATAACCTCTGATTTCAAGTTTCTTAGATATGCATTTTCTTTCTGCAGCTGAATTACCAGCGAGTTTTCCAACGACTTTAGCTCATCCAGTAACTCTGCTTTGTTGTGTTTGGAGCTATGCTTTGGCTTGTTTTTAGGCTTGTCTTTTGTGCTCACATTACTGGAATCGAATGTACTGTCTATATCATCGTAATAGCCATGCGAATCAACACTGTCTGCATCATTTTCTTCCACTCTCTTCTTTGCTATCCTTAACGGTGTTTTGACCGTCTTTTTGGGAGTTTTAAACATGACTAACTTTTTAGAAGCCATTTGAGAAATAAGGCAAGAAAAGGGAGTAAATAATAAAAGAAAGGGATTAATAAAAGTTTGGAGAAGGGTGGATCGATAAGAGGGAGCTTCACTATATAGCTCACAATTGAAATCCTGCCAATGGGAGATTTCCCAATGCTTCAGGGAAATTGCATACAAGTAAACAACCCCACCCACAATCCTTTGGAGGCGTATTTTATTATGAGTTAACATCTGCATCTTCAGTCATCAATTTATTCTCTCACTTAACACTCCTTAGTTTAGCAATCCAGTAGTCTCTTTCCTCCTCATTATAAAATCCGAAGAAATTAACACAGCTGCCATCCTGGAACAGTTCAATTCTGAAGGGATAGTAGCTTCCCTCGCTTTTTGTTGACTTTACCTCCATCTCCTTGATATTGTAATTTCCCTTGGCAAATTTGGACCCATCACATTTGTGGTAGAGTAGAATCCCGGAAACCAACAGAACAAAATACTTCTGGTGCCAGAAACATCTAAAAATGACTCTTTTCTTATGCATGAAACCTTCTGCCACTATCTGGTTCAGCCTCCTGTATTCGAGTATTTTGGAGGTGGGGACTGGGTTTGACAATACAGCAGGTTTAAAGGAGGATATACAGCATGGATCCTTAAAATTGACAATTTTAACATGTGGAGAAGAATTTGCATGTGGAGTCTCGTTATTTTCGGTATGACATGGCCCACCATCCAATATTTCTGTCGAGTCCTTTAAAATCGATGGCTTTGAACCTACATCACCCGTATCTGGCTCATTTTCAGGTTTGGTCTCTTTTTCTCCACTGTGTGCTGGTTCCACTCCATCTTTACTATTCTGACCATTCAACTCATCATCTTGTTTAAAATTAGCAGTTTCTCCAATTAGAATAATGCCCTCCACAGAACGGTTAACTGTATCTTTGGGCAATACACCACCTGTGGTGTCAGTGACTTCCTTGCTGCAGATTTTTTCAATGTTCTTGGAAATACTTTCTGTTGTAGTGTTGTTTATCTCATATTCCTTGTTATTGGAAATGCTATTTTCACCATCACCAACCATAATTACACATCCACCAATATTCCGGCACTGGTCACACAATTTGCCTATTGCACTACATTTGCAATCAACTGGAGTGGAGTTACAGTTTTTGGGTGAGATTATTCGGTTAGTTATAATTCTGCTATCAGGAGACACAGCAATATTGTCGGTTGATCTGTTATCGCTCATATCCGATGTTCCTTTATCACCATCCCTGGTATTGGTATGACTCCTGGACCCATTCTTCTCAACAACCAAAATACTTTTCTTAGACATTTTACACTTGGACATTTATGGGCTGGATATTAAAGTTTTTTAAACTTAAGGGGTTGATTAAATTTAAGGGATGTGCAAATAAGTTAAAAGGAGACACAAAAAGTACACATGGACTATATTTTTGTAAAGCTCACTTTCCTAAGGACGATCCAATAGCACCATCGATAATATTTTGGGAAGACATTTATGCCAGCAATCGGCCATGTACAATGTTTGTCTTCGAAGATGTAACTGCTTTCTACCTTAAAATTATGTGGCATTATTGGAAACAAGTCTAAGATTGGTGATGAAAAGTTGATTACGAGCGTAATATAGATCTTCGATGAAATTTTCGATGGACATGCAAGACTTGTGGCTTGGTGCTTTGCCAGACTGTTATCCGTGCCAAATTTATTTATTCATCTGGTTGATTAATTCCAAATATTGATTGCAACCCCTGCAAATAACTATGATCGTAGTGAAGGACCAACCAATAATGGAAGTATGAATAATACAAATGTGGCAACCGCCAACACATTATTGTCTTTTTATTTGATCAAATTATACATCTATTTTTCTAGTTAGTAATTTTTCATTCTTCCCCCTGAAATGTTTTATAAAAATCCGTCGGTTGTCTTCACAGAAACTCCTGCATACAAGAAAATCAAGTCGTTTATCGAAAGCATCAACTTAACAATATTAAACACAGTGCCAGACCAGTGTGGTACTTCCCACCATACTGATGCTACAGTATCCGATAATACTTTAGAAAAACATGATAACAAAACTGCAGTATCTCCCGGGCCAGATTATTCTAATTTTATGAGAGACGATCTTGTTCTCCCAGCCCTAAAAGATATTCGTTCAATCGTGGAAGATACGCCAATTGGGTCTCCTGGACGATATGCCAATTTGGGAATGGTGAATGTCCTTGACAAAATTAAAAATAAATTTGGTGAGAGTGGGGAATTTCACAACCAGCCAAGTTCTACTCATCAAATATCAGACAATAGTTCGCCAGAGCATTCAACTCCTACAGATGAGCAACCTTTCAACTACTTAACCGAGTCATTTGGCAACAGAACTAGAATGGACTATGGCACAGGCCATGAGCTCAACTTCATCTGCTATCTGTATACCAAAGTCCACGACACAGCAGAGGCTGTTGATGAGTTGAATATATCCGACTCACAGTTACTATTCCTGTTGGTAAACATTGATGAATATCTAGTGATTGTAAGGAGGTTCATACAGAAATTCAATGTTGAGCCTGCTGGAGCACGGGGATGCTGGGCTGTAAGTGATTACAGCTTAATTGGACATCTATTTGGATCTGCCATAGAGTATGTCAAAGAAACAATACTTGCATCACATGTCCACAGTCGCAGTTTCGGAAAGGAAAATTGTGTTTTGGCAAGTCTGATAGTTGATACCTTTGGAAACATGCTAAAAGAGACTGTAGGCCCTAACCCAAACGTAATGCTGATAAAAATCCTCAAATTGCCCAGGGTCTTACAAAACAAGGGATTCAAAACAATGTATGACAAAGAAGTTTTTAGAAGAAATGTTGTTACCCAGCACTTCATCTACAGTGAGTACCTATCTGATTAAATTAACTATTCCAATACTTCCCAAACTATTTGATGACAAATTACACTGTATAAAAACTGATTTATTCGTCTCAATCCATCGATCAGTAGCTTATTTCAATAGCCGTTTTTATTTTTAGCAAAATGTTAATATATTCTGAACAGAGAGCATCATGGGCTGAACGGATATTTGTCATTTTGAATTGCATCTCCTGTATTTCCTTGTTGTTCTGCTTGATCTTCGATTCCATCAGATTTCTTTCCTGGACTTCCAGGTCGTGGTTCCTTTGGATGGTTGATATCTTCTTCTGTAACGCCTCTGAATTTCTTTGGTCGGCTTGAGTTAAGTTTAGTATTTTATTTTCTAGGTGCTCGATCTGTCTATTTGCATGATTTATTCTAATCTTTAAGGAATTGATCAGGGATTCTTTGTTTTTCAGCTGGCTCTCCAAAATATCTCTCTGCTGTTCTGCATTCTCCAGCAAGGTGCTGGTTTCGGACAGCTCAGATACCTTGGAATGGATTCTATCCAGCATCAAATTTCCTGTTTTCACACTGGAAAGCTGGGCCATAATCTTCAATTTCTCTTCATTCTTCTTGGCCGTTGAGATCCTATCCCCATGGATCATCTGTTTCATTTCTTCAACCAATTCAACCAACTCCTCCGGGTTATCCACGATCCTTGTCCTTAGCATTGTAATGTCTTCTTTCAGACTGTGCTCCATCATCTCACAGGAGCACAGCTTGTCATTAAGGTTGTTTCTCTCCCTCTTCAGAACCGTAAGCTCCTCTACCTTTGCTTTCTGAACCTGATATAGTGATTTCAGCTCGCTGGAAATGTCTGCAATCTCTTTGCTCAAACTGCCGAACTTCTCCCTGTTTTCTGCACTCATTTTGCTGCTTTTCTCAATCTCCTTTAAAAGCTCGTCTCGAACTCTCTTATACTTGTTTTTGACCAGGTTGTTCCGATCTGCAAGCTCTGATGCCGAGTTGTAGATGTGTGCCTTGGAATCTCTAAACATGCTGAAGTTGACCAGGTAGCTTAATATCGTGACAAATCTACGAGAATCCGGGAGCAGATCACGTGCTGTGAAGGTGATTCCCATGCGCTTCAATAAATTAGACATCCCTCTGATACACTTGAATACTGCCTCCGAGTCATCATTTACAAAGTGCTCACCCGTGTAGAGGAGCAAGATATCGTTATAAAAACGATATACAGCTGGTGCAGATGGCTTTAGGATGTCACTTGATGTAATGGAAATCTCCAACTCGTTGAAGTAGGCAACCATGTCTTTCACAGGAAGAGTCGGAAGATTGTATGTCTGCATCTTAGAAGGGCAAAATAAACACATTTGCTGAAAACAGACTTTGTAGGTTACCCAACAGTTCTTACTTAAAAATCCTCATCTGGTGTAGATGCATTTATTCATATCCTCTTGCTCAAAAATCCTCATCTATTGTAAACTTAAATTCATTATCAATTCCTACATATCCCTTCTGGTAGTTGGCTTCTTTCTTATCAAAAAAGTTTGTCTTTCCCTTAAGCGACAGGTTGTCCATAAACGGGAATGGGTTTTCCGTAAAATATATCTTGCTTTCCCCCAACTCATAGAGTAGCCTGTCCGCAACAAACTCAATATACTCTCCCATCAGCTGACAGTTCATTCCAATCAAATTCACTGGCAGACTCTCAATAAGAAACTCCTTCTCTAGCTCCACCGCTTCCATTACGATGTCCTTGATAACATTACACTTGTTGTTGATGTACTTGTGGATCAGACACGCAAAATCACAGTGCAGTCCCTCGTCCCTTGAAATCAGCTCATTAGAAAATGTCAAGCCAGGCATCAGGCCCCTCTTCTTGATCCAGAAAATGGCTGCAAACGATCCCGAAAAGAATATCCCCTCGACACAGGCAAATGCCACACATCTAGTGTCAAAAGAGGAATCAGAGGATATCCACTTCTGGGCCCACTCCGCCTTCTTCCTTATGGTTGGAATATTTTCTATGGCATTGAACAGGAAATCCTGCTCCTTTGGATCACTCACCAGAGTCTCAATCAGCTTACTGTACATTTCAGAATGAATGTTCTCGATTGCTATCTGGAAGCCATAGAAGCACTTGACCTCCAAGCAGCTGATATCATGGGTAAACCTCTCCAGAAGGTTTTCATTCACTATTCCATCAGATGCCGCAAAGAAAGCTAGAACATGCTTTATAAAAAACTGCTCGTTCTCGTTGAGCGTCTTAAACTCAGCAATATCTGTTGTCAAGTCAACCTCCTCCACAGTCCAGAAGGTGGATTCGTGTTTCTTATAGAAGTTCCAGATCTCCGGAAACCGTATGGGGAACAGAACATATCTCTTCAGCTTATCATCCAAAAGTGGTTCATATGTGGGATCAGCATCGTCGCCTTCCACAGCCTCCTCATTATCGCCACAGACACTTTTTATTTGTTTCACCTTCATATAAGGGTCTGTGGTTATGTATGGACTCTCATAACTATTTATTATCTCATCAACTACCAGTTCTTTGTTCCTCAACCTCCCGGCTGCATCGCCACTCTTGATGCTGTTGCTTCTATTCTCATCCGCAGCAGGCGACTGTAGATGGCTGTGTGCACTTGACTCATTCATAGCAGAGTCACTTCCATTTATCTCAGCTTTATTTTTTTCCAAGTCCATCTTCTGATGGAAATTTCTCATATTTATGCTTTTTTTGGAGGGAAAATGGGAGGGAAAGTAGAACAAACAGAAAAGCGAATATCACTGGTTTGAGCATGTGTTATTGTTCGTGGAAAGTGCAAGTAGTGCACTGTTTTGATTTAAAAAACATAGATATCGACTTCTTTCAGTAAAAATTATTTTTCCAGATCATTTCTTTATGAAGATGATGGAGTACACCGAGACATATCTCATTTATATCAGAAAATATCAAGTCTCCATTTTTTTGTAGTGAATAGGTGAAGAGTCCTCATCTGGTAAGTTTGAGAGGAAATGTTTTATTCTGTTTTGAAACTTTATGTCATCTGCCCTCAACGACATCTGAAGAAGAATAAGTAGCCTGTAGGTTTGATACAAGTCAGAACAATAACTTGTATTATCAGAAGTTGGTATGGCATTAGGAGAAAGAAATAGCAACAAAGTTCCTATGTCGTGAAATTCTCTGTTGCCAACATCCACAAATAAATCGATGTATACAGGATTAATGATCAAAAAGAGACCCATTTCAACACAGAATACTTTATTTATTATTTTCTAGTTAATCTCCGACCTCACTTGGAAGTGCAAAATTGATAGGCTATCTTTCAACAACGGCAAGCATGCTGACCACACCAATATTTCATAACTTGTTCTTGATAATATAGTCTGTTGTAGTTAGATCACCAGCAAATGACATCCCTCCTCATTTTAACATATTTTGGAAAACATTTCCTATATTTCCAACCAATCAGCTTTTAATCAACTCCCCTTTGACACGTGTTTCAAGGGATACTTTGCAAAAAATTCTGCAGGGAACTACTGAAAATGCCAGCTACAGAATTTGGTGATGATGGATCCAATACAACAGAAAATATACCCTCAAGGAAATCAACACTTGCCTACCAAATAATAACCAAGAAGTGGGGGAGTGAACGGTGTAATGAAGAGTTACATGAAGCCGAAGATGACCTTCAGCACAATACCCAAAACGAAAATACTAAGGAAAACATCAACAGAACGGCCCAGGAAATGGATTGCAAGATGAATTCTTCAGGCAACAGCCTGTCGGGAATGGCCAAGAATGACGTGCCTCAAGTATTCGTTTCCAAACCAAGATATTCTATGGAGCTCGATGGTAACTGCGAAGACATCGATTCGATTGCAGTTGAGCAAGCTTCTTGTGGATTCTGCAATATAAAGCCAAGGCTCTCTCTTCTGAATGAGATTTACACAAAAAACACAGTGGAAAAACTGACAAAAGCAAAGATTACCATAGAGCCCTCTCTGTTCAGCACATACACTTATGTCCACTCAGACAACAGGCAACTCCTGTACGCCAAGCGCACAATCTGTGGATTCAACATCTATTCATTTGAGGATAGAACCTTTATTGCACATATGAAATCGAATCTATTTGGAACAAAATACACTGTTGAGAAAAAGTATCTTCTGGATGGTATTGAAAATAGGGCGCCAAGAAGTGAAACCAATAAAAACATCAACTTCTACAGCATTGGAGGAGATAGCAAGATGGATACGGCTATTGATCAGAATTGTGAGTCAGGCCCATCACCACACGCACGTACGGCCATTCACCCCAGCTTTGGAAGTGGACAGGTATTTCCATCAAACCATCCCCATGGTATCCCACTTTATAATACACCTGCGGATTTTTGCAACTTTGAAGTATTCTATGACGTGACATTCCTAAAGAGAGATAAGCCAAGATCCTTCATCATTGACTACGACAAAATCAAGCTTACAAACAAGAGTCCGATCTACAATCCAGAGACCAATAGCTATTCACTTAATTTCAGTGGGCGAGTCACCACGGCAAGTGTGAAGAACTTTCAGATTATTCATCCATTGGATCCAACGTATATTACCCTTACGTTTGGCAAGGAAAACAACAATGTGTATAT
Source organism: Enterocytospora artemiae (assembly GCA_038659295.1). NCBI lineage: Eukaryota > Fungi > Microsporidia > Enterocytospora > Enterocytospora artemiae. The sequence continues at coordinate 46,299 of JASNGC010000005.1, forward strand.
TCTGGACTACACCCATCCATGGAATATTTTCCGGGCATTTTGTGTGGGGTTGACTGCTCTGGACCACAAGCTCGGGTTTGATTAAATTTGTTTTGTATAGTTGGTTTGTGATTTTACCAATTTTGTGTAAAGTTTTGAGATAAAGCACAGTATTTGTTCTTAACAGGGAACTGAGAATATTCCAGACAATAGGAGTCTTCTGCAATTAAAATCCATATCTTAAGTGATGTTTCTTCGTTTAGATTTCCACAATTCTATCCCCTTGGATGATGATTCGTTGTTCAAGCCTTCTAAATTCGTTTCACATTTCTGATGAGTTCTACTTTGTGGTTTCGTCAAAGTATATTTCTCAAATACCGACTTCGAACTGTCGAGAAGAAAATAGCCAATACTCCCAGCTTAAATTTCTCCAGTCTTCCAGCATCGGCATAGTTAACTTTCCATTGACAAACTTTCCCCTAAAGATAAACTCCACGATTGTCTGCAACAATGAATTGTACTTGATCACATTTGACAATATCTATAGGTTTAGGGGAGAGACCACCACTAACATCAACCATGCCGAAAATAACAGCGTGTATCCAACAAGCAATTCTGGCTTAATTGCATTTTATAGGTCAATAACACCACTATCAGTAGTCTTTATCCTAGGAAATTCCATATGTTCCATAAATACGAGTTCATTAGATCTGATCGGTGAGGGCATATGCTGGAAGCTGCAGTCTGTGGACAAAAACCCGAAGCATCCCCTTCAAGCAAACGGAATTGTTTCTGGTGTCTCGGTATTTCATAACAGCCTCTTCATAAGTTTTGAGAATGGTAAGGTTTTCTATATTGAAAATTGGACAAGCATGATTTCTGGTGATGGCATACTTGTCCTGACGGATGAAATGTGCAATGAAGAGGACTGGGCCCTGGGAATTGGCAATAGTGAAATTGTCTTGACGGAGAAGCATTGTGCAGACAATATGATACTTGTAAGGTGTATTGTTGATTTTAAGGAATCTATTATTTCAACCAAAATCACCACAAACATGATAATCTCCAGAATTATCAATGATAGACTGATCAGTATAGAATTCACAAAAAGAAGAGATGCTAATGCACCAAACACGACTTGTGGAGCTGGAGACCCATTGCCCAACAGTAACGATCCAGCCTACAATATTCGCCATACATCAATCCCTTCAGATACCCTGGATTTTTTAATTACAGGAGATCAGGTGGTTTTGTACACAAAAAAGTCTGTAATGTTTTTTAGTACAAGCTTGGTGCTTTCAAGAATAGAAAAAACACAGATGGAGATTAAAGAGATACAGGTTCACAAAGGTGAAATGTTTGTGGGATACAGAAACGGGATAATTGAAATCAGACCACTGAAGCATTCATAAAGAGTAGCTGACAGTCTTTTGTGGCTTTGACAAGCTACTCAGGAAAGCACAGACATTTACCCGTCTGGGAAACAAATACAAACACCAGACAGTTGTTATTATCTCTGATTTATTTAATCATCCTTGTTTCTCTTGGCAGCCTTGGCCATGTTTCTCTTGAGTGTACCAAAGATCTTGTATGACTTCTTCCTGGTGTCTTTTCTCTGTCTTCTTGGGACAACAGTAGTCTCTTCGCCGGTAACTCTCCTAATCACAAATGGCCTAGCAATAGCCCTAAAGAACTCTTCGGAATTGTATAGGTGTGCCTTGACAACTGTTTCGTGAGAACCAAAGCCTGTTTTCAATGAATGGACAAATATCTGGGTCTTGGGGATCGAGTAGTTCTTGGACAACTCCGAGGCAATCGTATCCTTGGTTGGGGTGGACTGCCTTGTATGGGTTGCAATCAATTCCATCTCCTTGCGGTTCAGAAGCGCATTTGTAAATGATTTCGAGACACTAAGCGTGATTGGCATTGGTAGGGCACAAAATTTGTTAAAATGTGAAAGGCAAAAATTTGTTAAAAATTTTCGACTTGGAATGCAAGACTCAGTAAATGCTGCTGATCAAACTTAGATATCCAGTTGTTCATGCATATCAGGTGAGAGGTGACTGAGTGAATAGTTTTCGACCTGTAGGTCATTCTTCAGAAGATAATAGAAATATCTATAAGTGTCTTGGAGAACCAAAGAGATACAACAAAATACTGGAATAGAAGTTATTTACTAAATCTGATACAATGCCAATCAATTTCCGATTTGTCCGTAACTCATAGTCGGCTGGCCGCCCAATATTCCCTTGTTAAATATGATTTATTCGTTGGTATACTGATCAGACTCCATCTTTTTAATCTGATCAAATATCTCTTTTGTTCTCATCAATCCCTCTTTACTTTCAGACTCGTCCCCACCATTCAATTTATTCAAGCAAAAATCAAGAGCATAGTAAGCATACATTCTAGAGGCTTCCTGTTGCAACTTCTGAGCTACGGATGTGTGGGTTGCAGTGGAGCTTGGAGAGGGTTTATCTATTTCATTCTGAAGCTGATCGAGTATGTCGTTGAGAGACTCCATAGCAAGGGGTCATAGAACGAGAAAATAAGATATATGGTGCTGTTTGTATTGCATTCACTCGGGAACATCGCAACTTTACCAAACTGGATTAACGTATCTAATATTTCCAGCCCCTCCTTGAGATGTTTATGCTTTCGGTATTTTTGGTTATTATCTTACTGATTTGGTATCTCAAAAGAAGCCTGTTTTACAAAATGCCACAAGAAAAGGTAATTGCTGGAACCAATATCGGTGGTAGCATGCCTGTTGGATCATCTTGGGAACATCTTGCCCTCCCAAAGTCAATCTTATTTATTTCCAAGGAAATTCATTATTTTCCCGTTCTGTTTCCAGCGGTACATTTCAAGTGTGAGAGAACAGACTATGATTTGGTTATTTACGTTGATGAAGAAGACAGATTGAGCAAAGAAATCCTCAAGGATTCCAAATCAGCTAGTGACAGAGTCAGGAGGTCAAGACCCACAGTTGTTGTGTCCAATTGCAAAGTTTATTTGGAAAGCATTCAACATTCAGAGATGTATTTTGAGCAAGGAAGTGCAATTACAGAAGAGATATTTCATAGAGGGTTGCTTTATTATAATGATAGGCTCAATGACAAGCAGCATCAGGATTGAATATGTTTCGAAGAGGTGAATCTGATTTCAACAAATTAGAATAATTACCTGTTGAATAAAATTTCAATCAGCCTATAGTGTTCAATGGTTGACATACAAAGCCACATACAAATAAATAGTTAAATTATCTATTGTCGATAGGACACACTAAAAGTCTCCTGGAATAAAGATATATGTTCCATATGTTGGGCTTATCATTGTGATACTCAAGAACTCTGTACACCATGCAGGCCTTTTTGGTATAAACTTATTTTTTTGATCACCCCGAACAATGGTATTGAGTAAATCTCTGGTTGAATTGTTTGAGGAAACGGAGCGGCTGAAGAAGCGTCTCAGATCCATGGACGCAAGAATATTTAAGGCAGAAACTAAGTATCTGTATGAGAACATGGGTACGCCCATTACAAGACAAGTTGAATACTACGTAAATGGAAGAGGAGAGAAAAAAACATCTGTGAAGGACTCGGACATAAAAGAAAGTGATCGGCTATTCGCAAGAAACTATCCATCTAACGAGCAATATGAAACCAGACATTTGTGAATATGAGTGGGGATTAAATGGGCTCCAATGAACTTGCTTTGTACACTATGGAAAAAGACATTGCCTCAGACATCTATTTTGATTAAATGGCGAATGTTAATTTGAAATTGTATCTTGAAAATATCTTAGATCTCTATTGTGTGATGAACGTTGATTCGTGCCGGTATCTGGCAATATTTGCTGTTCTCCATAATATATTAATAAAATGATTTATTCAAACCTTCCTGATCAACGATCCCTCCTTTTCATCATCAATTTGATAACCACAGTCCCTGACTTTATCTCTTACCGAATCACAAAGTTCAAAATACTTTCTGGAATCCATCTTATTTTTGGCTGCCAATCTAACATTTGACCTAAAGTCACTTAAGATATTGGCCATCGTGTCCAATGTTGCCTGAGAGTCCGGATCGTGGTTTCTCATGTCATAGTGCTCCAACAAACCAAATATCTTCAGAATGCGTTTGACAAAGTTATTGATGGTGGTCAGGACATCGGAATGCAAGAGCCTTAGGTTGGTGTTGGTGGTTGTAATAAGACCGAGAATAGCATCCAAAGCCTTTGATGTGTTCAAGTTGTTACAAAACGACTCATCAACGGTGGTTTTGCAGTTCTTAAAGGCATTGTAGAGAGACTTGTCCAAATCATTAAGAGACGATCTAACCAGGCACCTCTCACTGGTCACAGTCGAAGGCTTGCCGGGGCTCATCTTCAAATCACTCATCTGATCTAGAATCCTACAAACCCCAATAGCTCCTGCCATATTGTTGATGCGATCCTGAATTATTCCGTCCACATTCGAAATGAAGTTGTACAGCTTCTTTTTTGTGGCTTCTGCCCTCTTGATTTGCTCTGGATCATAGTTCATGGGACTGTTCCATGAGTGATGGATAAACATAATTCGAAGTGCTTCTGGAGAGCATTCCTTTAAAATGTCTGAAATGGTCAGGAAGTTCTTCAGCGACTTACTCATCTTGCGACCATCGATATTTAGGTGGCCAGTGTGTAAAAAATACTTTACCCAACTGTCAGATGATATGGCGGGGTCCTCAAGCCTGTCCGCTTGTTCACCACCATCCCCATCAAAGTAGGCATGGCATTGAGCTATTTCGTTTTCATGGTGTGGAAAGCAAAGATCTATTCCCCCTGCATGAATATCCAACTTGCTCTCAAAGACTTCCGATGCCATAACAGAGCACTCTATATGCCATCCAGGCCTTCCAAGACCCCATTTGGAACTATATGAGGGTTCATTCTCCTTTGAAGCCTTCCACAGGACAAAGTCATCCTGGTTTCTCTTAATATCTGAATTCAAGACTTCTCCCTCCATCACTGATGGTGTTGAGCCGGCCTCACCACTCTCGGCAGAAGCTTTGGCTGTTTCAGGCCTCAGCAGATTGTACTTGTGTGATTTCTTATACTCCTCCAGATCGAAATAAACAGAGCCATTGAGCTCGTATGCAAAGCCTTTGGCCTCTAGTCTTTCGATGAACTGAATAATTTCAGGAACATACTCGTTGACTCTTGTTATAAAGTTGGGTCTGATGACGCTAAGATTCCCCATCTCCTCCAGGAACTCATGCTCAAACTTATCTGCCAGTTGCTTCCAGGGAATATTGTTCTCATTGGATCTGTTGATGATCTTGTCGTCTATGTTGGTGATGTTCATTACCAGTGTGATATTGTATTTGAAATACTCCTGCATTATTCTCCTCATAATATCAAACGAGATGTACGTTCTAGCATGGCCGATGTGAGGGAAATCATACACAGTAGGCCCACATATGTACACCTTGACATCATTGGGGTCGTTTGGCTGAAACCTCTCCAGTTTTTTGGAGAGCGAATTAAATAAAAACAAATCTCCCATTCCTGGGGCAAGAAAGTGAGGCTATTAGATAAATAACTGCACATAATGCCCTGGCTTTGCTACTTGAGAATGGTGCTCTGTGGATTGAAAGTAAACATAGTTAAGCCAACATCAAATCACATTCCTGTATTGTTTTATTTATTTTGCCACAGAATTTCACAAATCCCTGCTTCTGACTCACTCCTTGGGATGTTCTTCTTGAAATCAATGACCAAAATATCTTCTAGGGCTGGGTCTTCACTGTACAATCTGTTAAAGTCCACAATATCCAAGTGCTCCTTTTTACCAACATCATACTTCATAATTTCATCTATCTCTTCCTCAATCAGTGTGTCTGCACTGGTCCCATCGATATACGGCTGGCACCCACCCATTATTTTGTAGATCTCCCTCAGAACGCCTCTGCACAGTTTATGATCCTTATTCAGATCAAAGATGCTGAACAAAAAATTGATCCGCTCTGATTTTGGGGTTTTTCGATGAAAGATGGCCAGAAAGTCCAGGAAATATGCAAAGTTCATCTTTTCATACTCGTTTATTGTCTCCTCAATGTAGGATAAAATAAGAGCCCTGAATGGATTTGAAAAAAATTCCGGTATCATTTGGAAATCTGCAAACGACAAATAGCCTGTATTTCTTTTGTCCAAAAACATAAACCGTTCAAATAATCCATTTATTTCTTCCGAATCGAAAACAGTGTTTTTCTCCAAGAACTGCAGCTCCTTATCGGAGAGGCATTCCGTAAGCAAGTTGTACATTTTGGGGATCAAAATATCCCATTCCTTTGAGATAACCAGTGATGTACACCATGGGGAATCAGGTCCATCATTTATATTAATTGGTATCGTCACAAACAAAATGTATAACCTGATCCGAGTCTTGGGAACAGAGCATCTTGGGTTCAAGCAATTTATCTCCTGGATATTATCTGTGTTAACGCCGCATCCGTGAAGAGTGATTTTATAGCCATAATTGTTAACAACCATTTACTCCAGGTTATTCTCACCTGCGTGTTCTCCACATATTGGTGCAATTGTGGTTCTGAATAAATCAACCGGATCTCGAGCCAATGGATTTCTCAGGAGGCTTCAGTTAGTTTCTTACAAACTATGATGTTACAAAATAGTACAGAGGAACATAACACAGCCAATTATAGGCTTAATTGATCTTAAATTAAAAAATATCATCATTTATTCTTGACCATCGATTTAATTTTTTCAATGAAACCCCTGCCACCCTCGAATCTGTCCAGAAACCCAGAAATAAATACATTCGACTTTTCTTCCCAATACTTAATGGCCATCTTTATTTCAGAAGCAATCCCCAATATCTCAGTGTTGACCTTGTCAGACAACTCCTTAATATCGTTATTTACCTTCTGGAACTCAGAGTTGATCTTATTTTTTATCTTCACCCTGCTCTCCTTCAGAAATGAAATATTGAGCTCCTTGCAGGAGATTCCCTTGAGAATTTGTCTGCGCAGGAATACCTCATAGTCTTTTATGATCCTTGTGATCAAGCCAGTCGTGGAAATCCCATCTGTTCTCATCGTTGGAATAAACTTCTTCTTATGCTTCAGACTCTGATATATGTCGTCAGATGTTGCCGACTTGTAGGGGATATCATCGTGTGCTACGAAATCTATGCGGTTTTCAATCAAAAAATCATCTGTAATAACCCAGGGACACCCCTCAATCACCTCGTCGACATATCCACAATGACGGACACTCTCATATCTCTCATTCTCATTCATCACCGTCACTCCCTTCAGGCTCTGGGTGTCTTCGTCATTTGTTACTCCCACAAGTAGATGTACGTTTTTAAACAGATTCTTGGCCTGCTTCAGCTGTCGAGCATGACCATAATGAAACAAGTCATACACCCCATCACAGTATATCCTCACAGGCCTGTTGCTGGGGATTCTGTACTTCTGATTGGCACAAGTAAAGGTATACTCAAAAGTGCCCCTCTCCGGGTAAATTGGATACTCTTCAGTAAACATTTCACTCGCTTGTTCGGATGGTATGTCAGACGCCTCTTTCAGCAAGGCATCCTCACGGAAGTCTGGCTTGCAGGTTACCTGGCTTGGAGCAGATAGGGCAGAATCGGCATTCTGCCTCTTCGATAATTTGTTTTGTTTTTTTCTGGCCATAGGGAGGTAAGAAAAGATAATTTTTGAAAATAGAAAGCCAGCTGTCACAGCGGATGGAATTCAGAAATCCCTGGCAAAGAAGAACGTCAACAGGGATTATACAAAATTCACAATGAAAAACACTACAATTTTAAGTCCGAATGGGCTTCGGACACGTGAAAGTATCCCACGACGAAGTGTGCAGCAACTGGAAACATAATTTATTCTCTAACTACGTTCTTGTTTAGTCTAACCTTGCCCTTGGCCTCAAAGTAGCCCATCTCAGATCTTTTGGCAAACTTAATCCTCAGTGCAGCCCTACCTGTCTTTTTTCTCGGCTTTTCCATCTTAGGTGTCTTGGGAGTTTGTGCTCTAACTTTGCCGGCTCTGTTGATTGAAATAGCAGCCATGTGGGGTCAAAATTTTTTAAAAAAGTTGTAAAATATCAGTAAGACTGGTGGTCTTGTACAGTATGGATTCTGTCTTCAATAGCAATGCATTATTATCAAACCCATTAAGTATCGGTGCCATCATGGAGTGATTGGATGAATTTCAGAACACAGTTCTACCCATTCTGGAAATCATCTTCACCATCTCATATCACCACTATCTAACGATATATTAAATCTATTACCATATATTTTACTTATCACTGTTTTTTGAAATGTATGAGCATTTTTAATTTTTACAACAGAACATCAGATTCATTGCCACAAATTTATTGTTTCATATTTATATTGGAATGCACAACTATAGTTTGGGTGTATACCAACAGGATACTATATTTTAAGATTATTAGAATTTATAAAACTCTTGGAATCTGGATTTCCATATATGCAGTATCATAGTCTGTGAATGAGAACCTTATAGACAAAATATCCTGTGTAAAGGCAAATATGACGGTAGATATATTTGTAACAATCTCATGAAAGTTCTTGGCCCAGTCATTGTTGCAATAGAATTCTAGTCGGGAATATGTTAGATATTCGACCGAAATCTCAATTCTTTCCTCGATGTTGTTTGCAGTATTTTTGACAATCAACTTGTCCTCAGTAACAAAATGGACAAAACCTCCAATAAGGTGCACGATTGCCGACTTCGGAAAAATGAACTTTACTAAGAACCTATGGATGTTCAGGATATGAGGCTTTTGGTTCACATATGAATACTTGTCGGAAAAACCCATCAGAAACGGAATCTCGATATATGTTTGGAATAAAATAAGCTTCATCCCTTCTGTAAATTCAAAAACATCATGCTTCTGAGATTTTTGGAAACCATCTGTGCCCTGGATTTTCCGTTGCAAAAATAGCTCGATTTCAGCTGCAGTTTGAAAATTATCAAGATCAGAAAGTCGAAAAATTTTAAAAGAGCCGTCCAGGATGAATGTATTAGCTTTGAGGAGTTTGATATTTCTTTGCAAGTCTCCAGCATTCATGGCAAATGCTGTTGACCCATTGATGCTGTAAATACTCTGTGGAATTGAAATGAATATTGGGCACTGTGTTTTTGTGGTTATATTGAAGTGATCAAGTGCTATTTCCATGTAGAGTAGGTCTTCCGGATCGAAGATTGTAAGAATCTTCGAGAAAAAATTCATGTCTTTCACAAGAAGAACGATCATCTCAGGGTTTGAATCTGAGACCTTTGAAGAGTAGTTACGAAATACATATGATCGAGAGATTAATGCACATAACTCGAGACTCAAGAGTATTTTATATGCCTGCTTGAATATCTATTAGTAATTAACATCAGATTAATTTATGCAAATTTTAATAATAAACCATACATTAGAAAACACATATATAATTTTATAAAATTAAAGTATTTAGAGCAATTTTATTTAAGTCAAGAACAACATCCATGATTAATGCAGTATATTTTGAAAGTATGAATCTTCGAGAAATCTTTCCCTGATTTATAGTTCATATTGTTATCATTTGTCTTGGAACAGAAGCAATTGGGAAATTGAGTTTATATTTTACTTGGAGATATTTTCAACCTCTACTTTTGGAATCTACAACAAGTCGTCTACCTTCCTTATATCTTGTACAATATCAAATAGTAACTATATTATAAGTCACAGTAATGAAGTTTCACCTCGTAGTTATTATACTATTCAGATGTTTCCAACCTAAAATAAATTTGTTCCAAATTTAATCTATCAGCATGCAATGTAATAATTTCATGCAGGTCCCATATTAGTTGACCTAAATTAAGTAGGTCTACATATAAATCATAATATATATTAAATAAATGCATTACGACATTCAGATCTATCCATGTTCTATTATATACCAAACATTTACGATTTATGCAGTTGTTTAAAGAACAGTAGCTGTATTGTTCAGTCCAATATGATGAATTTCATCAAATTTCAATCCATTGTTATCATAGAATGCCTTCTGTTCCAATCGATATTGATAAAATATTTCATTGACCATTCCAATTCAAACAACAATATGTTTTAAAATGGCTCACTCTATATTATAAATACATTCGATTAGAAACTACACCTCAAAATAATTGAAAGAAGACATATTCTGTCGGCGTCATTTAGCTACAATTGTCAATGAGCTTGAGCTGAATCCTATGAGGTAAGTATATCATGATTGTTCCATTCAAATTCAACCTCAATGAAAACAAATCATCTGTTCAAAATATTTAATATTCTCTGAACTGATTTGTAAATTTTATGTAAATCATTAATAAATTAATATGCATAATTGTTGTGGACTCTTACAGTTTAAGATTCTAATTGGAAATAGATATTTAACTGATGTGGTAACAAACTTTAAAATCATATACAAATATTGAGAATATAGTTGATTAGTATGTGTCATAATTGGTGAAGTATTATAACTTAAATAAAATCAATAACTATTAACTTTAAGTTCGAGTTTCTTGATGAAATTTAATTCAAAATGTATTTCACCTTATATATTTACATCATAGAGTTGGCAGGTATATATTCATATAATCCTGGAACAAGTCAATTTACGCAATACTCCTAATTTCATCAATGATATATATTTACAAATCATTATAACTTCCAGTGGCATAGGCATAATGATAGTTACGTATTGTTAAAAATATTTTGTGTATGTATGTATGTGTATTTCATTAATGATGAGCAAGGATATACCAATAGTATGATTCTAACTGAAGGTACTTTAGACCATGGTATTATGTGCAAATTGTAAAATGTTATATTATATTCATTCTATTCATTGTATCTAGATTAAACATATGTATAATCCTGGCATGACATAGCCAATCTACGCGTGAAATATATACTAATAAAATCATAGTTGTACCATATATTTTTAAGCAATATGTGATTGATGGTAATTACTTTAAAGGTTTGATTGGTTACTAGCTTACAACTACATAGAAGCCAACAATTCATATCATAGTTGGATGATTTATGAAATTGAACTTTAATCTGTGTTGTTCATTATTCATATTTGATGTTTACAACAGCACTATATTAATATGTGGCATCACTTCATACAACTTAAAATCTTGATTGTATCAATCGTAGTGTTATTGAAGAATTGTGGTTTGAAACTTCTTCTCATCGGACTTTACCTAAAGTACTTTTGTTTTTGATTATAATATTCACATAACGCCTCTATACAATGTGTGTAATTGTAGTGGATATAATTAACATGCCATCAAGCAATAACCCTGCTCACACCAACCACAAGCTGCTATTGATGCATTATGAGTTATACAATTGAACTAAAATAAATGACAATTTCACTCCAAACAATATATGCCAGATATGTTACCAAGGCAATGTATTGAGTAATGCCAAAATATGTTTTTAGGAATTTAGGAAAATTGATATTAAAAAGGTTGTTTATGACAAATTATGGAATCCTTTTGGTGAACACAAATGATTATGATATATTAACCGCGATTCTGAGTTTCAATGCTGCAATCCAATCAGGACATGGTTTTACACCTGATTGTCAATAATTAATCCGTTTGCCTTGCAGTTTTAAAAATTGAATCATAATATGATGTTAATGATGACTATTCCAAAGAAATATGTTTTGGCAGGATTCAACAAATCAAGTTTACACAATTTGGATTGATTTTGTTAAGTTTTTGAATCGAATATTTATGGTTTAATGCCCATACTATTGTATTTTATTTGATTAACATTTATGATTAAGACACACATGACATATTTATTAAATAAAATTAATAATTACTACCTGTATATGCTGCAATCTAAATCTCACCTTTTTTAAGTTTTATGCATCAATATATTCTATCCTTGTAAATACATCAGAACAATTTAACTTCTTAGTTATTGCAAAGAGTCTTGTAGGTTTGAGATGATATTTTTATGTACAAGTTGATTACAAAGTATGATTTGTCTCAAGGGAATTACCAGACATAGTTGTATATTTCAAAGTTGTAACAACTATAATCCGTGATTGTATTGTTACATTACTTTAAATTTTACTGAAAGTAGAAAGTGCTCATATGTGTTTATTCCATCGGATAGATGATTTTAATATACTACAGTTTCAATCAGCTCATAGATAGCAAGATTTTAAGAAATACACCTGATAAATGATGTGAATTTTTATTTCAATCATCATAATTGTACAGAGTGTCAAAGATTATCACATTTCAATCAATTTATATTCTTATGTTTTATTTAAAAACGATTTGATTAACATCATGCTAGTTTCTTAATGTATATATGTGGATCTACAATCCTATAATTGGTACATTTTCAAAGTAAACCTCCAATCACTCCAAATACTATTTTAAATTCCTGTTTTTGAGATCTTTTAAACACATTTTATCAACACAGGCTTAAATTGTCATGTGATATTAAGGCAATTAATGTAGCTATTTAAATGGTCGGGGATTATACAGAAAACACATGTGAGATAGCAAGGAAACTTGGCAATTCAATGAAACTTCTTGAAGTATTCGATAAAGATGATCATAGTATAAGATACACACCAAAACAAAACCTTCAGCTGTTATAATATTTCATTTATTTTATTGATTTAATCTGATGGACTAAGCAGTATAGAAAAATGTGTGGAACATAAGAATTCTCCCGGAGCTAAAAATCTCAATCATTTATTCATCAAATGGAAAAATAGAATATCTCCTTTTCATTGTTATTCTCTCTAAACTAAACTTGTCATCTACAGAGTATTTGGCAGGTATGGCAAGCTCTGCACCAGTCTCGTTCATTGTGTATTTTCTGACACCATCGATTTCTGTAAAGTATATCATGGGGTGATTTTTCGAAAAGATTGATAATGATGCAAAATAAGAAAAGTGTTGGATTAGAATAGGAACACCAACAAAAGAACAAACAACGAATAATATCCCCAAAGTTAGTTTATTGCCTAAATTTTGTCGAAATACTCCTCAGGATCCAGCTTGGTGTTGGTCTTCTTATAAGCCCTGACCTTCTCAACAATCTTGAACATGATTGACTGTTCCTTGTCCATGGAACCTGGACAGATGGCATAGTGCGAGAATACTAGTGAGAAGGTGGCCATACCTCTTGATGCCTCCCTAAGCGCCTTGTTTATTCCAAAAGACTCGGAAACCGGCACAAAACCGGCAATATTGGCAATATTGTTTTCTGTAGAGCTTCCCTCGGTGTATCCTCTTCGGTTCTTTAGAACATTCTCACACCCAGATTGGTAACTTTCTGGCACGGCAATGTTACATGAGAACATTGGCTCGTACAGGATAGGCGATGATGCCAGAACCAAACCACGTATGAGATTCTCAACAGGCCTCACCATCTGATTGGCTCCCCTGTGGATTGAATCTGCATGCAGCACCAAATCAGTCAGATTGAATCTGCATCCTTTGATGGTTTCTCCAACCATTGGCCCTTCCTTGGTTGCCATTCTGAATCCCTCTGCAATGTGCTCCTTCACCTCATTGAGGTACTGGATACCCTTGGTTTCGTCCACCATAATGTTTGTAGGATCTACCTCTGGCGCAAAGAACAAGATCTTCTTGATCCAATCATCGTCCATTCCAAGAACATCCCTAAACTTAGCAACCCTCTCCTTGGGATCCCTCGAGATCAACCGCTCCATATTCTCGACAATCTCATCGTCGAGTGGCTCTGAGGTCATGTAAACCCTGTTGTGTCTGTTGGATGACTTAGACATTTTTGGTGTATCACAGCCACCGGAAAATCCCTCATAGTACTTCACCTGGGGCTCCTCCACCGTAAATTCACACTTGGCATAGAATTCCTTGAGATCTGACAGAATAATCTCCAGGTGTAACTCTCCAGCACATGCTATGGTAGCCTGCCCCTGGGCATTAGACTCAATAACACAAAGTGGATCAGACTTCGCCAACTTCTCCAAACCCTCCTTGAAATGACTCAGGTCCTTGGAGTTCTTGGGCGCAACAGCCACCTTCACCACCGGACTGACCGAAAACTTCATTGTCTTGATGTTATACCCATGTTGCACACTAGTTATTGTACCTGTCTTCTTGAGAAATCCTTCCACTCCGATCAGCCCAACAATATTTCCTGCTGGACAGTCCGGAATAGAACTACTGCCTCTTCCCATCATAACACAGACCTTGGATATGTTCTTCAAAGCCACATTTGGATTGTTCTTGGCCTCTGGATCCGGCAGATAGTTTGGATTCTGGACATACAGCTTCGTGTTTGGCTTCAAATTTCCTGAGAATATCCTACCAAATGCCACAAATCCATTAGAGCCGTCTGGAATCATTTTTGAAATATAAATGGTGACTGGTGCATCGTCAGCAGAGGAACAAGCCTTAATTGCATTGTACGTCTCATCATTAGTCGGCCCAGTATACAGATGGTCGGCCCTAAGCGCCTGACTCTTGTGTGGGTTTGGAAGCTTAAGAATAATCTGCTCCAAAAGACACTCAGCTGCAGGAAGCCAGGTTTTAAAGACAAGCTTAAACAGCTGCTTGCCCTTTCCATTCAGATCAACAGAGCTGAAATCAATCCCAAACTTTCCGAGATACTCCTTGATATCTTCTATTTTTCCATCAAAACACATATCCTTGACCTTGTAAATTGGCCCGAGGATAAACATCTCAAACGGACTCTTCTTGCCCTTGGGAATCTGCTCCCCATTCTCTAGCTTCTTAAACTTGTACTCCGGCGCAAACTCATCATCAAAGTCACAATACACCTTCATCGACCACAGAATACTTGCAAACTTCTTCTCTTTTTCAAAGGTGTGTGCCTTCTTGTAGTTCAGATAGAAGCGAGCGAACTTGCTCAGGGTAAATCCCCATCCCTGCAATCCCGAACAGAATGATATCTCATTCTGCCTCGGGTCCAGCGACTTAACATATGTCCGGTCCCCCAGAATCGTCTCCAGCTTTGCATTGAAGCTCTCTATTCTCCGCTTGAAAACATCATAGAGCTCCTTTTCATCGTATCCCAACTCCAAAATCGCCCTGTCCATCTTGTTCAAGACTAGGGTCGGCTGGATCCTTTCATCGATTGCCTGTCGCAAGACCGTCTCTGTTTGTACACAGATCCCATCAACACAATCCACAACAACCAAAGCCCCGTCTGTTACCCTTAGGGCTGCTGTCACCTCACTTGAGAAATCTACATGCCCAGGCGAATCAATCAGGTTAATCAAAAATTCTGTTCCATTGACATCCTCAGGCGCAGCATATGCATCCATTACCTCCTTGTTCATGTTGAAGCTCATAGACACTGCTGTCGACTTGATTGTAATACCCCTCTCCTGTTCATCCTTTCTCGTGTCCATGTACCTGCCCCCATTGCTTTCCTTGTTTGCAATACGTGCCTTGATCAGCAGGCAATCTGTCAGCGTACTTTTTCCATGATCTACGTGTGCAATTACTGAAATGTTACGAATATTCTTCGTATTCCTCATTAGCTCGTGAATCTTTTGAGTCTGGAAATCGACCATTGGGGCAAATTTTTTACAAAAAATTTATTGAAAAACAAACCAGCCAGTCAGCAAAGAACTAACAGTCTGGAGGAATTCCAAATTTTGGGCCTGGAACATTTCTGCGGTTAGGTCTCTCCTTCTTATATTTTCTATTCTCTTGATAAGGAATAAATGGTTCTGTGGAAGATTGATGGGTTAGAACAAGAGACCAACTCACAGTGTATCCTTCCATGTGGTGTTAGATTATCCACAAGCTTATTTCACAATCCTTCTGCCCATCTCCTTGTTATTTTCACTTTTATTGTTTTTCCAGCCCTTCATGGAGCAACCCAATTGTCGATTAAATAGCCTAAGCTCTGATTTTGCAGAGCGGAGTATTGTAAGTGGATACTCTGATGGATCCATTCGGGTGTTTTCCACATCAAGTCTTCCTGACAATGACTGCGGGAATCCCCTGTTACGGGTGAGTCTCCACCAGCACTCATTTCCTGTTACCAAAGTTTCGTTTGTTGGGAAGTTGGATGCATTTATATCCAGTGACTTCGGAGGGAATATTGTAATCTGGAGGGGAGGCAATGCAACATTCACGCCTATATTTCAGAAACAGGTTGTGTGTGGTCCAATATATGATTTTGATGTTAGAGAAGTGGCTGAACAGAATAGCCAGACAAATGATTCTGCCTCAACATCCTCTATTGCAATATTCTTGGGTTGCGATGGAGGTATCTTGAAGACTATAAACTTTGATTTGAATAGTTTGGAGTTTACAGAGACCGATCTGTCTCTTCATGAGTATGGTGTGACGAATGTGTGTTGTAATGCGGAGTGTGTTGTTACTAGTGGGCTGGATAATTTATTGATTTACCAGTCATCTGATATGACAGAAACCATCAAGGATCCATTCACTGGCGATACTACAGAGAATAGTGGTGCCAGGTCTGGCAATGCAGATTTTGTCATTTCTGCATTGGCGATTGCACCCACAAACTCCTTTGGCAAAATATATTTTTCAGCTGGTTCGGAGAATGGATTGCTGTCGATTATGGAAAGTAAATCGGGCAAGATACTCAAGCAGGTCTTTGAGCTGAAGGATCCAATTTATGGATTGAACTGGAGTCGAGGAGGGTTTTCTTTGACGGTCTCGGTTAGTGATGAAAAGATAAGGGAATTTGTGATTGGAGAGGATGGAAAGTTTAAAGAAAATACAAATATTATAAATAAAAAGTAAGTGCAAACAAATGGAGTGGGACTTTAAGTTAGTTGCAAATTTTCAATTTTGGTTGCCCCCTCCAGTAATATTATCTAGAGCCTACATGCCATTGTTTATTTAATCACCATTCATGACACTCTGAAACATCCAAGTTACAGGATCTTACCAATATATTCTTGTAAATAAAACTCATCTGCACTTCATGTGAGATGTACAAAGCTTGAATGTTCCGTAGTCCTTAAAAATATAAATCCCATCGTATTGTTATAATTTCCCACCAAATAGCATCAAATGACACAAACCACTTCTCTGAACTATTTTTTCTGATTAGTTTCATATATGTTTCACAGGCATGTTTCATCTTAGTTATTTATAATTTTTTCACAATTTCATCTATGTTATTTACACTGATAAATGTTGTTTATTCGTTTATTGAGCCTGGCTCAGACGATGCCTTGATTGTCGGAAACATTACAAATGCAAAGACTACAGGCATGGATGGCAGGCTGAAGTCGTCTCTAGGAAACAAAATGGTAGTTGTGGATAAGGAAATAATCAGCGAAAACCTAAAGCTGCTGAAGGAGTCGTTTTCTGAGTACTTCAAGAATAAGCAAATCACAGAGAAGCAGAAGGATGGACTGAAAAAGATTGTGGATAGGGCGGTTCATGGTGATCAGCGTGTTCTAGACAAGTTGGTGGAGAAGGGTGTGATTAGTAGTGAAACCTCGAGGATAATTTCGGAAAGGACCTATAGGCATGTTCCGTCATATGAAGGACCACATATACATGTTCCTGAGGGTAGTAATGGTATAGATGGCAATGTACCACCCGCCAGTATGAATACTCCAATCAGCAGCGGTGCAGGAAGTGGCACCAATGTTCCTGGCAGTGTGGATCCTCCAAAGGATGTTGGAAATGCTTTGAGCATGGCTCACCACTTCATGGATTTTTTCAACAGTATGATCGGTCCATTGCGTGAGCATGCAAATACTGGGAATGTGGAGGCAGTAGACAAATTGCACAGGATGGAGACTATGCATGATCTATCCAACAACATTATTAATGGAAATTATGGGCCTTCCTTGGAAGAATTCAACTCGAAGATGAAAAATCAATTTATTCCAGAATTCAATCTCAGTGCATACAATAACGAGCCACTACCCAGCCGTGCCCATGTCTTGCCCCTGCAGCATGATATTTACCATGAACATTTTGACGAGCTGGATCCTGTGACTCAGGGAAGAATGGATATGGACAGGGAATTTCATAGCCAAGCCCAGTATGCTCCAATGGATCATCTGGACGATTCGTTCAGAAAAGGTACAGTGTATCCGGAGGGCATAAACGAGCAGAATCTTAGAGATGATTTGCACATGACTGATGACGAAATAAAAAACCTGGAGGTTACTAACCTAACCAAAGGTGCATACGACAAGGCTAGAGAATCTGGGCTGGATCATCTTGCTGCACTGGCAAACAGTGACGCAGCCCTAAACTATGCAAGGTCCATCGAAATATTCAAAAAGCAGGGTTACAAGCCATATGAGGCTGAGGAGAAGGCCGGAAAGCTCTACAAAAACATCAAGCACATTCTTCCTAATGACCAGGACTTGATTGAAGAGAGAAGAAACATGGTTGTGGAGGAAGCAGGCATCGGTAACGCATTGCATCCTCAAGATCTATTCAAGGGATTTTCCAGTGAAGATTTGGCCAAGGCACTGCAGAATAGAAGAGAGCTGGAAGAAAGAAGAAGCTTGTTGGACAGGGAGTTGGCCATCAAAACAAAGCAAAGTATGTATGAGAATAATCTGAAGCATAAGCTGGCAGAGGAGCACGAGAAGATGGCAGAAGAGGAGATTAAAAAGGCAAAGCAGCTGAGGGATTCGACCCTGGAAACCCAGTATGAGAAGCTGGAGAAGGAAGGAGACCCGGAGTTGAGAACCCCAGCAATGAAGGAGAAGATTGCAAGGAAAAGAGATCAATATGTGAGAATGTTGCATAATCAAAACAAGCAGTATGTATCTGGGGATGCAAAGCCTTCATGTGTTGATGGAAAAATAGTTAAGGACCACAGTACGGAATTGATGTCGGACTCTATATATACTGTCGGAAAAATAGTTAAGAATCAAAGTCCGGAGCAACTAATGAAGCAGAACAAGATCGACAAGGAAATCAGGGCCAAGAATGCAAAGATAGCCAAAGCGGATAAAGAAAAAAGAGCAGCTGAAAAGCTGAACAGGGAAAGAGAAGAGGAGGAGATAAGGAAGAAGATGGAGAATCAAAAACTGATGGAAGAACACAAGAAGCAATTACAACATGAAAAGTCGAACCAGTATGACAATACGGTTTATAAGGGAGTTATGCAGGAGCAGGAAGAGGCCAAGCAACACGAGGAGTCCAAAGCACTCCATCAAATGGAAGCCCAAGTGGCTGAGGCAAGGAACATTGCATACAGCAATGTGATTAATCTGGGAGGATCTGAGGCCGAAGCATCAGATGCAGCCAACAAGGCAGCATCTGTTAAGTCGGAGGCATTCAAGTCGGAGCTAAACCAGATAGTGGAGGAGCATGCAGCAATCTTGGGAGCCCAGATGGATTCGAATACGGCCAGATCGGTGGCTGAGCACATTGCCATTGCCCACTCTGGACTGAATGTGGTTGGAAACTCAACAAGCGAGGTAGAGCGTCAGGAATCAACAACATCGGAGCTGACAGCCATTTCCGATGAAGCCCTAGAAGTGATTAGGGTGCTGAGTGATGATGTAAATGAGGTGGAGTTGGCAAATGTGGAGGTGAAACTGCCGTTTGCAACTGTTCCAAATATTAAGGCAACAACCGAGGAAGAGGAGCAGGTAAAAATCCACCAGGCCAAACTAAGGGAATTCTTGAGAAATAAGATCACGAGGCAAGAGTTCAATTCTGGGCTGAAGGTGTTTAAGGCAAGAGACGGATACTTCAATGCATCTGAGAGTGCCACTGGAATCCATATTGGGTCTGGTAGGGTAAAGGTCAGTCCCGAGGGCTTTGAACAGATGAAGAAAGATAAGATGGATATAACACCATTCCATCCCAAAATCACCAAGGACGGTACATTCTACGAGGCAAATGTGAGGGATATGAAGATGAAGATTCCAACCGACTTTGATCCGGATGTCCCGAAGTTATTGTCAAATAAAAACGAGTCTATTGATTTTACCCATGCAGACAAGATAGAGATAGATTCAGGAGAACTGCTGATGACGCCATGGAGTGAATTTATGGCTGGGATGAGGCCTGAAGTCCATCAAACATTTGAAACCGATACGGAGACTGTGTCTGAGGAGGCGAGACTGAAGTTTGAAGCGATGGAAAGGCACCAGAAACTACTGCAGGAGACACAGATCAAGACATTTACAAACCCAGAGGGTGCAGCATACGCAGACATGACTCCAGCATATGGAATGACACATAGAATGGGAATCCACGATGCAATTGAGAAGTTGGAGGGAGAGGAGAAGGCAACTGCAGAGATGTTGAATGAAGGTGCAGTAAATCATCTGAACATGGAGGATAATGTTGAGGTTGTTGATTCTCTCGACCAGTTTATGGAAAATGTTAAGTCAAAGCACTTGGATTCGAAGAACACGACCTTGATTTCTAATCTGGATTCGAAGAATCCTCTTACACAACAAGAGAATTCAGAGATAAGCTCTGTGATGAATAAGGAAGCCAAGATAAATCAGCTGATGGAGTCATCCATGAGGTCTGGAAACTCTACGGAGAATGCCATATTTAACAACATAATACAGAACTCAAAGTCGCTTGCTTCAAGTTTGAACATGAGCCAGTCGAAGTTCATACACCAAATCTCTCAGATAAGTTCTACTTCAATTCAGCATATGACACAATTTTACAAGTCTCTCTCGAACTCCACACATATGATGCAGACAATGTCGGAACAGCCTTGGTTCCAATCTTTGAAGAGTGCATTCCCCAATGTAAACACATCAACAATGACCACCATGATTTCTACGGTCATTAATAATGTTACACACATTGTGAATCCAGCCTCGGCCAATATTGTTTCGAGGACCCCACTTCCGCCCAATACTCAGGGAATTGTTGGGACAGATGCTAGTGGGCAACCCACCAAGTGTGTCCCAGCCAAGGATGGAAGCCAGATTATTAGTGAGGTTAAAGCGGTTGGACCCAATCCAACAGTGAATCCTAACTACACACCAGTCAACTTACCATCATTTTCAGGACCTAGTCAAATAACAACACCTACAACGAGCCCTATAAACAACAGCAATGTAGGAAATGGACAACAGCATCCTGGAAATAACAGTTCTGTTCCAATAGGGGGAAATGGACAACAGCATCCTGGAAATAACAGTTCTGTTCCAGTAGGGGGAAATGGACAACAGCATCCTGGAAATAACAGTTCTGTTCCAGTAGGGGGAAATGGACAACAGCATCCTGGAAATAACAGTTCTGTTCCAGTAGGGGGAAATGGACAACAGCATCCTGGAAATAACAGTTCTGTTCCAGTAGGGGGAAATGGACAACAGCATCCTGGAAATAACAGCATCCTGGAAATAACAGTTCTGTTCCAGTAGGTGGAAATGGACAACAGCATCCTGGAAATAACAGTTCTGTTCCAGTAGGGGGAAATGGACAACAGCATCCTGGAAATAACAGTTCTGTTCCAGTAGGGGGAAATGGACAACAGCATCCTGGAAATAACAGCTCGGCTACACCAACAGCATCTCCGGAAAATCCAATGAGAGGGAACAAGCATCAGAACGACAGTATAGGAACTACTCTACCGCCAACGTCCTCAAAAAAACAGGGAAACATTTTAAACCATCAAGTTCCAGCTTAATCTTTAAAATAAATTAATATTAGAAAGTGGGAATTAACAAACAACTTTACATCCATCTCTGGTAATCGACATGCCAATTTATTTTACTCCATGTTGGGATTTGGTTGTCGTTAATACCTATCAGCAGAGCTCTTCAAACCTCGAAGCATACAATGGTCTATTTTAATTTTTGCACATCCTTTTTTCATGCTTTTTATTATTGGGACTGGTTTGAACGACTATAGAGACATTTCTCTAAGGAGCCTAGAGATACTGAGGTATTGTGAAGTGGTCTACCAGGAAAACTATACATGCATCCAAGCAGCCGATTTTGGTGCAATCGAAGACATTATTCAAAAAAAGATAATATTAGCAGACAGGAAGCTGGTGGAGGAGACCTACGAGATTCTGATGGAGGCCAAAACCAAGAATATTGCATTTCTTGTGGCGGGTACACCTATGTTTGCTACAACGCACAGTGATTTGTTGTTGAGAGCCAAGGAGGAGGACGTTCGAGTGAAGGTGGTCCACAATACATCCATTGCATCTGTGAAAGGTTGTTTTGGATTATATTCCTATAACTTTGGATGTACCATATCCATTCCGTATTTTACAGAGACATGGAAGCCCACATCGTTTTTGGATCGAATATACTCCAACTATAGATCCAACATGCACACGTTGTGCCTGTTGGACATAAAAGTGGATGAGAAGAGATTTATGACAGTAAATGAGGCAGTGGAACAGTTGTTGGAGTCATCTGAAATCATGGCTACAAACAAAATGGATAAGGAAAGCATTGGCAATAGTATGTGTAATGGCAGTGACCAGATATGCAATGGTGTTGACTCGTTTTTTAATAGGAGTACCAAGCTGTTTGCCATCTGTAGATTTGCCACAGACGACGAATTAGTTGTTTATGATTCTGCAGAGAATCTGCTTGGGATGGATTTTGGTCCACCATTGCATTCATTAATAATCCCTGCACCGTTGTCTGTAATTGAACGGGAATTCATAGAGGCAATGTATATGAATAAATAGAGTGGTTTCAAGTAAGTAATTCAGAAAACATTTGAATATGATGGCATCACGTAACCGATATCTTCATCGATTGACTGGACATGTGTGGAAGGATTATTGTTCGGACATATTTTTCAGTGAGTCTTTTGTATATTTTTAAATCATGTAATAGGTAGTTTGTGAATAGTCGCTTTGTAGAGATAATAATGCATTGGATTTAAGAACTGCGATGGCCAAAGTCTTATATGGTATTTTGATGATGGCTTGTTTGTGGTGGAAATACAGACAATTTAAATATTTTCATCCCATAGATGCATCCAAGGATTGATTCATTTTACACTTCAACAGATGAGCCCCAAAGACGGATGGATTCAACAACAGTAAAGAGCACAGAGAGTGTGAATGACTCTGGAGCCATTGACGAGTCCTATCCCGAGGTAAAAAAAGATGATGTGGCTGAGTACTCAATTGATTTTGGATTTTAGAGAGAATGAATGAGTGTGGATACTTTTCAGGGCATTTGGTACAGGAGAAATTGCCATAGCTATACATATGCATGGCATGGTATCTGTTGCCACAGTAGTATTTATGTGTGGATCACAAGGAAATATTCCTTGCCGACCCTAGATTGTGTTTATAGGAAATCACACTTCTTGAATGAATCCCGTTTATATATGAGTATTATTTACTAAATAATTTATTTATAATGTAATTAACATATCTTGAATCATCTGGTGGGAATTTTATCGCACTTACAGTTTTCGACGCCATTGATTGTTTTCGAGCAGTCACAGGTGACACGTATTCTGTTCTCTCTAAATATAAGCTGCTCCATTTTGGATGCTTTTTCCCGTCTCCTGTCCCCCACCATTGCACAAGCCTGACGCTTCTTGTGAGAGTTACATGAAATGGGTGATGGTGCACATGGCTGAGCAGGCATGTCCGCAAATCCCGGGTCATATTGGCCAGGATTGTATGGCAAATATCCCATCTGGTTACAGGCAATTCTAACATCCATGTTGTCCGGTATATAGTAATCCATATAAGAGGGCTGAGAGGTAAAGGATGGGGGCATAGATGGTTGAGAGCCATAGAACGGTGGGGACTGTGTAATGGGCAGGGAAGTATATGTAGGTTGGGGAGAGTACATGGGTGGAGGTGTATATGCAGGAGGAGATATTATGGAGGGGTTGTAGGAGCCTCCCATGCAGTTCCCTGGCGAATTAAGCGGTAGAGTGGGCATTGCAGAGTTTTGTATTGGCATTATGGAGTTCTGGGCCATACAGTTCTGCATCATTCCTTGACTGGGCGGGATAAAGTTATTCATCAGTGCATTGCCGTTGCAGTTGTTAAGTGGCTGAAATACCGATTGGTTCATGCATGAGTTGTTCTGACTGATCAGGTTTAGCAAAGAATCGCATTTCGACTCTACTTTTGGCTTTGGGCCAGCTATGGATGATGTCTTAGATGTTCCACACCCAGCAAGTTGTTTCATTATGAAGTCGCTAATGTTGTCCTTCAATCCATTTGCAAAGTTCCTCAGTCCATCTTCACAGTCTGGATCACCGTTGAACGGATCTTTGGCCATTTTATCTGAAATAATATTCTCTCTGGGAACCCTAATAAAATTGTCATTGCTGCCACCCTTTTTACAATCTCTACTCCCCTTATGACAGTTTCTACCGCCATATCTATTCTGGCTCCTCCTGGACATGAAATCATCTCTTCTTGCTAGATCCGATCGTCTATTGCATCTTCTACCTCCCCCGCAATTATGGGATTCGATATAACCGAACAGAATAAGCACTGTTGAAATGAACGGACCTTTCATGATTTTGGAAACCAGTTTTCCAAAATGAATAAAATGGATTGGCTGGGTTTCAAAACCTGATAAAAGTGAAACCTTTTACGGATGAGACCGATGCAGCACCAATAACTTTCGATACAGGAAATTAAAGAGATTGTTGTCCGTCATCACACAATATTCGAGAAAATCTGTTTATTGCATACAATATTAAATTCTATTTTACTTCCTTTGTAATACTAAGCTGAAACTACATGTAATTGGATGGTTCTTTAGAAACTAATCACACTGGCAGTGCAATGGATCTTCTGTGACAAAAACTACATTTCAAACCAGTTGATAGATATGTGGGGGTTTCAAGAGGATTCAATAGCATAGAACATCGTACAATGATTAAAAATATTTTATTTATCTCCACACAAAATCAATTCACTTTCTTAATCTTGCAATAATAAAATCCATCCATATTGTGCACGTGCGGATATATTCGTCTGGAGTGTATCAACGAACCATTGTAGTTTGTACCCCTAAACGAACTAAATCCATTCTGGCCAATATCAACATCCACCTTGCATATTCTTGCATTTTTTCTGTTGTCCAGCAGAAAGTTCACAACTTCCTCATTTTCTTCTACCAGAATGGAGCACGTAGAATACACCATAACTCCATTGAGCTTCAGCATATCAAACGCATGCAA
Organism: Enterocytospora artemiae; assembly: GCA_038659295.1. Taxonomy (NCBI): domain Eukaryota; kingdom Fungi; phylum Microsporidia; genus Enterocytospora; species Enterocytospora artemiae. The sequence goes on from JASNGC010000005.1 coordinate 71,466, forward strand.
AATCAGCTGCTTCTGTTCCTTGCATATTCTCTTGATCTCCTCGTGTGACTTGCTGGTTTTGATGCTCTTATCCCTTGCAATCACTCCTGTTCCTGAACAAGGAGCATCCAGCAGAACTCGATCTACTTTACCCACAGAAAACTCCTTGGCATCAAAATTGGTAATTATACTATTGCTTATGCCCATTCGCATTATGTTCGACTTTAGGGCATGTGTCCTATCCTTACACACATCATTGGCATAAAGAATGCCTGTATTTCCCATAAGTGCCCCAATGTGGGTGGTTTTCCCTCCGGGAGCTGCACAGAGGTCCACAACTATAAACTTATTCCCATTGCCTCTACTCTCCTCATCATCCACCTTTATTTCCATGTTAAGCACAGGCAGCATAGAATTTGCCCCTTGTATAATATACTCTCCACTTAGATACTCCGGGGTTGCGCCCAGTGGAACTGAGGAGGAGTATGCCACAATCCCTGTGTCTGTCCAATCAAGCACTCCCACCTCCACCTTTCTCATTGCCAGAGAATGCATAACGTCCTTTCTTCTCTTCAGCAAACTGTTTACCCTCAAGACAGTGGGCCTTTGCCTTTCGTTCGCCTCCAAAAAACTCTCTGCCTCTTTCTTTGGGAAAAGTTGCTTAATTTTTGTCAGTAGATACTCGTTGTACGATTCCTCGATCATCTGTGGGGCAGACAAAAATGGTGAAAAATAATAAAAATAGTTGGTGTTTTGTGGTTACAAGAATATACCAAACACCCTAGATTATCGAGCACCACTGTAAACCGAGTGTATTAGGTTGGAATCATTCCGATGTATCCTCCATATATGTTGGATTCTACTTTTGAAATCTCTATGATGATGTCTCTAGAACCCTTGTTTTATATGATCGCCAAGACCAGCTTAACCTCAGTAAATGGGCAGAAAAGTGGTATCATTGATAATATATCCCACATAAATTCACATTGGTCCATAGATCTCGATTCTGACAAGATTTCCCGTGAACCAGAGAGAAATAATCAATCTGTGGGGGAAATTGATAGTTCATTGATCGAAGCAGCCGAAGAGCTCTTAACATCTACAAGTCAGAAGGAAGTTGAAGCGGGAATAAAGTTGTATGAGAGTATGTTTGGAATAGAGGGTGCTGCAGGTGAGAGTAGCTCTGTCAACAACAACCACACCAACATTAACGTTGAAATTGTTATCAATAATAGTTTGTTTTCCTCAGTTGAAGTGGATAACTGCTATTGCGATAATTCTAATATTGATTCGGTGGAGTATATTCAAGAATACTACTCCAAGTTAAAAAGCAACAGTCTGTTGGTGGGACATGGAAAGACACCAGATCTCTCCAACCATTTTGTTGAAGTAGTGAACAGGTCATCCAATTCAGCCGTAGTAGCACTAGCCCCTAAAATATTGGAGATATTAATAAACCAGCATAATCCAGAAAATTATAAGACGATTGCTTATCTACTGAAAAAGGTTGAAGAAATAAGTGAAAACTTGGAGAGTAAACCAAGATATTACAGTATACAGCATGCTACATCCGGCTCTTGCTTCATAGACTTACTTTGGATCCTGTTGGACACATCTAATTCAGGTATGAAGCAATTCATCTCACTAAGTGCTCTGAATCATCTGGTAGAAATATCAAATGACAAGCTCACCATTTATACAGAGTTTATTAAAGCTTACAAGTCAGATATTATAAACAATAGTAATAGATCCAGGGGAGTTGAGAGGTTGGTCACTAATGAGATTGAAAAGATAATTAAGAAAATGTTGATTTTTAAGAAGTCCCATTTCAACTGATCTTGGCATCCATGGGGTCTAGTTAGATGAGGCCAGAGCAACACTATTTATTCCACAACCTGATCAGAAGAGGATTGCAATTCTCCGCTTGGGAAATACAAAAGAGAGGATCGAGACCTCCTACTTACTAATTACTTCGAATAATATGTACATTATATTTATAAATATTAAAGGTATCTCAAAGATAGTTTTCATGGACTTTATAAAATCGATGATCTGGCCATCTGTACCGGTATGGGATGATCTATGCGAACTATCCAATGGGAGACCCACTTTAGAAAGAAACCTACGGTTATCCAGAATAACAATCGCATTTAAGAAAAAAACCAACGAGTAAAATATGGAGAAAATGCCAAACATGGGTGAAAAAGCAATGGAAAAATATAAGTTGTAGAGGATCTGCGAGGACAGCTGTCTTGTGCATTTAGTTTCTTATGGACCCATTTATTTAGCTAGTTGCATTATCGGGAGATCCACAGCAGCATGAAAATACTGAGGCCAGTTTTTGTCTGAAAGATTGTGGATCCGGTGTGGCGGTAGACATATCATCGTTACTTCTATTGGAGGTACTATCCTGGGAATCGACATTGTCTTTTCCACTATGCTGGCCACAAATTTCTTGTTTCTCGTCACTTTGAGATTTTCTTTGGTCCCTCAAGTTATCGCTATCGACATTTGTATCATTTTCAGCTGGTCTTCTATTGTCAGAAAATCCGCCACTGCTGACAAGATTATCATCACCTTGCGAACTGTTTTCCATGGTGCACCCATTGTTGTCATCTTGTGAAGACTTGTCACTGGATGGATGCTTACTATTACGATTTGTCTTTGACACCACCATATACCCCAGATAAAAGAATATCAATAAATAGTAAATAGGGGAAAGGAGATGTTGGAGTATTTAAAGAGCATGAGGCGATATCGAGTTGACAAAAATATGCCGTATTTTATAATAGTTGTCTGAAGCCCTAATAACATTTGGACATCTCTGACACCAACTTATACAAAATATGATACATATCAAGAAGAGGCAAAAATGACTTTTATATGAATAAAATACTCATAAGTGATGGTTTTCATTCCAGAGTGGACATTCTTCTGCATTAATCTCTACAACCCAATCATTTGATTTTACAATTTCTTTGCATATGTACCATACTATAGATTTACTTATCAGAGAAGTCCTATACTTGGTGATAGCAGATGAAAGTAATACACCGGATGATATATAAGGTAAAATTTATTGCTACATACATATCTCTCCTATTGACTGTGATCAAAGTTTCGTTACTTCTCTTTACTTCTTCCTCTCTTTCCCATCAAAACAATTCCATCCCAATCTACTTCTCGCCTGTACTTCTTTCGATCTCCTTCCAGTAATTCCTCCGCCAATCTCTTATAATAATTACTGTAAAATCTCTTTATTTCCTCCACCGATTTATTCAGAAAGATTGCATCAGAAAACTCTGGCCCTACCTCTGCAGATCCTTCGGCAGTCTCCGGAATATTCACGGCTCTGTACTTACACACCAACTCTGTGTGTGGAAGGGCATCTCTCCCCTCTTCGACGTCATTTGACAACTCCCTTATCATGCATATTTTGGTATATTGGGCCCAATTTTTGTGTAAATGTTCATAGAAGGTATAGAAAATAATTCGATCGGTTTCAGTCCACTCCTTTGTAAGGTATTCCTTGTTGAAATAATGGTAAAACAACCGCAAGTCTCCTTCACTCTTTGCTTCTGTGAATGTGGCATAATTGTCAAACCTCCTATTCTGCTTCAGATAGCTCTTTCTGAACAATGCAACGTCTTCCTCCGACCATTCTCTCTCCGCAACCGTTCGACTCAGAAGATCCCAAAGCGATTCTGTGTGGTCTGGTGACTCCCTATCTCCCCGTCCATTATCATGGCTATACATATCACCGTCATACAAGCTTCTATTAAGATCAAAGTAATATAGGTAGTAGAGTAAAATGACATGCTGCATCCCCAAGCCCAGATATCTTTGGATCTGTATAAGATCATTATTAAATTTGTATACTGCATAAGCAAACTCGACAGTATCATAGGGCTCATGAACTATAGGCGAGATGGAGGCGAGTATGCGCAGAGAGGTTGTGTGCTTACCTCCAGCTGTGTCCTCACTGATAATTATCAGTTGATTATCTTCACCAAAATTCGTCGGATTGTTTTGGGGTTCATCCACCATATCCTTGTGGTGCAGAGCAGAGCCCTTATATTCTTTGTGATAAGACTTCCTTCCTATATCCTCAGCTGTGTTTCGAATACATCTCATCTTCAAGTTTTTCGAAATATCCAGAATGTACTTTGCCACAATTTGTTTGTTGTTTGTATTCAGAATGCCTGTCTTTTTCAGATAATACATATATCTTGTGTCATCAATGAGGTGAGAGAAGGAGGAGTTTTTTCCTACACCTATTGAATTGAAGCCATGGCTGTTCTTTTTAGATGGAAGAACATTCAAAGTATTGAGAATGTTGATCCTATCGGGTGGATCTGTTGATTCGCATTCTGTGGCTTGTTCTTTTGGAAGTGATGGATCTGTTACAAAATCACGATGAGGATCTATCACACGATTACATTCTTGCGAAGCATCTCCTTCACTGTTTGCTATTCCAGTCGTACATTTCTCACCAAAAAAGTCCATAATACCTGCCAGCATCTCATAATCTATCAAGTGTGATTGAAAATCACGGAATGTTTCGGTACTTTTTGGAACAAATATCCAGCATGATGTTTTACAATGCATAGTATCTCCTTCTATTTTCTTCTCATTGTTCACTTTTGACACTCTATCAGAGGATTTAGGGGTATTCGTTGAAAGAGAGGGAAATAGGTTGTCACAGTGTGAAGATGTGAAGGATGGACTATGGTCTTCCTGTGGTATATAACTAGATGAATATTCAGAAACCTTATGGTAATCATAAGTAGCAGAATCATCAGATAATTTCTCATGATTAAAATATGATAAGCCACCTGAATTCGGGACAAATATTCCAGGCATTCGATCTCTGATTGTCGAGAGTGTCTGTTCAACCACAAAATAGTTTTCTATATTCTCTGTAGATTCCAGTGAAGTTTCTAATATCGGCATTATTGATGAACTACTGAAAATTATGGGTTCGTGAAACCTTAAATTACCGAATTGCTGTGTATCCCCCTTGTTTGTGTCTAGTTTGGGTTCTATCGAGTCTTGTATCAGGCTATTGTCAGTTGCGGAAGATTCCACTGCTCTAAACACAACACCCCCATTGCTGTTCAACTTTATTTCCTCAGATAAAAATTCAATTTTGGGGATCCCATCCTTTATTCTCAAATCATAAGAAATATTGTCTGTATCAATTAAATTGGTTTCGTCAGGGGAGAAAGGTTCCTCTGTAGGACCACGGAGTGGGATCATCTTTGAGGACAAAGAAAATTTCATGTTTTCGGAGGGAGTTGATCCGGTATTGCTATCGATGTGGCCACTCCCTCCATCACCATCACTGCTGTCAACATATGTGATACTATCCTCGAGAATTACAACATCACTGTTCTCGATTTCCTTTGACGAGGAGTCATACTTCTCCTCGACTGATTTACCAACCTTCAGCTTGATTATCCCAACTTCCTTTAGACGAATTAGTTGCCTCTTGTATTCTAAAAACTCGTAAAAATAAGGCGAGGCACTTAGGCGAAGTGTTAAAGTAGTAGGGTATTTGGGAAGAAAACTGGTATTGTCTGATGCGTCTGCAGACAGTAACGGCCCGCTTAATCGGGTGCCTTCCGTGTCTGAAGAATTACGTTTATTTCCAATTACTGAGTCTTGTATATGGCCGACCATTGAACCATTAGATCGACTGTTGGCCAGAATCGCGCTTTCAGTCCGTACTACTGAACTTCTGTCGCGGGATCTTATGGGTGATTCCAGAAAGCTATCGTGATTTAGCATGTTGTCCATCACGCTCATATTTTTTTTAACAGATTTTACTGAGTCATCGTGTATATTACTTGTGGTTTTTAAATGTCCTTTCAGTTTCACATCGCTTGCACTACTGATAGTATCTGTTTCGTAGTGTTGGGTGCCTTCAGTACTGTTAATTGTTTTACCACAGCTTCCGTCAGCATGAGTGCTGCTGTTGACTTCACTTTCTGAATTGTCGATTACTTTCATCGAAAAAACATTTTGTTTGCTTGATTCTGCTCTATCCCTACTTGCACCGCTTTGAAGCTTACAAAATTTCTTCTTTGGAGTTATGGAAACCATAAATGGGCTAAAAATAATATTTATACAATGTGTTATTTCTGGACTGAAAACTTCAAACTGAGTGCCAAGTAATGCAAGTTCATCATCTGCCAGGCACATATCCCATCAAGTGGTACGGTAAGCCTACAGTTTTATTGACCAATCTCTATCGTGTCTGAGCCGAAGTACTTAACCACCGGTTCTACTGAACTGCAACATTCGTCAGAGAGAAACACAAACCTCATTTGTAAATCTTTAGAAAAAACTGTTGGAATTGTCCAACACATTTCACAATATTGATAGGACTCTTCCCGATGAAATGGTTCTAGACTTGTTTACCATGTAGAATATTCATTTATTTCTCTTTATTTTTCCAACATACTCCTTTACTCTCTGTAAATACTCTTCAATATACTCTCTTACCGATTCTCTATACTCTTGTATATCTGTAAACTTCTCCATCGCCTCAAACTCGTCGATTTTTCTCTTGTACATCTCTATTCTCTTCTCATACTCTGCAAACTTGCTTGATACATCTGCACACTGTTCACAAAAAACACCTCTGGTGGCTTGTCCCTGCCCCTTGGACTCATCACAGCCACCATATGTCTCCATGTCTGAATTCATACTTTCCACTTTGTACTTCATCTCGATGGCTTCTAGTTTTTTATTGTACTCCTCCTCAATTCTCCTAATCTCATTGTAAATATATCTGTATATCTTACTTTTACATCTTAATGTGTTAATATGTGTATTCTTAAGAATGTTAAATTCTCTTTCGATGTCTTTGTATTTTTCATATGGTATCATCCTGTCGACTGGTTCTTCTGCACTGAATGTAACTCTTTTTCCATCCTTCACCTTCAGTCCTATATCAGGCGTACAGAGACCATCCACATCTGAAATGCTGATTCCATCTGCACACCTTTTGATGATCTCTTTGGTTCTGTACACATCATCCATTTCGACAGAATCTATCTGCTGGGTAGTGGAGTTGGGTTGATGACTGTAGGCCTCGAATTCTTCCACCTTCGTCTCAGGACCATAGGTCAGCATGTCTATTTTTTCAATGGTCTGATACAACCCATTTAGAACTGTTGGATTGAGGGATGAGTAGGATATACTGTTATTAGGATGCAATGAATAGCCGGGACTGTCGCCATGGTCAGATGGAGAAATATCATATTGGTTTTGGAGTTGGGAACTGTATAATGGTTGATTATAAAGCACATCATTTCCACTGCCAAATCCACCAGGTGAGGCATCTTTAATACTCTCATATTGATTTCCATTTTCATCAAAACTCGGCCCATGGGTTATGAAGTCTGGCTGTACACCAACATTTCTGCTTGTATTCGATGTGTCTCCCAAAATGCTTCTAGCTGGACTATTTTTTAGGTGGAGAGATTCTTCTGGATATGTTGTTGACTTGTTTTTGGAGTTCATAAATGTTTCATATGTACCAGCAGCATGCACACTTGATCTGTCAAATCCTCTACCCTCGTCTTCCCTAAAACCACGATTCTGTTGTTTTTCAGTTGACAATCCACTACACTGAGTTGATTTAGATTCACTCATGTATTTTTCAGGAAGAAAACTTAAAAATAAAAAATGGAGGGAAAGTATTGATTTAATGAAAGCCTCCACCACCATGGACCTATAGAAGTTACTTTAATGTTTTTCCATGAAGAGACATTTATCAGAGTGATCGCTGACCCACAATTCCATTCTGAAACAGATGAAGGCTCTTTGATTACATTCGTACTTTAATTCCACAGTGTTTGCTATTAATGGATTCTGATTTGATTCCTGGCATGCTGAATAAATTTCTTTGTAAAAGCCCATCCGTAAGATGGAGAGAGAAGATAGTACAAGTTTACAAAAAAGTAGTGATGAGGGTGGGAATGATGTGAAAAATCAAAAACAAGCCAGTATCCATGGAGAAAAAAAGCATGAGCCAGCCAAAGATGGAGGAATTTTTGGAAATAGTACTAAAAATCGAGATATGTTTTCTGGTGAACAATCCATTCCCGATTGTCTTGAAGAAACTACTCCCTGCCACAACCCTGCGGACAGAGATGGAAGAAAGACTGCAAAGGACAAAATCATCGAAACTCCAAATGTACTTGAAGCATACAGTTCTGATGATCTTGAGAAAGACTATCATGGCTCCAGCATGACTGGAGTAAACTCATCTGCAATCATCTTGAACACTGAATATACGATTTTTAAAGACCACCAAATTCAAAACAAAATGTCTGTATTGTATTCGTTGGCCAATTCTCTTAGAAAGAGAACAGAGTCTGTCCAGAAAAGTATGAATTTGCTAAAAACCCTGAATCTAAAGCTGGAGGCAATGCTGGTCTCAATAGACGCTTATTCTACAAAGAAGAGGACTAATGCAAACTGCAGAGAAATAAGTTCTAAAGATACCGATTGGAAAAGCAACAGGACTCGGACCTCTGTTGCTGTGGAGACCACAGAAACTTTAGATTCTGACAAGATAACATTTCACTTCTGCTCAGACAGCCAGAAAGTTATTGCCGAGCAAATATATGAACTAATCAAAAACACTCCAGAAATTTCATTAGAGGAAGTTGTTGGGAAAATCAAGCTTAGTAAGTACAAGACCATCGAAATATTAAATATGCTGATCCGAGAAAAGCTGATCAAGAAGAAATTTGACAAGGGCTTTACATACAGCATCAAATGTAAACAGTAAAATAAATGCTAATTATTAATGCATATGCCATTTTGTATTTGCTTAGAATTGAAGATTTATCTATGATGTTTTAAAGCATCCAACTCCCATGAATCCAGAGCATTCCTCACTCCTCATTCCGTAGATCAAGCAGCTCTATCTCGTATTTCTCATCTGCGAAGAATATCCCGTAGCATGGACTGCCAGCTGCCGGAATATAGGTTGTTTTTAGAAAGGACTCTGCCGATTCACTGCCAACCCCCTCGTCCTTCAATATTTCAATATACATATTGTATTTGCAAGCATAGTACGACTTAAACAACCGAACTGATTTTTCGAAGAGAATATTTTCCCCTACTGTCAGAGGGCCAGAGCTAAGGAAAAAGTCAATATACTTGGCAAGCTTTTCTGCTGCTTGGTCTGGTGTAGTCCTTGGAACTACCCATTCCTTTATCTCAGTGTCGGGGATTCCCATCTTGGGCGCATATGTGTCATAAACTCCTTTTTGCCGTTTAAGATAATAGAACTTTCTGAATATACAATCTACAAATTCGTCACTTTGGATGTACTCATCTACATGGCTTAGGTGCAAAATCAGAGCCTTGGACTCCTCAAGTCTAAAGTCGGATATGTGTTTAAGAACCCGGGCACCATCGGTCATTGATACCTCAGAACTGTCAGAGTCTTCATTAACTGTATTTTTCTTGTACAGTGGGTTATTTTGAGACGATTGAGGACCATTCTTACTTCTAGCATGATTGTCGCCGGTTCTCATATCACCTGTGGGGGTTTGGCCATTCATGTTGCTGCCATTATTTATTTGATGCTGAAACGCCATTTTATTCGCATTATCGTTTGAAATACCTCCGTAGCCCTCCTGCTTGAAAATTGGTTCGTTTTTTGTTTCTCTTTTCTTTTTAGTATTCCGCCTCTTCGGAAGATACTCCTGGATTAACTGTTGAAACTCCTCCGGATCAATTGGAGAAGTAAAATCAAGAAGTGGATCAGATGGCTGCTTATCCATAAAAATGGGAATAATAAATGAACGAACAATTTCTCTAAAATTTTATTTATTCAAGTTCGCGGTTTTCAACCTAAGATAAAGCTTCCGAAGTGATGCCATGGGATAGAACTTGTTGTTTTTAACAAACAAACTCATTGGAAATGCTGGAATGTCATCCTTATCGGAGATTATTTTTTCTGAATCTTTTTTGATTTGTTCTTTCAGCTCCTCAACAGTAAGGTCCATTAGTGAAATATAGACGGCCATGATGCCTGCAACATGCGGGGCAGCCATACTTGTACCACTAACAATGTTGCACATTTCACAGGGCAGATCAACTCCACTGTTTTGCAAGTCTTCTGTTGCACTGCTCAGGACATTTGTTTCACCAGATGGCAGTGGTTTTCTCCCAACAACCTCCAAATTCCTTGGCCAGGCCGATAGAATATCTGTGCCTGGCGCATATATGTCTACACATTTCCCCACGTTCGAAAAATCGGAAATCTGGTTCTTGGAGTCGTTTGCTCCAATGGTAAGTGAGTACTCGGAGGAGGCAGGTGAGAATTTGCATGCGCTTTCGTGCTGGTTCCCTGCAGCGGTGCTGAAGTGGATATTCATAAACTTCGATGCATAATGAATGGCTGAGTTCAATGCATGGCTCTTAGGACCGCCCAAGCTCAGATTAACCACAGCCTTTGGTTTTCCAGTCTTTGTGGAGAGTATTGAGGAGATTGCCTCATATAGTGAAGGTATTTTTGAAAAATAACCAAATGTTGAAATATCACCTATTCTCGAGTTGCTTGCACTGATGGTTTCGTCCAAGCCTCTATAATACTCTAGCTCCACACCCCTGTAGTATTTCTCCAGCTTCCGTTCAAAATCGTTTATCACAAAATCAATTCCTTCCAGGAAGCTCGATACCATGCCTGCACCATGTCCGTTAAGTACCTTCACAGCTACCAGGTTGGCCTTCTTAGCAATACCAAAATTCAACCCTGCTATGGTACCTGCACAGTGAGTTCCATGTCCAACCTCATCCATATCTATATTGTTTGCAAAGTTTCCTCCCCACTCGGCCCTACCTTCGAATTCCGGGTGTCCTATATCTATCCCAGTGTCCAAGACATAAACAAACACATCCTCCCCTCCATTTGAGATATACTCAAAGTCATTCTTGTATCCAGACACTTTGGACAGCCCCCATGGGGAATTCTTTTGTAGAATAAAGGTTGGAGCTATGATTTCCAAGCCAAGATTTTTAGGTGGAGACAGTATATCTCCTACCTTCCCAAATGCACAGTCCCTCAAGATAATCTCATGGTTTGGATATTGTGGATTCGATAACATTTCTTTGATTTGAAAATCCTGTATCTTTATTTCCGTATCCTCCTCCACCGCGGCTATAGAGGGATCCTCCTCTAGTTTTCTTCGTGTTTCATCCATCAGATCAGCGAAGAACCCAAAACGGTTCCTTCCTCCAAGTGAATCACCCGGAGTTAGTTTGGATTGGATTCTTATGAAATTGTTATCCTGAGTCCTGAGCATTTCCGAATAGCTTGAGCTCTCTGGTATCTTAAAGGTTACGATATATTTTTTTTTATCATATTTGCTGGAGTTTGCAAAATAGCCTTTGCCATCATTTTCTGGAACACTCCTTGAATTAACAACAGAGAGTATTAACAAATAAAGTATGTTAATGAGCCTCGGTTGTCCCATATAGTACGTAAACAATGGTTTTTTTCAAGAGGACTTGAAACAATATGCATGTTGTTTCAAATACAATGTAAATGGGATGTATGTCATTGGAACAGAGATAGGATCGATTACAACCAGGACAAAGATGCATCTTTGGATGGTATATGATGTCAGAGTTGGTAAAACACTGTAATATTTCTACACTGTTTCTATACATCTATGTTTTATCAATGCCTTCTGATGGAACCCTCAAATGCTGAAGACTATCAGGCTTTGGTCGTTTAGCTGTACTCCCTCTTTACATCCATTAACATAGTGCATACTTTAAGCCTTAATCCCTCCAGTTAGCCGGATTCTATGAATAAATTACAAATCACGGAATATAATTCACAACAAAAACACACCAATCACCTATCATTGCTTTGTTTATTTCTTTTTTCTAGCTTATTTCTCCATGACCCTCATTCATGGGCAATCGACTTTCGACAATAACAGAGGAAGACTATGAAATTAGGAAATTTTCGCATTTTCCTGCCACAGACACCCGAGAATGGTCACAATACTTTAAAACCAACTATCCAAGTGGGTTTATGACTGTTGAGGATTTTGAAGACATGTTCAGAGCATATTTCCCATACCATTTTGAGAAGAAGGATAGAGAACAGCTGGATACGGGAAGAAACATATGCAAGGACAAGCAGGCTGAAGAGACCCCACCAACATATTCGCGAGAAAATACGCCAAATGAAGACAACATCAGCTCTGCCCACAACAACACACTCATTGACATCAAGCAGGTTACCGCCAAAAGTGATGATGGTTCGGAAAAGAAGAATTCCTCGGGTGAGGAACATCAAGAAGTCCCTGGCAATCTCTCTGCTAGCTACAACAACCCTACATCTATCAGCCACAATGACAATACCTTTGCAGATACAAAACTGTCTGTGGATTCATATTCTGACTGTGTACGCAGATTCTCCAAACAACTATTCGATACCATAAACATCGGTCAATCTGGTAGAATCGATTTCAATGAGCTGTTAATTGCCTTCTCCATATTGACGAAAGGATCGTCGTTTGAGAAAGTAAGATGGCTTTTCAGGTTCTATGATTATGATCGGGATGGGGTGGTTTCGAAAAATGAGCTATTGTCTGGAATATCCAATGTAATAGAAATGGTAGTGCCAAGTTGCTATGATAAAGTAGGGGATAAGCTTCAAGCGGGCGAGAGCGCTACAGAGAAGGCAAGTGAATTCAATCCAAGAAACGTAGTTGAGGAGATTTTTCAGTCTCTCGATAACACTAGCGGATTTCTTACATTTAACGACTTTGAAATTCTAAGTTTGATGCACAAAGAAGCATTTAGGGAAATATCATTTTTTGCAGAGTGAATTCAATAAATTGCACACGAAGAACTGTTCAAAAGACTTTAGATGCTGAAACTGGCAATATTTTCAAGGCTGCACTGTGAACTATGAAATTAATATATTTATGCGGAGACACACCGCCCATGCCCATACTATGCAATGTCACTTTCATTGACCTCTCCTTCATAGCCTATGGTCTCAAGAACCTCTTCTAATTTGATCCTTGTGATTGCATCAACATCTTCGTTCTCAGCCAAAAATGTATGAATGTTAGAACTAGCCTCTTGCACACTCAGTGGAGTCTCCTTCACAACCACGATATTCAAATTGAAATCCATTCGAGGGGCTTCCAAGAAGACAATTTTTTACAAAGAATCGAGATAGGGGACTCGAGTATGTTAACGAGATTAAAATGGATTTGCTGCCTCCTGAAAACAGACCGATAGTTTGGCTTATGTTGATGTGCTTTAATAATGAAAAGAGTGGTAATATTCCATGATATACTAAGAAACTTGAGAAGGGCCATTGGCCGAAATTTCCTATCCAAACACCTTTATTTAAAGAAGTATGTATGCTCCTACAGCTGCTGTGATAGATACAATCACAGCACCTGTTGCAACAATTGTAACTTTGTATTTACCAAGCAGCGAAGGTGTCTCTTTCTTGCTCTTAGGGTGCTTTTGACCTTTGTCATCTTGTCTATATCTTCTGGTCTCTATTTCCAATGATTCCTCATCTTTTTCGCCATGGTACCCAGTTACATGCCTGTGCAACTCATCAGAATCAATATCTAAGATTTTGCACATACTATACTCATCAAAATATGATCTGATGTCACAATCGCAGTATATCTGGAATTGTGACCAAAGTTCAGTAAGGAAGGGAGCCTCAATGTCGCAGGTATTAATAAACTGTATGATTTGTTGGCAATCCCTGTGAGGCAGCATGGCCCACTGGTCATTGTATCTCTGAGAGCTGCCACAGAAAATAGGTTTTTCATGTTCAATGGAGTAAATGTAAGAGGCTAGCTGCAGAGTAAATGCAGCAAAACAGCCCTTCATATCAAATAAGGTAGCAATATTTTTACAATAAGTTTTACAGTGCAGCAGTTTACTGGATGTTTTGACATCATTATAAGCAGTCATTAAAGATTCTATTTGGTCTGGATTCATATAGTTTTCTCTTGTGTTTGACAAAATATGCAGCTGATTCCTGTAGAACATGGCAGTATTATCACATTTGGAGCTCCCCCGGCGTTCCACTTTTGTGTTACCCCCAAGGTCTATCTTTGAGGTATTTACTGAGGCACGGGCTTCATTTGGAATAATATCAGATTTAATAGTCAGTTGAGAGCTATCTTTGTCCTTCATTTCTAACTTAACAGAGGATATGTTGGAGGTTAAGAAAATGGAAATGGAGGATAGTTTCTTCAATTCAGAGCCTTTAATGCCAATGGTGGATCTGCATACGTTCTTCCCATCCTCCACTACATTCTCAAATTCGGGCTGCAGCTTTTGAGTCACACTATCTCCTTTGCCCACTCCAACTATTGCAAACGTACTTCCACATCCCTTAATTCTACTGCAGTTGATCGTCAGGCTAATTTCATAATGGTTTTCGTCATCAATCTCTGGAGAATTAACCCTGAGTGCAAATGAGTTATTAGAAAATTGATTTCTAACTGCCGTAATACATTCACTAGATGGCACTGTTGTCTGTATCTTGGACTCAACGTCTATTTCAATCTTGGAGCATCTTATTTGGAATAGATCCTCAATTGATGGCATTCTTGGAGATAGCTCATCGGACAATTTTCTATTTATAAGCTGAGTACCTAGATGTGCTAGGATCATGGCAAGAAATGTTGGTATGATGAGTAACATGATGGGTTGTGTGAACTTGAGTATTTATGTCCGGTTTGTTTCCAAACAAAAATCTGATCAGATCAATAAAAAATTAATCAAAACACACAAGTTAAAAACTGTTCAACAGCCTCGAAGAGAATCGATTGTGGGTCTTATACAATATGTTTGAAGGCTGTTGTTTTGTGATCAAACTTTTAGCCAGAAAAATGATTCCCATTTGATAGATGAAAGTGGTCAGGAGTCTGTTGGAATTGGCACGACATTGTGCACAAATATGCTATAAAAATTATATGTTTTTCAAGGATCACACAAACATATTTCACAAACAATAACGATCCAAAAATTTTAAGGTGAGAATCAGTTTTGTACAATCTTACAGACACAGGATATTTTATAGAGTTATTAGAAAAAACTCCACAAACTATTAATCAAAAAGCCACTTCCGTTGCAATTCCCACCCATGGGATATAGTATACCTTCAGCAATAAACAATGCCACACTCCAACACCCATGTGGCATCCCCAGGTATATATACGGTTTGAAAGCCAACATTTGCCAGTGATACCGTATTTTCTAAGATGTGCTTCCATTTGGATTCCTAGATCTTCTTTGAAAAACCAACCACCCTTCAATGTACATTCGGAGTATCATCATGGAGGGCTTCAAATGCTATTCAGAAAGAGTCACCATAAACGATATTGACAGATCCTTTACAGCGATTACCGGAATGAATGGCTCTGGCAAAAGTAATATTATCGACGCAATCATATTCTGCTTGGATTTGAATACTTCAAAATCCATGAGGGCAAACAGCTACAAAGAACTCATCAATATCCATAAAACTTCCGCCACTGTTACTCTTTGTCTGTGCGAAGTTCCTTCCTATGGTGATGTGGAGGTATCCCGATTTATCGACGCAAACATGAACAAATTCAAAATTAACAGGAATAGCTGTACAAAGACAACCATAGACAATCTGTGCAGGAGCATGGGGATATCTAACGATTTTATAGTTATGCAGGGGCATATTACCAGAATATTGAATATGAAAGCAAATGATCTGAAGATGATGATAGAAAATGTAGCGGGTATTAAGTGTTACAACGAGGAGAAGGAAAAGTCCTTGCAGCTTCTAGGGAAAAAAGAATCCAAGCTCAAATCGGCCCAGGAGCATTTGAGACAGAGGATTGGCCCATTTTTCGATCAAATTAAGAGTGAAAAACAAATTTATCAAGATAATGAAAATATAGAGAAGATGGCAGAAGTTTATAAGAAAGAGCATAAAGACATCACCGATGTTGTCAAAAGGAATGAAATAAGAAAGGTTATACACGAAATTAGGGCACAGATTAAGGACTTCTACACAGCAAAGAATGAATTGGAGTTGATTAACTCAAAGTATGACAAGTTCAATAATCTCAAGCTGAATGATATTTCAGACATTAAGTCTAAGATCAGTGACTGTAGAATACAGATGGACGAGCTTAGTTCTCAGCCAGATGAAGAAAGATTGGCCCAGCTTCTCGGTGATCTGGAGAAGATTCCAAGATTCAGGAAGAAATATGATAAAGAAGACCTGTTGGAGAAGGAATCCATCCTGACAAAGCAAATAGGAAATGACTTGTCCTCTAATAGGCTTGAAGAGCTGGATGAGTTGAAATCCAAGTTGACAGAGTTGGAGATTAGGGGTGTTGATGGGGTTTTAATGCAAAAGACCCTGAATAGAACATTTCAATTGATGGGAACAAGCACACCACCAGATGAATCTCTGCAGTTGCAGAAGATACAGGGATGGATCACAGAAATGACCCAAAAAGATGCCCAAAAGAAGCAGCTCGAAAATGAATATAACACCATAAAGTCGAGACTTAACTATCCACTGGTGAGTGGAGTCTACGGAACAGTGGATGAAAACTTTTCGCTGAAGGATGAGAAGTATCGAGAGGCCATTTTTACAATCATGGGAGGAAGGGCCAAGCATATAATATGTGTGGACGACTCGGTTGCTGCAAATCTTCTGAAGATCACAAATAAAAAGATATCGTGTATACCATTGAACAAGATTACACATTGCAAGAGGGCCCTTCCCTTCTTAAATGCTGTCGATTGTATAAATGTGATGGACAAATATGTTGAGCCTGCATTTTTACATGTATTTGGCTCATACTTTATTATTGAGAACAAAAAAGAGGCCTTGAGATGCTGCTTTGAAAATAAAGTTGTCTGTGTGACACTAGATGGAACAGTATATGATCCACGGGGTACTCTAACTGGTGGTAGGATTATGTACAGGTCTGAAATATTTCGGAAGTCAGATCTTAAAGAGCTGGAGGAAAGGATTTCAAACCTGCGTGTAGCAGACGAATCTAAGAAGTTGGAAGTAATGGAAACCAATAGAATGCTTAAGGAGTTTGTCAATTCAAGCAGAGAGATTGCAAGTCTTAGGTCCAAAATAGGCTTGCTTGAAAATATTTGTAGTAATAAGGTTGATTTAAGGATTGAGCTGTCGAAGATTAGGAGTGATGTTGTGGAAGCGGTGAAGGAAGAGGAGGAAATTGCATTGATAATTCAGAAGAGAATGAGGCTCGAGGACGAAGTCAGTCTACTTAGGGAAAGGATTCAAGAAAATCTACTGAAGAGAGAGCATGTGAATGTGGACTATCACAGATATTTGAGTCTTTTAAAGGAATATGAAGTTGAGAATGCCAGTCAACGCCTCTCTGTTCATGAGATGGAATCTCTAGACGTTAAAAGAGCACAACTTATCAAGAGTACAGTAAGGCTACAGTCATCCATCACCAAGTGCTATAATAGCATTAAGAAGGATATGGAGAACTCACACAAGGAAAATACAGATAACAGGCCATTATGTGTGGATAAAAAGGCATCAAAAACCGAGATAGATGATTATAATTCTAAGGTTTTCTCTGGAGTTGATCTCAATATTATAGAAGAGGATTTTGGTATTCCACCGGGGATTTTGTGTGGAGACCTCGAGCTACTGGATGGAAATGATGAGAGAGAATTGAATGAGAGATTATTTGAGTTGAATGAGAACCTTTCCCGGAAAAAAGGAAGGATTACAATGAACCCATCGAATTTTGAGCTGCTGGAGAGGAACTCAGCAACAATAAAAGAACTTGAGGATAAGTTGGTAAGATTGGAGAGTGATAAGATAGAGATTGTTAGGAGTATTGAGGCACTTTCTCTCATGGGGGTTCAGGAAAATAGAAAGACCTTTAACCACATCAACTCTCGTTTGAAAGTGTTCCTGGCATATTTCATAAAGAATAGTGATATTTATATTTCGGAGGATTTCGAAATCAAGGTGAAGATTGGTGCTTGGAAGAATTCGCTGAGTGAATTAAGTGGGGGACAGAGATCCATTATTGCACTCTGTCTAATTTTTAGTATGCTGGCATACAAACCAGCACCATTTTATATTTTTGATGAGATCGACTCAGCCCTGGACCTGAACTTTACGGAGCATATTGGTTCTATAATTCGAAATGAGTTCAACAATGCACAGTTTATTGTTATCAGCTTGAAAAACAACATGTATGATAATGCAAACAAAATATTTAAGGTTTTTATTGAGGAGCACAGATCTAAGATTATGCAGATAAAGTAAAGCATGGGCAGGTATTTAAGATTGTGCCCAAAGTGTTAATATTGTAGACCGAAACATATGCATTGCAACAGGTACATGTTTTAGCAAATTACCATGGATTTTTGCAGTGTAGATTTAATGAATAAATTTAATGAAGTGTAAATCCTAGTGGTTGATGATGTAAGACATTGAGTAGCAAAGTCGAATGTTATATCTAGAAGAGAGTCCTTTAATAGAGTTTTCCAACAACCTTCCTGGGTCCAGCGATTTTATTCTACCTAAGGCTTACATATCCCGCTGACTATCATGAAATTGCTTATTAAAATAATTTAATTTTGTACATAAAGCCCAACAACACCAATGCTGGATAACCATGGAGGTTTGGCACGGTTATATACATCTATGTAATTTATTTATTGAAAATGGTGTTTGTTTATTTATATATTCCACTCCCTGAAAATTTCATTGGCTAAAGCAAATTTGTTATTGAAAAGTATTTTTGGATATTTTTCTGCCCAAAATGGCGAATGAGAGAAATATAAACTCTTTCGCCGATCCAAATAAATGCCATTTGTATGAATACGTATCTAAAAGAGAAATAGGCACAGTGAATTCTGTTTCGGATTTTAATATGACCAAGCTGCATTCGGCGACGTTGTCGTTTAAATCAGTGAATGAGGCACACGGTCGTGCCCAGAGTATCTCTTCCAGTACGCATCTGTCTGTGCTATCTGCAGACCCAGCTTCTAGAGATTCTTCGATAAATCGTAAATCATTGAAGGCAAAAAGGCTCACAACACTAAATCTTCTGTATTACCTTGAAGAATCATTTATTAAGGCAGATACACATTTGCTCCAAAAACTGGATAGAATTTGTGAAGAGCTTAAGAGTCGGAAAGATCTGTTTGAAAGTTCCCTCCAGTTTATTAAGAGCAGAAAAGTTTATGGAGAACTATACTATTGGATCCCAGGATACAAGGTGGACAATGTATTCTCGTTAATTAAAAAGTTGATTCCAAACTTTACTAAACTATACAAAAGGTATTTTATTGAAGCGGTTGTGCTTAATCACGAATATATCGATGTTCAAGAGTTCATCAAAGAAAGATTTGTTGGTGACTGGGAGCAGTTTAATTTGATGAAAAATGATATGAAGCTGTTTTCTAATCTCATCACATTGCCATTTTGGATGGATATGGAGTATACTGTTGATATGTATATGTGTGGTAGGAGTGTCCCAAGTCTCGACGATATTTACTTTACAGAAAAGATATCTCAACCGTCCATTAGCTCCTCCAGCTTGCATAATGAAAAGGTTATTCAGGAGATTGTTGAGAATAGCAACAAACTGATTCGTTTTACAGACGATGTGTCTGGGATTGTGATTCCTGAGGTTTCATTTATTGATTTTAATATTGATGATAGGAATTTTATCTGTAGCTTATCGGCATATCTGGGTCTGGTAAACAGGGATAAGTTGTTTGAAAAATTCTGGATTGATAAGAATGTCATTGATTCTGAATGGAATATACTTTGATAGCATCTCAGATGTAAATAAATAAACTGGGGTAAGACATGATATTTTGGTTAAGTAATCTCCAACCCGAAGATTGATGTAATTGTGTCCTCTCAACAATTTAATCTGGTAGATTTGGATATTGATAAATTATTTTAGTCGATATTAAGGTTGAGATAATCTCTGTATCTAAAGTCATAGTTGATTTGGTTGGTATAGCCCAAGCTTCATCAAAGCATCCTTTGGTTTAGGCCTCCTTGTGCCACAATTTTATTCATATCTTTTCACAAATATTTTTAACCTTCAACCAAATGAATCCATGTGGAAATTCTCCTTCAAATAGCCCCGTACTCGAGAAATTGGCTGAGAGGTTGGTTAGAAATATCTTTTTCCCACAGAAACCACCAGTCTCGCTCTTGAAGTCCATAAATCTAAGCACAACCTACACCGAGACATTTAACATAGACAATTTTTTTGAATCAAAAAAAGCAGCAGAGCTATACAGGGGAATGCAGTCGGATGCCTCCAAGAAACTCGCTTACATTTTACTCTCACTTACAACAAAGATTCCGGTGGAGACCTATTTACTGATGAATATTAGGAGGATTGCACTTGGCTTTGACATGCCTCACTTGTCCAGGATTGAGATGGCAAACCCCTCAGGAATTTACAATGCTTTCAATCTACAGGAACAACAGTTAAACATCTTCAATGAAATTATCAGGAGTGGCAAGATATACAAAAAGATTAAAACGGAAATTGGCAAATATCATCTTGCTAGTGGTCGTACCTGTTCTGAGCTATATTCTTTGACACATCAAAGATTTCTGCATCATGTTAAACCTATTTTTTTGAGCTATGAAAATGCACTTCTTCATTGTGAAGCAGACTTTTTTGACATTCATACCAAAATGTACAAGCACTTCAACAACATGTCTCGAATTGACAGGATCAACGACTTGATTAAAAATCGTACCTACCTACAGAATAATTTGTGGAATATCAGCAATAGTGTAATCATGGAATCAGCCAAGAAAGAGTATTTTAGTAATTATGGCAATATCATAGAATTTGATGATAGTCCCTCCATCAAAGAAGATGATGCTTCCGACGCGGGAAAAAGAAGGAGTTCTTTGCCATACAATCGTATTGTTAACTACGCCCCGGATGGTATAGAGAAGCTGAATGGAAAAAATACCATGGATGTAAGGGATAAGTTACTCTTCAGTAGTGTCCCAAAAAATACTGCATTATCCACAAGTTGTTTTGACGATGTACTCCACATCTCCAAGGAACTGGCATTCAATACCTCTAAGAATAGAGATTTTGCTGAACTATCAGAAATTGGTGATGTAGCCTACTACATATATAATGAATGCACCAAATCATACATAAACACCGGGTCATTTCACGATCCTTACAATGAATATTTTGTCAAAAACCATACTGTAGATTATGGCCTAATTCCTGTGTTTATTAGTAGGACTATGGCAGAAACTATAGCATATATTGGAAAGTACACTTCATTTATGAAGTCTATAGATATTTATACAAACACCAACTCAATTGTTGAATTGGATTTATCGAGTCCCAGATCCACTGTTGTAGTTATTGATGCCCTAAAGAATATAAACAAAATCCTACTCGAGAAATTTATCCGAATCTACAAGATTGATGAATTATTGAGATTTATCCATTCTACATTTTTATTCGGCCGGATTGATTTTATAGAATATCTATACAAATCATTCAAGGAGTCCTATAAAAATGGTTCTAGTTTGAACAGAAGGAGCGCTCTGTCACAAATTGAGGAGGCCCTGGAGGATTCCTTTCCGAATTGTGAGTTTCATAAAATCATTGACGTTGTGGTTAAAAACTCCCTATGTACTGAAAAGGAGGATTCTTTTAGTCTATACTGTAAACTGGAATATCCAGTAACAGTGGTTTTAGACGAGGAGTTTGTCTTAAGACTTGTTTATATTTTTAAATTTTTATGGAAGCTGAAATGTGTGGAACATCTGGGAAGGAGAATTGGGAACACCAAGTATATATTCCTAATATACAAGCTAATGCATTATGTATATTATGAAGTTATTCGAGATTTCAGATTTGAGTGGGCCCTCAATCATTTGGCAATTGACAAGTTAAAGAACAACATAAATAGAGATCTAGACGGGATAATGAATTCGCTGTTTCTAAACACCAAAGAAAAGAAGATGGAGGTGCTTCTTAGCAGCCTTGAGAGCGCTTTTCTGACAGCAGGTCATGGCGGGGTTTTTGATGACTCGGAAATTAAGCAGGTATTAAAGGAGTTTCATGAAAAGTATCAAAAGATATTAAGCAACACTGTGTTATTTGACATTGAACTTTATTTTTGAGTGCAATTGCCTAGTATATATTTTGCATATTTCTTCATTATGAGCAGTTGCTACTTACAGATCAATAAATTTTTAATTTGGGCTCCCATATCGCTACTGTGGTGTGATCTGCTATCATTTACAGATGACATCCTCACACATACATATTTATTGTATAAACCTAAACTAACGATGGATATCTATCTGGTTTATAAATGGTTATGATTCGAAGTACTGCTGGGTGAATCCAAACATTGTATTTTTCAAAATAGTCCGCAACTGTTGATGAGAAATAGAAAATACAACAAGAATATCTTCTTTACTGTCATGGTCCATACAAACTCTATTGTTTGGATTTTCCAGTTTTCGTCTTTATGGCCCAATCTGGTGACGGGCCAGGTATTTCATGATCCTTCAATAGGCCTTTCCTCAAAACAACATTCTGGACTGGCAACTCATAAGTAATCTGCAGCTTGTGTAGGATCCGATTCAATTCACCGATAAACTTGCTTCTTGTGCCCAAATACTTGTCATGGTTCTGCTTATTTTTCCTGTACTGCATCAGAACCTTTATGAACAATTTATTAGAATCTTCAATTTTTTCATAGTTCACCAGAATATAATCCGTATAGTCCTCGCTGTTCCTTCTAGTAAACTCCAACAACCCAGACTTCAACTCATCCAGTTTTGCAGGATGTGTCATGTGACTGATCTGGATAGAATGGGTCTCCATCATGGCTCCAGATCTTCGTACGTTGCATATCGGGCTATTCACCAGGACTTTGTTGGGAATAAATACAGATGTACCATCCCACCTGAAAAACTGAGTTGAGAAAACATTCAACTCAGCCACTACCAGGTTCTCTTCCACACCTCCAAGCCGTATCAGGACCCTATCTCCCACATCGTAAGGATGGATCACAAACAGAAACATGATTGACTGTACAACATTTTCATTAATAATACTCGCAATGAACGAGGTTCCAAATATTGCCGAGGCAATGCCACCTACCGTCGAAAACTCACCGGTGGCAGATATATAGATACTTATAAAATATAGAAATACTGTGAGAAGCTTGACGGAGGCGGCTACACGTTCCAGGGCCGCATTTACCTGGGATAAACTGTTAAACACAAGAAATTTCTCCTTGTATATTTTCTCTATATTTCGCTGAATAAATGACTGTGTAATGTGCTCCTGCTCCCTTAGATTTGTCCCTCTTAAAAATACATTGAAATACTTACTCCTCCTAAAGTATTTTCTCAGGTCAGCAACCGTCATATTTGGTTGGACATTATGCACATGCTGGAAGATTCGCAACGATCGCTTTCGGGACTTTTCCCTGATATCATTCAAAACGGTAAACATGGCATTGTGAAACTTTAGGCCGTGGGTGTTCATTGCCTCAAATTCTTTAAGAAGAATCCTCTTGGCTGCAAAGCTCAAGGGAATCTTCTCGGAATATTGAAACTTCGGATTGAAGATAAATGTAGCAATTCCACGTTTCAACCTCAAGGAACCAAACATCAATATTTCGTTCTCGTCCATCCTATCTGTTCCATCCCCCTTGTTGTCATTTTCTGGATTACTGAAATACTCTATTCTATTTAGAAGTGATACTAGAAAGTCCAGAAATAGACACTTTTTTATCCGTCGCAGATAAGTTACATAGTTGAATCCAGAGGAAATATACTTCACAATACACTTTTGGCAGCCAAAGAGAAGGAAGAACAGAAAAGTGATTTTTATGAAGCTCAGCAACTTCAGATTTATCAGAAATGAATTTAGAAAGTGAAAATCACCGAAGTAGCTCGAAACAAAAATATACAGTATAAACAGAACACTGGACCACGAAATGAATGTGCTAACTTCGTAGAAATAGAACCAAACCGATCCGTCCCCAGTGGATCTCTTCAATAAATTCAGGCTGATCGACTTGAGAAGGATTTCCAAAAAAACGGCAGATATTACACTGATCCCAGCCGCAATGGAGCATGAGCCTAGAGAAATGCGTTGAAACACTCCACCGTCCTTAACTATAGTTATTGTAGATCCCATAGAATAGAATCCAAAAACAAATAGTGCAAAAGAGAGCATAATCAAAACAAAATTGATGGTCCACACATAGTCAATCAGCAGCTCCCTCATGGTAGCTGAAGATTCCAGTGCTTCCTGCTCATCTCCACCAGTAACAGACTCTGAATCACTAAAACCACTTCTTTGGTCATCTTCAATCTGAATTCTTCTTTCCGGGAGATAGGAAGGAGAATCATTGCTGGAGTCGTAGGCTTGATGAGGGTACTCAGTAGATGATTCCACCGGTGAAATCTCTGGAGAACTCTCGACCAACCGTTTTTTAACATTGTATTCTTGTCTCTTGTACCTCCTGTCAGATCGGTGCGGTTTATGCTCATTTTGCATAAAAGGGTGAAATAAATTTTATAAATAAGCCAATGATTTGCAGAGAGTTGGCCAGCATTACCCACCGCACAGCCAATACCAACAAACATGTATGTGGCATTGGTGGAAAATAGTATGCCTTATTAATTGTTCACATTCCAGCAGTTAAGGATAATTCTTATTCGGAACAATATTCTAGGACTACAAAGATTCAATATCGTCTGAAAAGTTAATCCTTGAAGCCAACATCTTTCTTAATATTGTAAATAAATATAACTACCAGTAAAATGGAATTTGAAGAGTTTGCTATTGGCTCCTAACATTTTCTAGTTTTGAAACTTTTCTTAATTTAAAAAAATTCAGAATCAATATCCACATATGGAAATACTTTGAAATGTCTACAGATTAAGCAACATAAACAAATATCTTCCATTTTCCACCGATTAAATCTTATATCTGTGGGTGATCACATATATAATTGATCATTAAAAATATTATTTAGACCCCATGAATATTGTTCTAAAATATATTCTGGTATTTGCCATGATGGCTGCTCTAATATTTTTAACATCGACGGGTGGATTGTTAATTAGTTTGTTTGATATGATTATTTCTTTGATGGGATTTATGTCGGCATTTGCACTTATGTATCATCTTTATCATTCTATAGTCCAATTTTATGAAGAAGCAAAAACATTAGGTCCAAGATTCTATAGCATATGGAATACAATATTTGTATGTTGTGGTGTTCCTTGCTACTTCTTACCCACTATGCTTAGATTATATCATGAACTAAATGGAATGAGTTATGAATTCGGTGTAATGGAGTATATGTGTATCTTATTATCCATGATAGCTTTTGTAAGAATGACATATTTTGTATGTACAGATATCTTTGCAGCAAACAAAAATTGGACAAAAATATTTATGTATATTTTCTGCATTGTTTTGCTTCTTGGCCGTTATCATAAAGAATATTTATCGGGTTTTTCATACTTCTTTGAAGAGTCAAAGCATATAATCTCATCTACTACTTAACAAATAAAAACTATTTATTAATGATTAGCTTCTTGTCTAAGATACACAAATATTAATCCAAATTGCTCTGAAGATGTTTTGTCTATTTTCCTAGGAAGGTGCCCCGTTGAATCCCTTCGTATTCATCCTAACCTTGCTCCAACTTGCTTTTTTGTTTTTTAGCCCTGAATGCATGAGTCTATTTTTGGCAGTAAAGTTGTTTTAACAACAGCCACGAACGTAGTTTCCTTCAAGGTGGATATTTTGAAGTACGAAAGTTATTTAGAAATTCGCCTCATTGAGATGAATAACATATTTACACTTTTCATCTGCACAATTAGCCAGTCTGATTTTTATATTTTGAAGAAGGACCAGGATATTCTCGTGGAGTATGACCGATTTATTTCGATACTTGTAAATCTGTTCCATTCACTATCGGTAAATAAGCTGAGTGGTGTGTTTATAAATGATAAGTTGAGATTTATAGAAAATGGGGAATTTCGGAATATTTGTAAGCTGGAGCTGAAGTTCAACAAGCCGGAAGAAACACAGTATAAGAAATATCTGGGAGATCTGCTTTCACGGATGGAAAGTGATAATGTAAAGCTGATAAAGGAAAATCAGGTGCTGCGTGAAAAGTGTGCGGTTGGGGACAAACAGTTACTTGAGAGGGTGAAATATCTGGAGAACGAGAACAAGGAGTATAGACGAAGGGTGGAGCACCTAACTACAGACCTAAGCAATATAGAGTACAAATACAATTCCGAGAAAAACGAGTTTCACAACTTGACCAGCAAAATATACAGTCTGGAGAACCAGAACAGCCAAATGGGCTACGAACTAGAAAAATATAGGAGAGAAAATCTGTTTGAAAAACTGCAGACCAAGGAGAATGAACTGGATAGTCTACGAAGTGAAATAACAGCATCGGCAGAAATAATTAGAGAGCTCAGAGCGAATTGTGCAGAGCTGGAAAAGTTCCGAGAGAGGACAGAGCAGAAAATAAAGGATGATGAGACTATAGGAAAGGATCTAAATGAACAGTTTGCCGAGTTGAAGAATAAGTACAAGAGCATAGAAGAGAAAAACAAAAAGATGAAGGAGGATTTGAAATCTAAGAAAGAGAGCATGGAGTCGTTGGAGCACCAAAACAGGAGTTTAAAGAAGAAACTAGAAAACTCGTTAAATGTATACAACCATTTCTATAAAAAAAAAATGGGTGATGAAGACAACACTGATTATGACAATTTCACGATGCGGCCTGAATCTCCCCTCTAGGGGATCAGCTTAATGTCTATACCGTTTACTGTGCCATCGATATGCTTAAAATTAATAAAAATGTTAAAAATCAAATTAGTTTACTGACCAGCTCATCAACAATAGTGTATGTTTCCTCTTTAGATCCCTCTGTACTGATTAACTCATCAAATCCGAATGCATTTTTAATTTCTTCATAGTGGTAGAATGTGGCCAATCTTGATGATAGTTCTGGCTCTTTGACCCCTCTTTCTGTAAGGCGGGCTTTTAGTGCATCTTTCGATGGACAAATCAGCCAAAAAACTGCATTCGGAAAGTACTCTTTATAAAAACGAATTCCCTCAATTTCCACATCATAAATTGTGAGGACATTTTTCGTAGATGCGTTTGACGGGCCATTGCTTCCACATGCCATGGCGTCGAAACTCTGTTCCCTGATCTTCCCAGTCCCATAATAGTTGTTATTAAAATTGACATGTTCAATAAAAAAGTTTTCTGCAATCTTTTGCTCAAACTCTTCTTTAGAAATAAAATGATACTCAGCATGGTTGGTTTCGTTTGGGCGGGGCTTGCGTGATGTGTAGGAAATTGATAGTTTTATGGATCTATTCTGCAGTAAATGTCTGATGATTGTTGTTTTTCCTGATGCTGAAGGGCCGGTTATGATAAGTTCAGACGTCATGGAAAAGGGGAAATTGGTTGAAAGAATACAAAAACATCCGAGAATGAAATCACCAACTTCACATTCCTAAAGTTGGAAAAGAGGCACTCCAACCGAATCCTACATTAAGCCATCATTTTATCTCTGGCAACAGTCACCTTCAGTGGTGTTGTTTTTAGACTGCCCATGCAGTGCCGGATCGTTCATGCATCAGGCTCCAATACTTCGAACTCCTTTGTGGCTATTGGCTGATTTTTTTTAACTAAACTAGTTCCTTCCCTTTCATGATTCATTACGGAGTAAAAGTGAATCCTTATTTGAAACTACTAGTGCTTTTGCTTTTTAGCTATTCCTTTCTGTCGGTAATTTAAATCTGTATGAACACGTAGATCATAAATAAATAGTTATCAAGATCAGGGTTGTGAAGATAGTGGAACTATCGTTTTGTTTTAACCTCTAAGTAAAAACACCAATTAACTCGGCCGTAAAAGCAAACAAAAATCTCTTGAATTCACTTGATTTAATCATATAAGTCATCATCAGGATCGTGGGAGTCCCCTTTCAATTCAACATTCATCGATCTGGCAAACTGCTCGAATCCTTCAATCTCTTGTTTTGTAACACTTCTTCGTGCATTCTTAAGGGCTTCTTTGAAGTGTTGTTTAGTCAGATACGGGACAGGATCCTCTTTTAGCTCAGGATTCCTTAGCTCAGCCTCAATGGACTCTCTAATTGCCAATTTGGCTGTTCTCTGACAGATCTCGGCCATATCCGCACCACTAAAACCATCTGTTTGATCCGCGATCTCCCTAAGATTCACCTGCGGATCCACAGGGGCATTTTTCAATTTAGCCTCTAGAATTGATAGCCTTGATTTCTCATCAGGTAATGGGATGTATACCAACTGATCCAATCGACCAGGTCTCATCAATGCCGAGTCTAACTGCCCAGGCCTGTTTGTTGCTCCCATCACAAAAACATTCTTCTTCTGATTCATTCCATCCATTTCTGCAAGCAATTGATTTAAAACCCTATCCGTGGTTCCTCCATCATTTGAGGCCGACAATCTTGACTTACCAATACTGTCAATTTCATCAAAGAACAGCACACAGGGTGCAGAGCCCCTGGCCTTATCAAACAAACTTCTTACATTGCTTTCCGACTCACCAACCCATTTTGTCAACAATTCAGGCCCTTTGATAGAAATGAAGTTTGCATTACATTCTGTGGCAACAGCCTTTGCCAAGAGTGTTTTACCACAGCCCGGAGGCCCGTACAGAAGCACACCTTTCGAGGGATTTTGCCCGAACTTCAAGTACTTTTCGGGGTGATTAACCGGGTACTGCACTGTTTCCTTCAGCTCCCTCTTTACCATCTCCAGGCCTCCAATGTCGGACCACTTGACATTTGGGGTCTCAATGACTGTTTCCCTTAAAGAGCTCGGATCTGTGTTTGCAATAGCATATCGGAAGTTGTCATTGTTAATCTTGAGACTATTTAGTATTTCCGCATCTATCTTCTCTTTGTCTAGATCTATAAGTGGCAACTTTTCTCTGATTTGTTGGATAGCTGCCTCAGAACACAGAGATGCAAGGTCCGACCCTGTAAATCCGTGAACTTCCTTGGCAATCGCTTCAAGGTCGACATCGTCTGCCAGATTCATATTCTTGGTATGGATACCAAGAACCTCCAGCCTCCCCAGTGCATCTGGAACTCCTATTTCGATTTCTCTGTCAAATCTACCAAATCTTCTCAATGCTGGATCAATAGAGTTAGGCCGATTTGTAGCCCCCAGAACTATGACATTCGACCTCTCACTCATCCCATCCATGAGTGTCAAAAGCTGGCTGACAATTCTCTTTTCTGCTTCTTGCGAGCTCTTTTCCCTGTTGGGCGCAATCGAATCAATCTCATCCATAAAGATAATTGCTGGTGCATTCTGTGCTGCAGTCTCAAAAGCCTTCCTCAGATTGCTCTCAGATTCCCCAGACATCTTACTCATGATTTCCGGCCCGTTAATTACATGCAGATAGGCTCCAGTCTCGTTTGCTATTGCTTTAGCAATGAGAGTCTTTCCTGTGCCTGGCGGTCCATGAAGAAGAATACCCCTCGGAGGCTTAATTCCAATTCTGGAAAACAGTTCCGGCTGCTTCAAGGGCAGCTCTATGCATTCTCTTATCTGAGCCATCTGCCTTCGGCATCCACCTATATCGTCATATCCAATCAGTCCATACTCCTTTTCCACAGACGATCTTTCTACCTCCCCAGTGGAATCTACTTCTGTGTCCTGAACAACCCTGGCGTGATCCACATCCACAATTTCTCCATTCACATTCGCTGTCAACCCCACAACCTTGCATTCAATTGTTGTGATTCCTGCCTTTATCTTGTAGATACAATCCTTTGATACAAAGCAGATGGGAATGCTCTTGAAGTAGGGATAGATGAATAGCTTGTATATTTCGCCTTTGATGCCCTCGATTGTGTCTTTAATGGGATACATAGACACCCCATGGGCTTCCTGGATATCTTCTATTTCAACCTCGTACAGCTTGACAGTATCATTAATTCTGATGCAAAGATTCTTCCTTGTCATCTTGGGTATAACCACCATATGCTCGTCCAGATTCTCATCAATCCTGGCCGTAAGAATTGTACTCTTCTGCTTCTTTCCCTTAACGCGGACAGGCCCATCAGAATAAATATCCAACTCTGCTGCCTTGTTGATGTTGATTAAAATTTCGTGTTGGAGCAGCTTGACTTCTGTTTCGTCTTCTCCCTTGACAATAAGACTATTTACAATCCTTGTATCCAAAATAGCTGTAGATAGATCTATCTTTTTTGACATGAGGGGGAAACTAAAATGTTTTTTATAGCAAAACAAATAAATAGAATCCAGAAATACACAAAGCAGAGGCCCTGAGAAATTCAGGTATATTTGGTGATTTAGCTTGAGTAGCCATGCCATTTACTTTTGAAGCAGATAGCAGTATGCTATGAGGTATCTTCATTTCATGGCCTTAGGAGTACCAACTTGTATGACCAAGCTCAGCGTAAGGTTTAACAGGTTAGATACCTGCAATAATGGAGCATGAACATAACAATCTCAAGACAAGCCAATTAATATCATTATTTATTCTCAATATTTAATGTACTGGTCATTTATTAGTGCAATGGTTCTTTCAGTACTTAAAGACATGATACCCTCAAAGTCATAGGACTGGATCGACTCATCCCTAAGCTTTAGGAGATCTGCAAATGACAGTTTTCTTTTTGCCAGCAAATCAAACCTACAGTAAACTTCAATGTCAAAAACCAATGGAGACGATGATGATATCTTGAAATCCAGATTTTCAGTGTTTAGGTTCTCATATATCTTTGGCTTGAGAATGTCTAGGGAGTATTTATAGGTTCCATACTTCGAGTATGGTTCACATTGGCCGTTAAAGAACCACGACTTGTTTTCGGTCATAGATTCAAATAGAGCAGTCACATAGGTATACAGCCCATCAATCTGATTCCTGAGTGCCACACCCTTCTGGAACAGAATATCTGCAGTCTCCGCATTGAGGCAGTACTCCTTATTTTCTGGCTTCAGTATGTCCTTTGCAATCAACTCGAGAATCTCAATATATCTATTAGACTTGGATGTCACTCCCTTAGTTTCCAGAAACTCCAAATCATCAATCACACTTTGTTTCAGGGAATTCAGGTCAAAGGGTGAATCATCACTTTCATACGACGAAAACAGCATTTCCATGAAGTCACTCTTACCACTCACACCAATAAGTGCAATAATCCTATCTTTGACATCATCAATCATCGTCTCAAGCGCCTTAGCATCAAGCGAATCCAGTTCTATAAATTGGGTGTCAAGATTAATGGTAAACTGCTGCTGCATATATCCATTATCAATGGGGGATTTCTTGGAAACACCCTTGACAGGCTTCTTACTGGACTCTGTCAAAGTTGTTTCAATATCAGAATCCTGCCCCTGTGGATATTCAATTGAAGCATCTTCGACAGGTAAACGTACCTTGTTCAAATCAGCAACAATTTCGGTTATGCTCTCCTCTTCGTGAGGCTGCTTGTTCACAAGAGACAGTTGCTTGACATACCTTCTCATATCACCCTCCATCTTCGACATGTTCTCCTTCAAAACCATAATAATGCTATTGACCTGATCACAGTTAATTTCCAGGGTTAAGGGACTGGCATAGTTAATAAAATCAATAAAATGATCGTTGATCTCCTCTACAGTGCTGTATTTCTTCGGGAGTGTAAACTCTGCACTCTCCAAAAAGTCCTTGAGGGGTGAATAGTCGCTGAAGTCAAAATCAGTGGTCTTGTCATATTGACAATTGTAGAAATAAAGTCTCTCCTGCTCAAACGAATTGATTACATTTCCAAACAGATTCTTTTTGTTGACAATATACTTGAACAATTCTGCAACAATATAGTTGTTGGAGAGTAAAATTGCAGGTTCAATGAATAGATCAAATTGGTTCTCGAACAAGTAACAATAGAAAGGCAGGTCCAAATTCTTGAAATAATGAATCCTGTCTTGAATAAACATCTTGATGGACTTGCATCTCTTCACTATCTCCTCACGCACATTTGGATCTTGAATTGCTTCATCCAACAGCACGGTCTTATTTTTATGGTTGTTCTCGCCATAAATTGCCATATGGATACTTATGGGATTCAGATCAAAAGCAAGATTGGTGGAAAATGAGTCCACTATAGAGCGAAATACCCTTGAAGACATGAAGTGTTTCTTCACAACCTCTGGTGCGTTGATAGGATTTGATTTGTTGTAGTTAAGGATAAACTTTGAAAAGTGGAAATCGCCAACAAAGTTGTCTCCATATAATATATTCAGAGGTAACTCATATCCAGCATCCAGAATGGAGCCAATAAGTGAGTAGTCGTTAATAAGCAAATAAACTGTCTTCTTGAACAACCCGTAATCATTGGCTTTGGGATAGCTTTGGGACGGAACCTTTCTAAGGGTGTTCTGGTTGATGAGTAGCAGTTTTATGGTTCTGTGGAGATTCTCCACTTCTCTAGATATGGTATAGTTACTTCTAAATCGCTCGATTATTTCTCTTTTAACCTCCGAAAGACATTCAGTACCACCAGACAAGTCTAGGAATCTTTTCAATGCCAGCACCGAGACCTTTCCGGTGTATAGAATATTTTTGAAACTACTTCTCCACAACAGTGTTCTACACAACTCCCTGACCGAATCAAACTGCTCATCAGAATTATCCATGTTCAGATTTGTGTCTCCAAGATCTGTTGATGCATTGCACTCCAATGAATTGATTGACTCCGAAGGATTATTCGATTCCACAGAAACATTAAACTCCTCGTCCAAACTACTCAACTCCGCAAACTTATCGGTGTCAAAGTTATGGCGAATGTTTTCAATGTCACCAGCAACCAATGCCTCCTCTTCCTTAGTAAATTCGGTTTTGCCAGTTCTAGTAATTCCTTTTCCAATGCCCTGTTTCTTTAGCAGCGTGGCCAGTCCATGAATACAGTATATCACCTTCGGAACATTTTTGCCTTCCGACAAATCAACTGTTTCGAAGATAAAGTGATCCTCTAGGCCAATTGTTTTCAGATATGCTAAGAAATTTGCAATATTTTCAATTTCAAAATACTCGTGACAGGGAGGTCTGTGAATTTTTATTGGGTATCCATTAGCCTTTGCTATCTCTGCAAGAATAGTCCCTGTCTTGAGTGCAGCCAGAAACTCCGGAATTGTTTTTGTTTCCACATAGGTGTCGGCCCAGTTTCTTGCTTCTTCCAACTTGATCAAGTAGTTGTAGCGAGACGTGTTCTGTCTCATCTCATCCATTTCCTGTGCACTCTTGTGATCTGCACTTATAGGCTTCTTACCAATTATCTTGCCTTCATATTGTTCCTTATCGAAAATATTATTTTGCATAGGGGCAAAAAAGCGGGAAGAACTTATTCTTCTAAACAAACAAACTTAAGCCCGTTGCTGGGGCAAGACCTGAGTATATGTGTTTATTTATGTACTTACCATGAATATTAAGCCTACTGCTGGGGCAAGACCTGAAGACATATATTTATGTACTTACTACGGATAGAACCTTCTTAAGCTATTGGAAAGACTCAAGAGTTTCCAAAATCCCCCAAAAATGTGAATGCCAAGGATACTGGAGAAAATCGCGTGAAACATACACAATATAATTCAAAGACTGCCCAATTAGCTTGATAAGAGCCATTTATTCTATTGGATCGTCTAACAATCTTCTTATGTGCCCATCATCCTTTGTAAACGAAAAAATAACCTGCAGGGTTGTCTTAGTTGGCATGCCTGTCAGTGCATTGCACATGATCAAATCGAACTTTGAGTATCCAGGATTTATATTATACAGAGGAACTTCTTTAAATGAAATCAATGTGTTTGCATGAATACTGTTGTAGTCGTAGATAGAAAACCCAAGGCTATCGATATACTTGTTAACTCGAATCTCAAGACTTTCGTTAAAAATCGGAGACAGTTCTCTTTTGCAGGTATTTGTCCTATAAATCTTCTCTTTGTTCAGGTACACCTTCACATAGGGGTCTGCAGAGCCATTGTCGACAGCCTCGACATTAAATGCTTTAATGACATGAACCTTCAGGATTCCTTTGGAGAATTGGTCATGCTTTATGAAATCACAATACTGTGAAAATGTCGTCAGCATACAGGTTAAATTCGTACCTGGCCGCAGCATCTCATTCGACACTCTGTTTGTTCCTAGGTCTAAGACCAGATTGTTCGATTCTATGGGCAGCCTTGCCTTGTTTGAATCATTTATTATGAGGATATCCTGTCTTTTACAGGTGAAAATGCGCCTATCAAATACCTCTGTGACATATATCTCGTGCTCATCGTACACATACTTCAGATTATAGACAAAATCGTTGATCTTGTTGATTTTGCTCTGTATGAACTTGTAGTTATGCTGCTTATCAATCCCATCAAATTGATGCATTTCAGACACCTCCATGGAGTATTCCAGTCTGATTTTACCAAACAAGGCAATTCGTGTAGAATCATCTGGAAATAGTGGATTTGCAGGTATGCTACTTCTAGATGATTTGTTATTCTCTGCAACTGGTTTTTCATGGTTTTGATCGATATGAATTATCTCCTCCGAAACAAGGGAATCACCATTGACACATATTTTAAACAGTCGACCACGAATATGGGTTTCCTTGTAGATAGGAACAACCACGCTTCTGGCTATTTTCATTTGTGTTGTGAATGGCTCCATTCTGAAGTTTTCAAAATCTGTTTCCAATACTAGATAGTAGCTGCCCTGCGAGTTGCAATTTAGCACTGTAAATTTTAACGCCTTCTTGAACCTGACTATTCTATCAACAGGCTTGTTTAAATTATAAATCCCAAGGGTAAGCGGCCTAATGTCGTATTTGTCAGGCAACGGAGCAAATTGTTGCAGGGTTTCAGGAATTTCAATTTTGTTTGGAATGCTCGAAAGCTTCTCTAGGTTTTTGTCGAATCTGTTATTATCGAATCCACCATGCAAAGCTGTGTATGTAAACTCATCCACCTCTTCATTGTCTGAGATATAGTCTGCATCATTTGGAGCATTGCACGCATCATCTGTCTCTGTTGTTGTGGTGGTCGTGTTCATCTCATCATCTTCAGTAACACTTATGGGAACCTCCCTGTGGATGTCAACATACTCCATGGTAAATCGCACATTGACTTCTCCAGACTCAACATTTCTCAACTTGTACTTGGTTAGATTGACATCATGAACATCGCTCAATGGAAGAATTGCATGCCCAAACTCCACATCGTCCTTTTCATCGATTACCGATATCCTTAAGCTATATTCTTCAAAGTCCTTCACGAAGAATCTCATAGAGTCATTGTAATATGGATCTTTTGTGGAGAATATTCGCCCGGTTTCGTGAGTCTCAATTACCTTACGGCCTATCTTGGTCTCCAGCGTAATTATGCAATACGTAGAGTACAGCTTGTTTACCGGCTCATTTTTCTTCTGCAGCTCACTAATGGAAACCAGTGAGAAGTTCAGAATTGCAGATTCTCTCCTCTCCGAGACTATTCGATAAAACAACGTGGACACATTTAAAACAGCCCTAGAGTTCTCATTGGCCAAGTTAACTCCTTCAGAAAAATGGTGCTTGTTCAGGTTTCTTAAAAAAATATTCCCAAATTTGTTTTCAGGCTCATCGTGAAGCGTTACACATATTTGTGTTGTCGTGTCTTTCACAATGGAATAAAAACACTCGTTGTATATTGGATCAAAGCCGCTCCGAAGTTTCGACTGTCCAAACCGCTTACCGTCCGCCGATAGTGAAATATATTTCGGACCATCCTCGACAGTTTCCAAGTTGTGCAGGTATACACAAACAACACCTATGTTGACGCCCTTATAATCAGCAATCTGCTCCAAGTTAACCGAAATACTTTGTGGTGCTACAACAATTTTGGATAGAATAGATTTGATCAATTTGAACAGGAAGTTGGACAGATATGGAATGTCCATAAAATCCACGGTTTTCAGAGGAACCAGGACAAAATCTATCTCTGGAAGCTCCAGCATCTGCAGTGTCATGTTTTTCAGGAATGGAATTTCCTTCTTCAGATCAATCTCAACCCTGAAGATCCCTGCAAATGTAAAGTTCTTCACCAGAATTGGAAAACTAACAAAGTTGTTGACAACCGCATTCAGCTGGATACATGTATTCCAATGATTCTTAGACTCGCCAAAATAGCTCAAAATACTATGGTTTTCCTGGACCGGGATGAAACTCGTTGCAACCTCGATTATGATTGAATCCTCCCTCCTGTCCACAAACCCTATCCGCTCCACAACAGGAGACTGGGTGCCCAGAGTTAGCTCCGACAGTTTTAGGGCTTTCATGAACTTTGGAGTATTTTGCTTCAGAGCCTTATTCACCTCGGAATAGATAATCGACGAAATAGCAGCCTCAGACTGCCCCCAAAACTTTTGAATAATTTGATTCATCCAGTCAACCGTTTCAAAATTTGGAGATCCCGAGTTGGTCGGATGCCGAGTCACTGAGCTGTTCTTGTACTGTAGATCTAGGGACATGGTGTATTGCTTTACTCTTCTCTTGAATATTAGATAGATTCCATGTCCCAAAAAAAGAAGGTAGATGATTCTCAGATTGAGTCTGCCTATTATGTAGCCACATATCCCTGCAAAGAAGATAATGCCGGGGATCTTTATCAAATTAAAAACAGATCTCGTGGGAGTAAAGTCAAGTGGATTGGTCAGCCTTCTAAGTTCATTGTTTGGTCTGAGTGGAGCCGACTGGACAGTCTCTGGAATACTATTTGGGGTCAGTTGAACATTGGGCAATTTATTTTCAGTTGCCTTGTTCTTTGTCTTTGTCATTTCGAGGGTCTTTAAAAAAATACTTAACATAGAAGTAACAAATAGTTTTAAAGGAGTTACACAAATGATCAAAGTCGATAATGGACGTAACCCACATGGGTTGCTGGTCTGGACAGGCCTCCTATGCTATATTTTTAACTACAAGTTACAAAACCAATTTATCTGATAAAAAATTAATAGCAAACCCAGGAGGAATATATGACTGTATTGGTATGATGTAGACTTATGGTTGTAAAATCCAGTTCATTGCTTTTGTATACTCGCTATTCTAATGTTGGATACCATGACAAAGTTTCCTGGTTAAATTTTTGCCCTGGAAACTGCCTGACAAGATTGTGGACTGCCCCATCCAGATATTTCGTGTAATGTTAAAACATTTGTTTCAAATCAGTAAGACTCCCCGAGTTTGCTTGCGTAAGCAGTACTGTTTGGCTTGCGTCAAGACTGATTGTTTTGTTTCATGCCCAAAAAGGCAATATTTCTTTGGATTGTTTTGGAAAATATATTTATTTAACTTCAAGATGCAGACCCATGTACAAGATGAACAACATTTCCATAGTGTCATTTCTGTCGTTGATGATCGGATCTTTGAATGCATCGGAGTCAGTGCCTGAGTCGATATGCCAAACCTTAAAGTTTATGTGTGATGGTCAGAGAATCCATGTTATGCAACAGTCTAATAATGGTGAGTATGTTACTTTACAGCCAACTGCTGGTGTTACCGATGGTGCTATAAGCCAGAGTGCAGCTTCTCAATACGGGTTGGCAGGATCGGTTTCCACCTATGCCGACACAACAACTGAGGCTGTATCCTACACTCCTGAGAACAATGGATACATGGTTACCGATACTTACACATCATACGTGTCACCTGCATCAACAACATACGCACCTGCTGCTTCATCATACCCTGCCAGTGCATATGCTTCGCAGCCGGAAGGTCAATACACTCCTATTATGGCTGGTGTTCCAGTCACCGAGGGTGCTGCTGTACCACCTGCACAAACAACCGAAACCACTCCTGCAGCTGCTAAGGCAGCATCTAAAGGTAAGAAGACTGAGACCAAGTCAAAGACCAAGACCACAAAGAAGAATAAAAACGGAGCCAAGACCACACTCGGTCTCATTTCAGCTGCAATGTTGGTTTGCTTACTTGCTTAATAAATAGAAGTGTAGAAATAGGTTTTTGATATTTAGAAAACAACACAAGTGGATGACTGGAAGTCTATCATGTTTATCAGCTCAGCGAATGATATCTTATGTCAAAACTGGTATTCTGGTTGGACAACAAATCGTATACATATACCCGTTACTTTTGTTCCACTCAAATGTTCATTTTTGTTGTTTTAATTTCCTTGTAATATTACTCCCATGATGCTAGGCCCAACATTCTGGATAAGATTTTTTACTCCAAACAAAAACCGATTGCTTCCCTACAATCTCTTTTCTATTCATGAGACAGAAGAAGAGATGAACAATGTTAGTATAGCTAACCAGGGAGGATACACTGCAACTCTACGGATAGATTCTTGTTTGTCATCCAAAACAGGAAATAGTTCTGAAGAGGCATCAGAATTATCCATGACTCCGAATAAGAAGAACACTAACTTGGTGATAGGACATAGGGGAATGGGTATGGGATTTGCCAACGATGTTTACGAAAACACCATTGAATCATTCCAGATGGCGGCCAAGAATGGAGCCGACATGGTTGAGTGTGATGTCCAACTAACAAAAGATGGCCGTTTGATTGTATTCCATGACTCAACATTAAATGGCAAGGATGTTTCTGAAATGACACATCAAGAGGTAGAGGATTTCCAGAATTATAGCCTATCGAAGGATGACGAGTCTTGGAGCAGTGATCCAAAAAGAGTTAGAATACCCCAATTGGAGGACCTTTTTGATGCACTCCCCATTGAATTGGGAATTAATATTGAAGTTAAATACCCAGACATTGAAGTCTCCAGCAATGATGAATACCAGAGGCTTATCGACAAGATCAATGATACAATAGTGAAGTTGGTAGATGTGGTAAGAGAAAAAGGCGGTAATAGACGACTTGTTTTCAGCTCGTTTAGTTTTGAAGCCTGTCTGATTCTGAAGCAGATGTCTCCTGAGTTTGTGGTCCTATTTTTAATTGAAGAAAAGACCATTGTAAGGGCTTTTGATCCTTCATTTGCAGGAAGAACAAGATTTGCTGCACTAGATAACAGTTTGGATATTGATACTGAGTGTATTGAGGCTGGTGTTTTTTTCTTCGAAAATATTGATAAAGCCAACTTGGATGGAATTGTCCTTGATACATCTATTATTGAAGAAATGGAACAGCTATGTAAATTAGTAGCCAATAAATCAAAGATTATTTACTGTTATGGTGATGACACTAATGATAAAGCAAAAGGAAGGTATCTTCTTAAGCACAAAGTGCATGGAGTTATTACTGATAGTCTCTGGCATTATACAGATGTGACACAATAAACTTGATTTGAGATTCCTATTATTAATGTGCTTGATTTATTAAAATGTAAAGTTACTCAACAATACATTGCTTTTGATTCTTTAAAATTACAATTATGCTAGGTTCTGTATGGTAATAGCAATAATTAGCTTTTATATTTCATAGAGTATTTGTTCTTATCAGCCATATTTAATCAATCCTATGATGCTTACCTAATGTACAAAACACTTGTTCCCTCATATCTGCTGACCACACATCAGTTTGGTTTTTACAGTTCTCTTTTCTACATTTTGTTTTATGTTTTTTCCTTACCCCATTCATGTTACATAAACAATTTGAGATAAAATCTACAAGGATAAAGTGCCTTGCTTTTCATCCACACTATCCTGTGATAGTGTGCGGCCATCATTGTGGATCCCTAACTGTTACAGACACACATTACCGCATAATGTGTAGGATTTCAGATACAAGCTGCTCAGCCACCTCACCCGATTCGGCTAATGTTGGATCCATCCGTTCGGTCAAGTTCCATCCCTCTGGTAAAATCTTTGCCACGGCGGGAGACGACAAAGTTATTAGGGTCTATTCGTATGATGGGCTTGTGCTGCTGACTTCCTTGAAGGGACATTCGGATTACATTCGCTCAATCGACTTCCACCCCACCCATCCTTATTTGGTATCTGCCTCTGATGATTCCTCAATAAAGGTGTTTAATTACAATACCGGCCAGCTACTCTCATCATCGGTGGGTCACCATCATTACGTGATGGCAGTCTTATTCCTAGACTCCACCCACATAGTAAGTGGGTCGTTAGATCATACATTGATACTGTGGAATTGTGAGAAATTATTGGAGGTAAGTGGTAGCAGTTTTAACAACCTATCGCCAAAACTAATCAATTACCAGGTGATAGACGGGCATGATAGGGGTGTCAATGTATTGCATTTTTCTAACGGCAAGTTATATTCTGGCTCTGATGATAGAGAAATCAGAGTATATTCATACATCAACGGATATCTAGAGTTGGAAAATGCAATCCGCTCCCATGAAGGAAATGTTACGGGTATTTTTGTTCCAAACGACAAGCCTGTTGGTGTGGTTTATGGAGTCGGAGAAGACTCTCTTCTAACAATCAATTCTACAGACAACAAGACTATCAACCTGAATTCGCGTGCATGGTGCATTGACTCTTATGAAAATATTTTTGCCATTGGAACAGATGATGGGCTGTTGGTATACAAGAATGAATTTGCTATTTCTACGACAAGATCCTTTTTCTCCATCAACGAGGCAATCTATAGTGTCATTGATGATAGGACAGAGTTGTTTATGAAAAATAAATCTAGTAGACTATCGTTGCAAGAATGTGATGATAAGCTGGTTGTAAACTCCACCAATTCATTTGAAGTTTACAAAAGTGATGACAAGGTGGTTAAAAATAAGGCTGTTATTACTACAGGCTCTGGATCAGCTACTATCTTTAAAGGATTTCTGTATCAGTATGACAAAGATGTTCTTACAATAGTATCTATGGATGGATCTCCTCATCCATCGCATGAATCTACAATTAAGTATCCTGGGTTTGATAGAGTTGAGTCCACGGTGGATGTCATTTATTTAATAGGTAAAAGGAGCATTTTATTGCTGATGCAGAATGAAAAAACTAATGAATGTGATACCGACAACATTTCGATATTCACTCTTTTCGATATAAAGGATGTAGTTACATGTATGGATGCAGATGGAACACTAAATGTTGCAGTAATAGGGGAGTTTCACATCAACTTAAATAGTTACAATGCCGGCCAAACAGACAAGGGGCTCCAAGTGAAGAGTAGGGTTTCGGATGAATGCAGCAGTACTGCCAATACCTTGGCGATAAAGGAACTTCTTCCCATAACCTCAGCCTATTTTTATTTGGACATTTTGTTTTATACTACTATTAAACAACTGAAATATACAGGATACAATAAATTCCAAGGAATTGGTCGGGGAATAATTTGTAGTGTCAAAGGATGTAGTAAGATAAGGAAGATATGTCGTAGTGGAGAAGATAGTGCTTCGGCATCCCCAGAATCATCTTCAATATTAGAATTTATAGATGAAAAGTTAGAAAGGAAATCATTAAACCTGGATGAAATAGTGTTTAAGAAAACAGTGATTGCAACCACAAGCAATATTCATGATGACTCGTCTGAGGAAATTTTAAAATGTATTCAAAAGTATCAACTTCCCGGTTTAAGTCCTATAGAATTTTTGATCAAGTCAAATAGAGGAAAAGTGGCCCTCCCATTCATTAAGGACATCGAAAAGAGAATACGCTTACTAGTTAGCGAGGGTGAGTTTAACCAAGCGTATGAGGAACTAACAAATGCCTCTCGAAGTAGCCATGCCATAAGTAATTTAAAAACACTACTATCATTTATTGCTGACAACATACTTATCAGAGCATATGATGACAGTGAGTTGCTAAAGGTAGCAGCAGATTGCTACAGAAAATCAAAGGAGTTTGACAAATTAAACTTTTTGGAGCTATTTAACGGCGAGATGGATGGTTCGGATAATATTCTGAAAAGTATAATCAGTGAAAATACAGAATTATTTAAACAGCATTGGTCTCATAAAAACGAACCTGTGATTGACAAAGGACTGAATAAATGCACGAAAGATGGAGTTGGCCATGAAGGTAAGTTTGATGATGCAAGTTCCAGTATTACAAAGAAATTATCAAATATGTCTATGGAGAAAAAATCCGTTGTTGATATTTCAAGTGATTTGGACGATAATATCAATCATAATGAGACTTCAGATTGTATAGAGGAAGGATCGAGACTGAGTAACTTGGAAGAATTCACAAATGATAATTTGAACGGTTCTACGAGTGATGGCTCAGAAGAATCGAACCATTCCACAGTCTACAATTCAAAAATAGGCAATAGCATGTCTCAGAATTGTCATCTGCAGGATCAGGATGAAAATAGTTCATCAGCTTGTGAGAAAAATGTGGTCGATTCTTTGGATATTTGTTTTGAAGATGTAAGCGAATTGAATGGAAATTCAATCACTTCTTCTGTCCCTACGAATATATCTGATCTGGTAATCAACAGTACTTCTTCTGTGGACATGAGGAACGATTCAGAAATCTCTGATGCAATTGACGATTCTTCATCTGAGGAATTCTATAAACTAGCCTTAAATTTGACCACCATAGGAAAATTTGGCAAGGCTGTGGAGTATTTCAGAAAGAGTATTAATATAAATCAAGAAAAAGAAAAAAGAAAGAAAATAGGGCATTACCTGTTAGGATTGCATATAGAGAGAAAGAGAAAGGAGTTGTCAAGGATGGAACAAAATGGTGAAAACAAATCTTGTGGCCTCTCTGAAATTGCCTCAAGGATTGTTAATATGAGCATGTTTTTCAATTCTCTTGAACTAGAGGAGCAACATAACTTATTAACTAGTAAGTTGGCTATGAATGTCAACTATAAGTATAAAAATTATAAAACAGCTCTTCAATTGGCTAGTTGGATAGTTGAAAAGGATGCTCAGGATGACCTGGTTAAAAGTGCTAAGACCATAATCGATAAGATTGACAAAGAAAGTAGAAAGAATCCTGAGGATAATCTTGCGTTAACGGACAAATATCCAATTGAAACTTTACACATCTGCTATGATACCCTGGAGAATGAATCTGATGGGAAAGAGTGTTCGGTCTGTTTTGTAAGTTCTAAGAATACTGGAAGGTGTAAGGCTTGTGAAATAGGTGAAATTATGGAATAAATGATGTAGGGGTATTTTTGTATGTATTCAGATTATGTTTTGGTATTTTGTGATCATATTGTGGTGAGTAAGTGCTTTTAAGACTGTAATTCTCATCTTCTCCTATGACAAAACTAATATATTGTTACATTTTGAAATTTTTGTGTTCAGCCCATGCTTTTCTATATTTCAAATTCTACAAGAAATGTCGACAGTATTGTACACAAGCACTTCTTAAAAAAATATTCAACTAGTTCTGCACAAATTTACAGGTTCAAAAACAATTTTGTTTATAAAAGTGACAAAATGTACATTTTTAATGGAGGAGGCAAGATAGAAATGGAAAATAAGGAGATGGAAGCAATAATTAACAACAGTTTTTCAAGAAGTCCAAGGGAAGAAAACAATAAGATCGAAATTCATCCGAGTGACAGTAGGAGCACAGAAAATACATCTTTATTTTCTGCCGAAGGTAATTTGATCAAATTAAACTTCTACAACTTTACAAATTACTTGAAATTGGAAAAATATACTCCTTCTACTGCACATCTTCGTGACAATCTCTTGAAGGGATTTGAAAACAGCCCTTACCATGAATCAAACTCTTTGACTGGCACAGACAACAAACCTGTCTGTACCCACCCGTCTCTGGAATATTTTATTTGCAAGAATCCCTTAATCAGCTTTGAGTATTCAATGGTGCTATTCAATTCAAAAAGATTGGGAGGTTTGTTCTACTTTAAAA
Source organism: Enterocytospora artemiae (assembly GCA_038659295.1). Lineage (NCBI taxonomy): Eukaryota > Fungi > Microsporidia > Enterocytospora > Enterocytospora artemiae. Next base: position 115,382 of record JASNGC010000005.1, read on the forward strand.
ATATCTTGGTGGGGGATGTTTTAAGAACTATTTTTAAGGATTGCAATATCATAGAATGTGATGAGGAACACGATAGAGAGTTGGGCATATTGGAAATATTGACCAAAGTAAAATAACACCATCACTCAGTACACCAGTAGTTTAATCACTGTCGCTCTCCAATAAATACATTTGTAAAGCCCTACTAACTTTGATGCTTCTTTTTGAACCATTGTCTTCTAAAATATTGGTATTATCAATTTTTGTTTTGTTTTGATCTAGAAGATCCTCATCAGCATGATTTTTACTTTCACAGCTATGGTCCATATCCTCCCTTTGGAATACCTTCAAATCCTTATTCAATGCATCATACAGCTCCTCACTTATTTGTCCTCTTCTCTTCCTGGACAGATGAAATTTTTCTGTTCCATCGTAGGCTATCGTAGCAGGCTGAAATTTTTCGAAGATACAGGAGCCATCTTGAGATTTCAAATCGGATATGATGGTATTTTCCGGTAGAAGATTGTTGGTTGAATTTACTGGAAATATACATTGACTGTCCCGAAGTGTTTTCAATATTCCATTTTCCATATGTGCTTTTGGATCAGAAATATCCAAATCCGTATTATTTACACAAACCATTTTCCCAGTACTCACCTTTTCCCTTCTAAATATTCCCTTGCCTGGTTGTGGATATTTCCAATAGTCGGGTACGGGAACAGTATTGTGCAATTTAGTAAGCAGAAATGAAAAAGGCGACTTGGAGTTATCATACGAAATTTTCTTGTCCGGAAATTTCAGACGTAATTCTTCGTAGACTTTCATATATAAATTCTTCTTTGACTGTTTCTTTGAAGAAGCTGAAAAATATAGATCCAGATTGGACATTGTCAATAGGGGGTGAGTGATGCCTTTGTAAATCGTTTGAATAGGATCAATATCACATAACCTTAATTAAAGATGTAGTCATCCATTTGATACTTGGACAAACCTTAAATGGCTTAGCTGTGTCTGTTCAATCAAGCTACTGGTATTTCATATGTGTTTAACCAAATAAACACTGTTGACGCTAATAGTCTATATATAAATTTTTATTGTAGATAATCAAAGACAGAGCATAGATAGAACAAATTTTATTTCTTCAGAATATCATTTGTGATGCATCAAATACTACCACCTCTGTAAATGTTTTCATAGGAAAATACACTTAAGTAGACTACATCATCGATAGAATATCCCACAACTATTTTAACTCCGGAGCCCTCGGAAACACATTTTATTTTCGAAACCAGTACATTATCCAAAAGTATTCGGAGATACTCCCCGGTCTCCAGATCATATACCTTACAATCACAGACCGTTCCAACTATTAGTAACCCTCCAATTACACACTGGGCCTTCACAGTATCAGGCACACTAATCGAGTATTCAATGGCTCTGGAAATATAGTTGTATTTAACAATGCTTCCCCCTATTCCAGATAGAATTACACAGTTCCCGATAAAGTCAATCCACACAATTAAAGCGGAGTATAGAGAGTGTGTGATGGTTTCGAAGCCGGACATACCACACTCCACCTTACCTGTTTGGAAAACCTTGGATATTTGAAGCTCACCCCCAATCCCCGAGCTTGCTACATAGTTCCGAAATATTTTTACAACATAAACTCTATTTGGATGGACATGTATATCTTGGATAAATTTTCCAGTCTTATAGTTCCATAGTTTGACGGTGTGGTCGTATGACCCCGTGACAAGAAATGTATCGTTGCAATCCATACAACGAACACTTTGAGTGTGTCCTGAAAGCCTATGAAGGAGATGCCCTTCTCTAGACCACACACCAATAGTGGCATCCCTGGATCCTGAAATAATGTGAGAGGGTGTTGAAATAATGCATCTAATAGTAGATCTGTGGAGCTGTAGATGATTACTGATAAGTCCGCTTTTTGAATTCAAGGCCACAAAATAATCACATTTATTAGTATCGCCCAGGTATGTTATTTTGACAGATTTGTCTGTGCTTCCTGTAACAAGGAGTTCTTCGTCAACATCCATGGCCCAGATCCCGCCAGTATGAATGTTTGGGAGCGTAATGGATGCTCCCTGGTAGTCAAAGATTTTAACAGTTTTATCGTCTGATGCTGAGAATATTTTTGACTTGACGATCTTGAGCTGTGTCATATCAGACTGATTTGTCTTGAATGTCTGGACAGTTTCTTGCCTAGATCTAACAGCATCCATGAGATTTCTCATGCTCCCCATAATTACTTTACACACGTTTATTGGAATGGGTTCAAAATTGTTGCCATGGCACAGACCATTTTCCTTCACAGAGCCATTAGAGCCGTTGGTTCTTCTGTACATATCCAACTCCGTGCAATATGATTCTACATAAATATTCCACAACTCAACTGACTGTTGAATACATTGATAAATCGATTTTTTAAATGATATCTTTATGCCCAGGTCAGGAATACAGCGGAACTTCATGTGCGAAAGTATTTTAGGAAGTAATTCATGCGGAATAGCAGGAAAATACGAGTGATCTAGGGTGTTGTCCAAAACCAAGCCACATTGATGGATATTGATTTTGAGATTATCTGGTGCTGGAATACCATGCTTATAGACCGAATGTCTGTGCAAATATCTTAGATCCTTTGTTATGGAAGCCAATTCATTGGGGTCTGTTGAGTTTCCATCATGGCTTATATTTCTACTCATTTTTACAAAAGAAGGGAAAAAAACAGAACTAATTTATTTGTAATAGAACGAATTATAAAAGTTTATTCATCTGTAACAAGAAACCAATCAACAATTTCGCATGCGCCTATATAAACTTTTGGACTCCCAATAGCCTTTCCTTATCTTCGATTGATTGGCACACCACAGTAACATCTGTACCATTCTTTATTGCTTTGGTTAGTTCGCAGGAAGTTTGCAAAAGCACATAACAGGACTTATGCACCACAGTAAGACAGTCCCTGCAACAAAATGCTTGATCCACAAATCCGTACAGAACCTCGTTACAATGATCGCATAGAGTTCCTTTTGCAACAGTCTTCTTATAAAAAATATGGTTGTTAAATTCATACACTTTCTCATCGTCATCTATTTCAAATTCCGTGAGAGTAGAGTTTCTAGCTTTCTCGATTTCCAGTTGTAGAAATCCAATCTTCTTTTCAGACCCTATTTTTTGTTGATGCAGCTCGTCTAGAGGAGATCCTGAAAGAATATTCATCAGATTCAGAAGACCCTTCAGAATATTCTGTTCATTGGCCAATTCCATCTCAAGAGACCGGAGCGAACGTCTTTGGGTGTTAGATGATTTTGTAGCTGAGATCTCCTTCAAAAAGAATATCTTAAGGCACAGTGCGCGTTTTTTGTAAGTAAGATGATGATGCTCGCTAGGCTTCAGCTCCCTGATATAAATACTATTCAGAACATACTCAGTATTGTTAAATCTCAAGCAATTGTTCTCAATAAACACATTAACATCCTTGTTAGTTTGTAAATTAATCAATCTGAACGACTGTTTTACGGCAACATGGACATCCTTTAGGCTTTTTTTGTAAAAGGCGAGCTCATCCTCCAGTTTCTTTCTGGTTACGATATCCTGCTCTATTCTCTGTTGATATTCTCGAATCTCCGTTTTGAATGTTCTTAGTTGCTTCTTTAGATCCTCAATATTCTTATCGTCAGAGAGCGATTCATTTTGAATGACAATCTCATTTCTTAAATTCTCTGTTTCCTTGTAGAACCAATATGCAGTAGACTGAATCTCCTTAAGCTCTTCACAGAAATGCAGCCGATCAATGGTTTTTCTGAGGTCTTTCAAACTTTCCAAGATCGCCAAGTTTGCCTTTGGATCTTTCATCTCGCCCAATAATCTGTTTTTTTCTGAGATATCGCCTTTAATATTATTTAACTCACTTTTTTTGGCCAAAATGTCCGAGACGATCGATTCAACTTCGTCTCTTTTCAACAACAGATCATTAATTGACCTCTTTAAATTTGATCGGACATCTTCAATCTCCCGAGACTTTTGCTCCTTTTCCTGCTTTAAATCCTCAATGGTCAGGTTGAGATCGTCGATTTCCAACATCTTGGATGAGATCATTTCATTGTATTCTGTTTCCAGCTGTTTCCGGTTTTCACTATTCATCTTCTCAATCAAATGAATTTCTGTTGTTGGTATAGTGTCATCGGATGAATTTTCTACATTCCTTTGGTTGCAGTACGAGCCAGACTCCTTGGACGGCAGGCTGGAAATATCTAGTTTTTCAAGCCTGTCAAGCGGTAGGCTTTCGCTACCAACAATTGGAGCCAATTCGTTAATCAGCTGATCAAACAGAAAAGCAAACGTTTTGGAATATGTAGGATCAAAGGTAAAACCTATAAATTCAGAATAGCCGCCCTTTATTTTCGAGGTATCTGGTCGGAACTCTGTATCTAGAAAGTTGCTGATGTCACCACTACATTTGATTTTTGGCAAAAACGGAGGGGCGTGTGATTTCAGATTATCCCAGTTAATGCCACTAAAAAATGGATGCGACCGAATACTACCCCAGTCTAGCCTACTATCCTTAGGACAGATAAGCCTTTCCAGCAAGTCGCTTAGCTCAGGTGAAGCTGTTTCAAGTCTCTTGAAGTCAATGTTCTTTATCCTTGCGTATGTATCCTTCAAAATGTTTTCATAGAATGGAGTCTCTCCATACGCCATTTCATACAGAATCACCCCAAGTGCCCAATAATCCACACCTGCTCCGTATTCATTATGCTCCCCCTGTAACAAATCCACACAGACATAGTCAGGTGTTCCTACGGGTAATTCAGAACTGGCCTTCCCATCAACGAGTTCTGCAGAGCTCCCGAAATCACCCAGTTTTATATGGCCATCCTCTGCAATCAGAATATTGTCTGGCTTTAGATCCCTATGTATAAACCCCATTTCGTGCAACTCATGGATTGCCTGGATAATTTCAGCAGCATAAAATTGCATCTGCTTTTCTGTAATGACATCTGCATTGGCCAGATATGCCATCAAATCACCTCCAGACACAAACTCCATGATATAATAAAGATATATTTCATCCTGGATGCATTCGTAAGCCTTTACCAGCCACTCAGACTTAGTAGTGGTCATAATTTCTTTTTCATTCATAAAAAACGCACTATTGGAATTCTGTTTGACACTAGCCTTACTCACTCTCTTCAAAGCATAGATTTCTCCCTTCCTCTCTGCAATAAACACCTCCCCATAACCTCCCTTTGCAAGGGTTTTGAGGATCTTGTAATCTGTTGCCTTTGTTTTATTCTGGTAGATATTCTGAAGTACAGGTGTGTTCAAATCTCTTCCAATTGTTTCAGTGATGTCAATTAAAATATTTAAATCTAGTTTTTTATGCATGGGTGTTTATAAACAAAAATGTATTTTTTTCTCTTTGGCAAACAAATGGAGATTGCAGACTGGGATTTTGTGCCAGCATATAAGCTGTTGATCGCGCCAAGCGATTACAAATAAGAGATTTATCAGCAGATGGTAGCAAGAATCCAATATTGCATAAAGAGCTCTATATTTGCAGTACTGCACTTGTTTCAGTATGTGACAAAAGCAAACCCTACCACATTGCTTTTCAGCGTAAATATAAAGAAGGATTATTGGCAACACATTCTGCTTGTACTTATTTTAATAGGATAAATAATGCAAGCCGCAGCACTTCTAAAATGTTTATTTCATAAAATCTTCAATTTCAACAGCAGTGATGGGATTCTCATCACAATCTGTGCCTTTTCCAACCAACCCTCCGTTCATTACGGATTTTACGATCTTTTTTAAACTTTTACTTTGTACTATTCCATATTGGTAGTTGACTGGAATGCCATAGCGATGAAGTGATTCCACATATCCCTGGAAGAATACACAATGCATGTAGACATCGAAGCACTCATAAACCATGTTTAGCAAGCAGATGCTATAGTTAGTTTTACAAACTTCATATTCAGTTTTGATCTCCAAATTGTCCATTCGCTTCAAATGATAGACCTTACTTATTTCCTCGTAAAGTTTATCTGCCTCTGATTTTATGCATAAAATTCTGAACAAACTATACTCCTTGTCGGTTTTTATCTTTTCCACACATTCTAAACTGATATATTTTTTAATAAACGCCAAGAATTCTCTATCTTCTTTTTTTTTGATAACTGCATAAAATGAGTCAATAAACTCATATTTCTCCTGTTTTAGGAATATTCTCAGGTTTAATTCTGACAAATCGCCTACTTCGTTTTTCATGATTTGATTCTGCTTGCATCTCATGCTTTGGTACACTTTATTTTGTTTGTTAAATTCTATTTTTACAAATTCCTTGTTGATGGATAAACCGTCGATTACTAGCTCAACCGCCCTCAAGGGATATTTATCTACATTCCATTCAAACTTGTCTGTGTTTAATTTTAGCTCTCCAAATTGATCATTTTCAAAAGTCTTAAATTTACAAATTATCTCTCGCAGAGATTTGGATACCTCGGAAGTTAATTTCCTAATAGTGCTTTCATGCTTTACTAGAGCACTAAATGTTACTGATTCTATGATAGGCATATTGTAAAGTGTGGTATTTAGCTTAATATTCTCTGGATTGTGTGGGATGACAATCAAATGGTGGGACATTTGGGGTACAGTAAAGAACATAAATTGGGTCATGTAGCGTATAACTCAATCCATAGATATCACAAAGAAAGTTGTTGACATGAGGGACCCTTCCATACAGACAGTCTCCCTATTTCTAATATATTGGTACGAAGTATACAACCCTAAGCATCATAATCAGATTACAGCCAGCTTAGATGCTTTCATGTTCATAACTATATTTATCAACAGCTTGTAAGCCTCATTATGTCATAAACTCACAATATAAGCCCAGAAAGATTGATGACTGACTCTGGATGCCTCAGTTTTTATGCTTCAAATTTATTTTTATCAATTTCTAAACCCATGGCTGATGATAATCTGGCTCCTAGAGATGCAAAAGTAATCTCAGCTATTCTGAGATCTTTGGGAATTGAAGAGTGCGAGCCAAAGGTTATCGTGCAGCTGTTGGAGTTTGGTTACAAGTATTCTACGAATGTTTTGCAGGATGCTGAGTTATATGCTAAGCATTGTGAAAGAGACAGGATTTCTGCAAAAGACATTAAACTTGCACTACAAACGAAGGTTGCACAGCAGTTTTTACCTGCACCAGCAAGAAATCTATTACAAGCCAATGCAGATGCCATTAACAAAAATCCACTTACCAAGCCAGACGATGAGAATCTCATCAGGGCACCGAACCACAAGAGTGGGATGTATGGATTTGAGTATTCCCTTGGAGAAGACAAGGACTATGAAAAATAAATGGGAATTTGTCGCTTTTTGTCTATTTGATGAATAAGAGATGATATATATCAGGTATGCAGGCGCTTAAGATGCATTAAATTAGATTCAAGTAGGCTTTATATTGTTAGTCGGGTCATATTCTCAGCAAACACTTTTCCTCAACATCTATCTTACCACAGGATTTACGAGGCAAATTTCTTTTTCTTCTTACTAAATATTCACCCCAAGATGGCCAGAAATAATCTTGATCGAAAGAATCAAGTTTCTGGAGAAATAGTCCATTTGGGAACATTCACGCATTTTTGTGAGGATCTTGTCGTGATGAAAATGGAGCATAGAAATATTCCCTATCCCAACTCGGTAGTTTTAATCAAAAAGAAGCCGATCGGGAAAATAGACGAAGTTTTTGGGAGGGTAGATGATGTTTATGCTTCTGTCAAGTTGGACAAGGGAGTTGCCAAAAATGATATAGGAGAAGATCAGAAATTCGAGGCATATAAGGAAAAATTCATCTTTAAAGACAAATTTTTACCACGAGAAGAAGTAGAAAAAAAGAAAGAGGAATCCGATAAGAAAAAATCTGTTGGTATGAGGAATTTCAAGGGAGATAAGAAGAAGTTTCACAACGACAAGAGAAAGTTCATTGGGGATAAGAAGAATTTCAACAACAGCAAGGGCAAAAAGCCCCAGGGAGATCATAACAGGAAAAAGCCATTTTCTAAAAAATGATTGCTTTAGTACATATTAAATTATTATTCTGATTAGATGGCCAAACACGAATTTGTTTTAAACCCGTTTCAATTTATAAACAAATTACCTGGATTGTTTGATGAATCTTTTCTCGCTTCTATTAACAACCATTCCAGGTAGCTCAGTAAGGGAAGCCACAGGTTTCGTAAAGCCACAGCGCGATTCTAAGGATACATATGTGCCGCCCCTAAATGATCAGTTTCTTTATGAATCATTTATCCCGTTGGAAGCTGTGACGTTCTATATTGGCGCATACCATCCAACTACAGTGGAGATAAATAAGCTGGTAAGGTGTATTTTGGGAGCAAAAGAAAAAATTCTGAGGAATAAAAGTGTGATCGGAACATTTTTCAACTTCAGCGAAATAAAAACCGAAAAAGGTGAATTGGGAAGCATTATAGAATGCAGAAATTCCATCATAGACCAGGATAGCTCCATGATATTCAAAAATATTTTAACAAGAAATCTGAACTACTTGGGACAAAGGATGATTGAAGAGACAAGCGGAAAAAACCCCGCAGAAAATGAGAATTATAATACTGTTAGATACACCAGGAAACATGATTATAGTGGTAGTAAGACAAATAGGGCTGTGACCTCTGTAGAAAAGATCTTAAAAGATCCAGGAAAGGATGAGGAGTATAAGAGTATGGTAAATAGACTTAGGGATGCTGTCTTAGACAACCTGAATATACAAAAGCGTCTAGAGTTGGAGAGAAAAGAGTTCTATAGGGAGTATGAGTCCATTTCAAAGTCTGAATTAAGAAATGCAGAAATTGCACTGAGCCTGGGCGGGTTTATCCTAAGATTACCCAGAATCTATACGGTTGTGGAGAAGTTGAATATACCGAATAAGAGTTCGGTTGTGAGACAATGGGTCAATGGACTGATGGCACCTGTATCGGAGCTATCTCTAAATATTAAACATAAAAGTCCGATTGATCAAAAAATAATAATAACCTCGTTCTTGAATGATTGTCTGTTTAGGAACGGAACCCGTCAGGATTCTGTATTTGAACTACGTTCAGAGATGCTATCCATGACTCAAATGTCTCTGACTGAAAGAATCGATGAAAATATAGCTCAGGAAACCGAAATTAAAAATATTATACGGGTCATAGAAAATACCAAGGGTGTTCCGATAAAAATTGTACACAACAGCGATGTTGTAGAGAAATTCATCACATATTTACTAACAAACCAAGATCTGGACAAAAACAAGTTGTTGGGGGTTTTTAAATAGGGATATCTCACCAAGGCGATAGACTAGAGCTAAATACTATCAATCGTACAGTTTCCAGGAACTTGTATGTAATGGGTTGCAGTGCCTTTTAAATCTTGGCATAAATAAAAGACTTAAAACATTGATGCTTAGATATATCTTAATGCTGTGAAATACCATAAAATATATCCCCAGCGACACTATTGGGCTGAAAATTTTATTTATTATTAAAAGACCAAAATAGCACAGCTTGGATTCGAACCAAGAACCTCTGGGTTATGAGCCGAGCGCGCTAGCCATTGCGCCACCGTGCTTGGTTCTTCCTCAGGCGCAACCATAACAGTGTATGATGAATCAGCGAGCAACCATTTATTTATCACATCAAAAACATTCTTAATATATAGATTAGCTTATAAATTAAATGTATTTCGTGCATTGCTATTGATATTCAATTTATTCCATTCTCCAATTTATTCCATTTTGAATTAGTTTATCAACCAATGCAGTTTTGTAGAATGCCTCTGCAGGTGTCAAGACACCAAATGAGGAGTCTGAGTTATTCAAACCACCTCGATTCTGTCTCCTAATGCAAGGCTCCCTCATTTCTAGGGTGTCTGGAGATTCATCGAGCTGTTCCAGCATTGTATATGCACTTTGAGTCAAAAATATCGCTGTAGATCTGTATCCCGGATCCGTTCCTGAAATTGTTAGTGTTTTCTCCAATCTTTTATTGTTTCGAATTCCATTTGCAACAAAAGTCACTGAAAATGCCGTATTTGACAACTGCTTGTCTGTTGGATGTGTTTTTGATACAATTCCACAAGAGAATATGCTTGGGTATCTTTTGTATAGATCATAAAAGAAGTCATATCTGACTGTTTTATAGATAATAAAGCCAATTAAATAGTACAAAACTAAATTTAAGAAAGACCCGACATTTAGGTATGGAGAATAAGAGTAATTGAATAAGCCTAAGCTTCTGAACACAGTGGAGCTTCTTCTCACAACTGCTCCATCAGAACCCATAAACCTAACAAGAAATCCATTGCAATTAATTTTTTTGTTTGGGACAGTACAATGAAATTTAGGGTTTTTACAGTTGATAGTTGGCGAGGAATTACCTTTATGAGGCCCAAGAATTTTCTTCCTAACGCTTTCTAACAGCGAAACCCAGGTTGTAACATTAATACACCCACCCTTCACGGAAATAGCACTCTGGATTTCACAAGTATCAAACTCCCTAGCCAAGAATACTGCTCCAATGTCTGCAGGAATAGAATCAAATCCACATGCCTGGATAATTTTGATTCTACTGTCCCTTACTTCTTCATTAAACTTATTAAAGGTATCCCTTATAAAGCCTACCTCTCCTGAAATATCCATATAATGTGTTTTGGTTTTTATGCAAGCTTTCACGATATCCTCCCCATATATTCCATAAGGTCCAGTCAAGTTGAGAAGAAGTGTAGTCAGCTTAGTAACCTTTGTAATGTCTTGGATTGAGCATTCTATCTTGTCAAAGGCAGTGTTCATAATTTTGGAAATATTCCTTGCTGAAACTGCAACTCTGTAGTGTGACTTCTCTAGCTCAGTAATAACTCTGCGGGCTGTGAATCCCGTAGCTCCGTATAAAATAATATCATACTTCCTTTCCATTAAGGGTCAAAAACGATATAAAAATACGTACATTGGAACTGTAGAAGAGAATAATTCCAAAATAGTGAGCTTATATAAATTACACAATGTACTTTCTGGTAATAGAGTTATTCAGGTTTTTTATTAAGTGATCATGGAACAGATATGGGAACTGTTCCTGAATTATTATACTCTGATAGAATCCTTTGAAGTCAATAACAAATTTCATAAATATTTTCTGCCATCCAGCAGAATTATTACAATATAAAAGAACAGAGTGTCTACACAATGCATCTACTTTTATTGTGAAACCTAACAATTTTAATGGAACGAGCATTTATTAGACTATAATGACTATCAATTTACAAAGCACCTGCGTGATACTATGCTAGAAACTGTATCTATTGATCAATCTCAAACATTATATTATAAAATCTAATTTGTACATTTCCCCTTTATATTTGCTCCTTAAGCTTAAGTTTTTTTACATTTTAGAGGGGATGAAGTTTAAGGATAGTGAGTCTGTTACTGGAGAGAAAAAGGACATTCTTAGACCAGATGTAGACAATATTCTCCCCCCTCAAAACAATTCTGCTTTATGTGAAAATGTCACTAAGAATGGAGCCACAAAAAATAATGCTGCTGAAAGTGATATCGTTGCCTTGTTTGTTCAGTTGTTCCCCAGTTTTGCATGTAATTCCACCTCTGAGATTCCATCATTCAACAAACTATACCTTGATATGCTGTCAAATGACCAACTGTTGAATTTTATCACCGATTTTTCTGCAAATAGTCAATTTTCTAAGCTATTTGCCGATTTTCTGGAATCACCAGTGTTTTATGATGTTTTTGAGAATGTTTCCAAGGATTTGCTAGAACAACCACTTGCAAAGGAGTTCATGCTTTGGTGTGTCCTGATCTCGAAAAATATGGAGTTTAAGTTTTCTGATGGGGAAGGCACTGATCACAGCTATGTTTTCAAATTTTATGAAAACCTTGATAAAGCCAAACTGACAGACAAAGTAATAAATGTATTTGAAATAGACCAAAATGAATTGGGCCTGGCATTCACAAAGTTAGAGGTTGTAGAAACAATCGACGATAAAAGAAATGTCGAGAATATTGAGATAGATAGTGATGTGGATGATGAGATATATGATATGTTAAAGGCAAATAATGTTGTAACAGATACGAATTGTGTAAATATTAATGAGCTGAATGCATTCATTTCCTCCTTTGGTATGCATGCACCAAAAAAAGAATCATCAAATCTATCACATGCAGATTTTCATGAGGTAGAATGTTCAGTTGATACACTGGATTTACAATTAGAATCAGAAATTGAAATGCCTTGCGATAGATGCTCTGATGGCACGGAACTGGATGGATCTGAATCCAACAGTTCCCTTCAAATCAGTTGTGATTTTACAGAGGAGTCATCAATTAACAATGTCTTCTGCACTTTACTTGACAGTGATTCCTTTAATCTAGCAGAGGCTGGCCTGACTGTACATGTCGAGAAAGAAAAACCTCAAATTATAATTTTCGATGAGGTTGAGGCGATCAATGATTTTGAAAAATTGAATAGTATAGCATTGGCCGATAGAACATATGTCAATAGAGAAGGGCGTAATAATGACCGTGATGATTTTACAGATGCCGACCCATCTATCAGCCCAATAATGAATTCGAACATTTATGGGCGTTTTGTGAAAACTCAGACGAGCAACTTCCCAATTTTGAGAAGATTTGGAAACTATATTGTGACTGACAATAATGAGTGTATAAACGAGAACAAAGTCAATGACAGTGTGAGTAAAAATAATGATTCAGTAAACTTCAGGGTAAGAGAACCATCTTACCTCATGAATTCCAATGCAGTATCCCCATCTGACTTGTTATCTAAGACAGAGGACAGGATAGAAGAGGTTGATGAAGAAATTGCAGAATTGAGAAGACACCTACAAAAAAGTATTTTGGAGAGTCCCAAAGATGGCTTTGAGGAGACTGGTGTCATCTGCGAACAATATGTACCACCTACAGTATTTCCCTCTTGTATTTCAACCGTCGATACCAAGAAAGTTGAGAATATACATGGAAGTTTAACAGATCAAGTGGGCTTCATCGAAAATGGCTTTTACGGGGTCGGTCATGATGGGATGGCCACCTCTGTTTCCAACCATCCCTTAGTATTTGATGGTGATAACTCTGATTCCTCTAAATTGAAAAATATTGAAGAAGATGATAAGGATTGGTCATCTAAATTGTGTAATAATATCATCCAGTCACAACAGGGGAATAATCATGATAATTCCGATGTAGAGAAGATTGCAGGGAATAAAAACGTCAGTGGAGTGATTGATCTAAAGACCACCGATAAAACATCAGACGATATCATACCAACGAAAACAAAAAATAATAAGGCTTTTGCTGCTAAGCCTGATTACACAAGAGTTGAACAAATTCCAAAGCACATTGACATTGGCGATGATGAAACATCTGATATTGATAAAGAAAAGAAAAGGTTGTAACTCAATAAATTTGGAGGTACTTTATCTTCTATGGACAATTACTATTAATATCTTCATGATATTTTAAATTTATTAAATCTTAACTTAATACTTGCTTGTCACTACAATAGATAATAAATTTTAGTCATTGTAACTGAAAGAGCACTGTTTAAACTTTTACTTTAAAAGGGCGATACAAACTTTATGTCTTCCTTTATTACATCTCTGTCCTCAGAGCCAGCATTTTCAGAACACATGGCCATGCTTCTAATTTGTTCATCTGTAAAATCTTTTAAATTGTGGGAAAAAATACAATCATCTCCTCGTGTGCAACTGTTTTGTAGAAAGAATTTACACAGAATATTTCTAAAATGTGGTTGGTGGGTTTTATTTAACTTGTTTTGGTCATTTATATAGGATGTTTCACTAGAATACTTTAATAAAAAGTCTGTTGGGAAAAAAGTCTTAACTTTCTGTTTCTTCAACATCAAGGGAGGGTGCAGAGATCATGGAAATTTAAAACTTGTACTTTGAAACGAGTTTATATGAAACAGCTGTGTCCAGCCAGCACAAATATCTCGTGGAATAACTACTTGACGAATATTTTGATTTATATACTATTTATTTGTAGACAACTTCAGATCAAAAACTAAACTGAAAAAACTGCTGGCGCCCACTACCGCCTCCAAACATCCTGCTGATAACCTCATCGAAATCCATACTTTGTTGATATTGATGGTACTGTGGCTCTGGACTCTCTGGATCAATTCCCATGTCATATACCCTTCTTTTTTCAGCATCTGATAGAATTTGATATGCTTTGTTGACCTTAATCAGATCAGATTCGTCAACAGGTGTGTTTTCCTTAGCCTCTGCCTTTTTTTGCCTCATTTTTTTGTCAGCTTCTCTTGCCTTTCTTTTATAGGCTTTCTTCAATGTCTTGTCATCCACATCTGATTTGACACCTAGAATCTCGTAGTATTTTAGGAAATCGGGCTCCTTTTGGGATTGTCTTGTACTTGCAAACTGTCTCCGTTGTTGTTCCCTCCTCTGTTGCTCTCTTCTTTGTCTCTCCCTCATCCTATTCTCCTCTTCTCTTCTTCTATCCTCCTCGGCTATCTGTATTATCTTTTTCATCTCCTCCTCTCTTCTTCTATTCATCCTATTCTGCTTAAATATATTTTTAGCTTCCTGGATTCTACCGTCTAGGCAAAATGTTCTGATGGCCATTTCTACATTCAGTTCCGTAGGGTCAATTTCCAATAGTCTTTCCGTAAATCCACTGTATCCCGATACTCCATTCTGAATAGAAAATTCTGAGATTTTCTCCAAAACATTGATCATAATTGGCAAGAATATACTAGGCTTGAATCTATCATTCACCTTTAGTCTATATACATGAAAGTAAAGTCGTTTTAGCGATTCTAAATTAGACCTCACAGATCGCTGATTCCCCGAACCCATCTCCACGTTGGTGATCCTAAAAAACTCGGTCAAAACAGATTCATAGGTTTCCACAACTTTCCTAATGGCATCGGAATCAATTTTTCGCAATTCTCCCAACCCGCTCTGAATGTTTCTGCATAAAAAGTGCTTTCTGGCCAATATTTCGCGATATTGAGAAAAGTCGGGTGTTAAAACACCTATGGAAGTTCTTCCATCCAAAGAATTGATATTCTCCAGCTTACCTATTATCTTGTTTAATTTGTTCTTATCCTGGTTAAAGATTGCCCACTTGGCTGCTGCATAGAGCACAGGAGCACAGTTCGGTGAGACATCAACCAGTTTTGCCATTTCTTGAATATTTCCACTGTTCAAAACTTTTTGGTAATTTTTTAACAAATCCAGATCAACATTTGAGAAAATTGAGCTGTTTCTAATAACTTCGTCATAATGACCAATATTCAGTAGGAATTGATAATATTCATTAGCAAATCTGGGATTCTGTTTGTTTTCTTCGGAAGAGCTAAGAAATATACCATAGGCCTTGATATAATCCTCATCAATCAAAGCTTCGGAAATCGAATCTAGAACCTCTGATGTTGGAACATTTGCATCCGTTCCAAGAACTTGATGCATGAACAACAACATTACTTCGAGCAAATATCGCAGACCTACACTGTTCCAGTACATTTAAAATAGGGGTAAAAATATAATTTAAAATACAATAAAATTAATTTATTGGATGATTTGGCCCTGAGGATTGCTTTATTATTGTTTAAAAATCGATTCAAGAGTTTGTCTCTTCTTAGACAAGTTTGTTATATGCATTCCATACAATAAGATCAGAAATCAGACCCATATGCTCCAAATAGCAGAAGTTTTAATTCTATTATCTCAAGTGGGATGTTTTAGGAGCATAATATACTATTTGAAAATATTTTATTTTAATCTCATCATTATGACCAATATGCCGATTGATAGATACCAGCAGAGCCCAAAGATGTGAATGCAGGTCTAAATCTTTACTACCCAAAAGAAACCATTAAATAAGAAACAAACGATAAATTGCTGAGTTGCCATATCAGCCCGGTTGTTTACAATTTAATTATAAATGTTTATTTCTTAGTGTTAGATACTTCATCACGACTCTTTTTTGTTATGATCTCGGATTTAGAATACCTCGAATACGGTAATGGTGAGAGATCGTTCTTCTTGGTGCTATACTTCTCTTCGGTTCCCGACTTCTTCTTTTTCTCCTCCAGCTCTGTCTTTTCCATTTCCTTCAATTCTTTAACCATTTCCTTTATTTTTTCTTTGATTATCAGGTATAGTTTTATTCCCAATAGTATAATGATTAAAATCAAAAAATACACAACAATGTCTCTGAGTGCAAACTTTGGTTTTTTTCCAGGATCAACAAGTGACATAGTAAACAATCAAAAAAATTTAGAAGAATAAAAGATGAAACAGACCAAATGAAACCTAGAAAACAAATAAATCATTATTTAGTGGCAGTCAGCCTTAAGTCAAAAATGCAATTTCTACCGATTTCGTTAATCTATTAGTATTCATAAAAAATACGCTATGAACATCTCCATACACCCAGGATGGCAGTTTAAATCCAGAAAGTCAAAATCCTCTGGCATTCCCCTCCCGTTTCTCAGAAATATTCAATATCCAGAGATTTTCACTTTGGAACTTATTTTTTACAAAATTTTATCCCATGGAGCACGACCTAAAGATTAGATATGACATAGACAAATCATCTCCAAATTGCCACACTCGAATCCAAGGGAAGGGACAGAGAAGATGCGAGAGATGTAACAAACATAGAGGATTCAATAGAAAGTACGACTTGAATCTCTGCAGAAGATGCACACATGGAAAGGCATTTGACATTGGATTTAGATCGTTTGACTGAATAAATTACAGTGGAAGAATATTAGCAACTGTGACTTTGTGGTTGAGGCGGGGACTTAAATTCTGAGTTTGCTCCTGCGAAGAGGGATCCTGCCCCAGCATTATTTCGGGGCAAAGTTGTGAGGTTAAATATCAAGGCTGAATGGTTTTGAATTTGTACTTAAAATCCTTATTTATTTTTTATTTTGGGCTTGTCACTGCGGCTTTCCTTTTGGGACGAGTGCTAGTTTTCGCTTCTGGAGGTGCTTTGACAGTGGCCGCCTTTATCTTAACCATTTTGTTCTCCTTCTTTGCCTGTAAGAGTATATATTTCCGAAATCTGACGGACAGCGGTACGAAGCACACAGCTACTATAATCACCCACTGTGGAAGCTCAAACATCCGCACAACATACAGAGAGCTCATACAAACAACTGTGTTCAGCGCTTCTGTACGTCTAACTCGGATCTTCTTCTTGAAAATCGATTTCCGGATAAACATCCCAACTGCTTCGTTTATGATCAGCCAGGTGATAAGGTCCTTGATATTCTCTTTGGAATTGATCATCTCGATAAAAGAAATAACCCTTCCTAAAAGTGGTGCATCACCAAGAATCCTTTGAATTATTCTGTTGGAATGTAGGTAAAGCCCCATATAGGTTCCAATGGCATATATCACAACCCCCTCAGTAGTAATGGAGTATCTGTGATGGGCGCAGTTTGCAATTAGAGGGGGTAGGAAGTTCACTACCAAGGATGGTAGCAGTATGCTCATCAGTCTGGGCTCAAATCCCTTTTCTATGAAACTGCAGGTTCCTAACATACAAGATGAAACACTGAGAATTGGCTGTATATATTTAAGGGACTTCTCATATTCTGAAAGGAAAGATTCCATAAACAGAGGGGTGGCACTGAAAATTATATAATTACATTTAGGAGGGAACTGACCAATCAAATTAATTATCGATTTGGATGTTCATCAAGGTTTATCCTAGACATAGTGCGGCATTATGCCATTTTTTGTGAAAAAGAGAGTCTCAGTATTTGCAAAACGGGAGGAAATTGCAATTTTAAACTATAGAATGAATGTGCTTTTGGACCATAAAACCACCACTGCAGAGTATTTATCACGCATTTATTTTTCTCAAATTTTCGCCCTCCTCAAATGAATTATGTGATTGTCTTTGATTTGAATGAAACACTAGTAAAACGCTTTAGACATGGCGAGTTGATGGAAGGCGGCACTAAAATCGGACCCCATGTTGTTTATCCTCAGCCATATCTGATGGATTTGGTAAGCTTTGCCAATGATAACAAGTTCAAGATTGCTCTTTGGTCCTCTGTCCTCTTGAAAAATCTCATTCCTATTGAAAAGCATCTCTTTGAGAAGTATGGACTTCAGTTTGATGCCATTTTTTCTCAGGAAGATTGTGATGTTGAGGAATCGATTGGGAATGTCAAGCCCAAGCAATTTAAGAAGGATTTAAGGAAGTTAGCCTCGTATTTCAGTGTGCCTCTAGATAAGTGTCTACTTATCGATGATTCCATCGGTAAGAGAGTTGAGGAACAAAATTTCTACAGAATTGCAGAGAATACAAATGGACTAAAAGGTGCAATTGAGTATATATCCGAGTTTATCCAGCAGAATAAGCACACAAATCAAATTACAAACGCTGAACACTGTGAAGAGTATATTGCATCGTCCATCTAATTAATAAAAGATATCAAATTTTAATGCAGAATTAAGGGCGGTGTCTGGGAGAACATACATTTTTTGAAAAACATTTCTTTTAGAAAACGTAAATAAAACTAATTTAACGATTAGATTTAGCAATTCTTTCCACCTCTTCCTTCTTCTTAACAGCATAGGAGTTTTGATTGTTTGCGGCTGCATTCATGATTTCAAATGCCATGACTTCCGGCATATTCATTTTCTTGTTCTTGAATGCCGTATCCCTAATTCCCTCGGCCAAAAACTGAAGTGCCTTATTAACCCTCTTAAATGGGGATACATCTACAGAGGTTCTCTTCATATTTCCGCCTCTGCCCACTCTTGCAGAGAACTCTCTTGGACCTGCATTGATGATGGCATCAGTAAGCAACTGAATTGGATTATTCTTTGCTTTAGCCTCAATAATCTCGCATGCTTGCCTAAACAGCTTAATGGCTAATCTCTTCTTACCCGCATTTCTACCGTGCTGCATCAGGTGAACCACGAACCTCTCAACAATTGAAGTATTACACTTTCCAAACCGGCCCAAATCCGCCTTTGTTGAAGTGTGAGGAACAATCCCCGGCTTTGATACGTTTATAAAGTCAACCAAAGTTTCGTCCGAAACAGTTACATCAGAATAGCTGTACCTCTGGAATAATTTAATGTCAGCCATGATGGGTAAAATTTTTGAAAAAATTAAAAACAATTTGTTCAACATACAAAAAGATCGCTGGTGCTATAGCAGCCCATCCTACATTGGACGAAAATGTTAAGTATATGGATATTTACAAAAATCTCTTGGTTTAAGGTTTTTAATGATAGGTAAAATGTTGAGCACTCAACAATCAGATGTTGGTTGTGAATGGCACTATGTTACTGTGGTCAACGGCCAACATTCATCACAAATGTCTCAGCTATGGGTAAAAACTCCCGTACAGTTAACAACCTTTAGTTAAACAAATTATCTCAAAGCCCATGTTTCGATGTGGAAATCCAGGAACTGAGTTTTATGCTGGTGAATTTCTTTGTTGCTTAAATGATAAGTTCAACATTGTACTATTTCCTGATGCATCGCTCATCTACGAAAATACTTCTCATGACCTGGGGTTTATAATTCCTGTTGATTATCTAAGCTTTATTAAGACGCTAGACCCCCGATTTAGTTACAGCACAGATGTTCTGGAAATATTTCAGTTTAGTAAAACTGACGATAAAAAATTGCTTAGCGAATATATAAAAACTATTTCTCACAACACCAAGTGGTCCATTTTAAAGGATTTGAAGTCAAAAAACCTGTGAAGTGAGCCTACAGAATTTGGTAACATTAACTGAATAAGAGGAAACAAAACATATCCCACTAGAAAATTCTGCATGGCATATACTTTGATCTAAGATGTATGATTTAATATTTGTTCAGTTATTGAAGTGGATTGTAAAAGTTCTTTGTTCCAATTTTGGCTTGTAATACACTAAATCTTTCCAAATTGTTTTGCACAATACTTAGAGAATAAACTTTTAAAGGGCATTTTCTAACACTCATTGAAAAACCTTATATTTAGATTTTTTAAATAGGCCCTACATTTGATTGATCTACTAATTTAGTGAATAAAATGATATTGCAATGAGATTACTCTGCTAGTTTGGAATAATAGCTCACAAATTATCAAAAACTAAAGATTTTGAAAGGTTATCCATGATATAACTCCCTTAAATTTCTGTGAAATACCGTCTATATCATCTCATAACACTAATTCTTATTTCAGCTTGGCAAAATTTCAATCTCTCCAAATATTTTTCAAATATTTCACCCATGCAATCTTTAAACTCTGAAGCCCAGATTACTCAGGAAGGCCAGGCAATAGCAATTAACAATATCACTTGCAACCAGCTGATCGAATTATTTTCCACAATGCTTGGGCCCAACGGTACCCTGAAAGCACTGGTGAATGGTGGGCAACAACTCAATTTGACTAAGGATGGCCTTACAGTTTGCAAAGAGGTTCCATTCACACATCCCACAAGTATAATTATAACCAGAGCGGCCAATTCTCTTTATGAGTCTACAGGAGATGGGGTTATTTCGTTTATTCTGATAACAGCGGGAACTTTCACAGAGTCTTTCAAGTTTTATTGCGAGGGTGTCTCGATTCCGAACATCATCAATGGTCTCCAGTTGTCTCTAAATGATGTCTCGTCATTTTTACGCCAGCAGATTATTCCGCTCGATGATTCGAACCTTCAAAAACTAATCTATTCATCTCTTTCTACAAAAATTAGACATCCACAGTTCCTTGTTGATATTATTCTGAAGGCTGTAATAAATGTATCATCCAACAAAACATTTGATACGAACATGGTAGAGGTTATAAAGATGGAGGGTGGTGATCTGAGGGATTCTGTCTTTGTCAATGGATTGGTGTTGGACCATTCTGGCCGCCACCACAATATGCCCCGCAGTCTAAGCAATGTTTGTGTGATGATTGCCAATATGTCTTTGGAGTATGAGAAGCCAGAGATAAATGCAGAGTTTTGCTATAGTTCTCCTGCCCAACGAGAAGCTCTTGCAGAAACTGAAAAAGAATTTATAAGTAAGAAGGCCAGGGCCATTGCAGAGTTTGCCCAGCTCCTGAAAGCAGAGAATAAAGCATTGCTGCTGATTAACGAAAAAGGAATAGATCCATTTTCTCTCGAAATTTTGAGTGATGCAGGTATTCTAGCTTTAAGGAGAGCCAAGAGAAGAAACCTGGAGAGAATTTCTAAAATCTGTGGTGGAAAAATTATCACACAGGTGTCGCAGATAAGTAAAGACTCGGTTGGTTTTTGTGAGTCAGTGAGAGTTGAGGAAATTAATGAAGAGAAATACACATTCATTGAGGGCGTACCAATGCCAGGAGCATGTACTATTCTTATCCGGGGATCTGTTGACTATGCTAGAATAGTTAAGTCTATTAAAGGAACCCTACAATCTATTCATCTGGCCCTAAAAACCAGGTATTGTATTCGTGGTGGCATGCATCTGTTGAAAGGCATTATAGAGTATTTAAATCAGAAATCAAAGGAGGTGCATCATGCAGATGTGGTGGGATATAAGATACTATCGAATACATTGGAGAATATCATCAAAATTCTCCTAAAGAATCAGGGTGTAAACATTCATGAGGGATTGGAAAGGCTATTTCGTGGAGAAGATCCTGATCATATTATTGAAAATGTTTCTGTGGTTGGGAATGTTATTACGAATTCAGTATATACTGCTGTGAGTTTATTGATGTGTGATGAAATTATAAAATCTGGTAAATCAATAAAGGAGTCAAAAAATAAATAAATCATTTAATATAGGTACTGGTCTGCTATATCGCAATTGTCAATAAACTTCTGCAGAAATTTGATGAGTTTTGTAAATCTTTACTGTACAGTAATTCTAGGGTAAGTAAACTAAAGGTTCCACAACTCTTACCTTTGAATGATGGATCCTGGCCTTGGTATTCACTTTTTATCCTTCAACTTACTGAACCAAAGTGTAATATTATTTGTGGCATAAAACATAATTTTATATCAAATTATGTTTTAAAGTTCGCAAGTCTCAATTATTATATATGACATTATTAACCATTTCTGGCATTGAATGTCCTTACTTCATAGGCAATTCATAATCACAGGAATTCCAAGTGCCTATTACATTATTTTTGTCTATAATCAATTCCGTAAACTGAATTGTTTTATTTGTTTGAAATCATTTTTTTGATTTACCTTTGTAAGATGCTATTTTTATTTCAGACTTTTGGTTCCCTATGAAATCAATTTTATTCCTGATCAGCTTTATTTATGTTTCAACAGTTTTGGAGGATGGAATTGACTATAGAGCAAATTATCTAGGTGAAGATGTTGGTTTGAATTTTCAATCAGCCGATTTAGAATTTAAATGCATACAATCAGATGAAAAAGAGGTAACTCTGACTGTAAAAATTAAGGAATCTGTAGATAACTTTGGATTCATACCGCTCTTTGGTTCTATTATAGCAGTTGATCAAAACAATCAAATATTATTTTTGAATGAAACTGGAAGTAACTTTGAAAATGGGAAACTTTTGAATCCTGAGGATAAGACATCTCACACAGACGATAGTAATGTATATAATACAGAAAATGGCTTTATAGATAGTGATAACTCTGAGAGTCAGCATAAGATCTTTCATTCTCAAGGCCAAACATCCACAACAATCAAACTTACACCGCTATTAGATTCTTCGTTTAAGCAGTATTTTCTGATGGCTTACTCCAAACCGGACTCTAAAGAAATTATGGTCCAGATATCCAAAAGGCTGGCAGTTTCGGATGAGACGGGTGAATCTTTCCATTTTCTGAATGAGTATTTCGAAACCTCTAAAATTAGTAATGAATTTAAACGTGTATTGCTCTTCAAAATACTTAATAAGTCTCTAGAAGTACTGGCTGAACAGTTCTCAGCAACGTTAAAAGAGCCTATCCATCAAATGAATGACTTATCTGGATCAGGAACAAATTATGATACCAATGAATTGGAACAAATCGGTCACGCTAGTGTCAATGATATATATCTCTCCAAACATTCGATCTTGAATCATCCAGATGCTGAGGAACTAGATAAGGCTGTCTTAGGGCCCCAAGATGGTTCAAAGTTGTATGTTCCAAATTCTTCAACAGTAAGTGGCAAAACTGCCGTAGATGATTCGACTGTTCAGGAACATACTTCAGATGTTCAAGAAATATTAAGTGCCATTACTTCAGAAATACTGACAGATAGTCAATCGGACTTCGTAGATAGTGATCCTAACTGTACTGTATTACAGTCCACTACAGATAAATCTGCCGTGCAAGGTGATATTCAGCCAACAGATTGCATGATAGAGTATGTCGGCTGCCCAGTAGATCCTAAAGAGGAGACAGAAGAAATTGCATCAGATGATTCTCCCTCATCTAGGTTTGTATTGTCTAATGACGAGAATCCTGATGGATCATCTGACGATGTGGAATGGCTAACGAAATTAGTTAATGGAATTATCATATTTTGCCTAATTTTTTTAATTCTATATGCTATCAGTAGAGTCTTTGTCTTATTAGTTTGGAAATAGAAATAAATTTTTATGATTATATAGCCAAGTGCAATAAATTTTTTAGTGTCCATCCCCTAAGTTTACAGTCTATCAACCACAAAACACTTTGGAGGAGGTAATTCATTGTAATTCATAAAATTATTTTTCTTCTAATTTTTGGTCCTACAATGGATGAAGATGAGAGAAAAAGACAATTGGAGGAGATTTTAAAAAAAAGAGAAGAAATTGATAGGATGATTTCTAAGATGCAGTCTGAAATTGGACTTTCAAATAATGGACAGGAAACTCTTCTTAAACAATCTAAGTCAGCAAATGTGAACAATACAAACACAATAGACAAAACGACGACAGCCACCAATATTCCATTTGCAGATAACCTGCTTACAATCTTCCCACGCTGTGAATTGATTCTGAAGTCATCGGATCCAAATATTACCCTCGAATACAAATTATTTATAAATAAAAAATGCAATCAGGTTTCTACAGATTATCAGCATACACTAAGAATTGTGGAGGAATTTCGTCCCAGATGCGAAGATCCTGTGTTTATAAACATGCTGGTTGGAAAGATTGTCGAGCAGGGTAGGGTCCAGGTGTCCAGCCATATGGAATCATACAAGCCTCTTAGCTTTATTCTTGTGAAATTAGGAGTAGATGAAGCTATAGATGCATATCTAAGGGTAATCATGAGGATTAAAACCACAGAAAACGAGTTGAAAGGAATTTATGCAGTTTATTTCGGATGTATATCTATGAGAGAAGACTATTCGACGGCTTGGTTTTTTCTAGCTTCTATACTTAATGTATCACCAAATGCATCTACGGCCATTGTATTAGAGGTGTACCTTGTAATTTGTAGTGAGTTGCTTGCTTCAAAAAATATCAAACGACTTAAAAAGATTGGAAACTATTTAGACCGCTTTTTCTATGATAAAATGAACAATAAACCAGTAGAAACTCGAATCCGAATGCTGCTGGAGAAATATATGTGAAAATGATCAATATTTATTGCTTGTTCATATATTTTATCGATATACTCTGTTAGCATCAAAAATTTGCTTAATTGAAGTGTAATACCATTCAACAAGACTTAACTAATAACGGTGTGATGAGTAAATCACCTATTCAGAACCTTTACTAGTGTTTTGATGAATATAGTAGCTTATAAGAATGCAAAGTAAGGCATATTCCTAATAAATGTGGAAACAACACCGCATTGTGTATGTGAGTGTGTCAATTGTAAATAACAACGAGTCACACGCATGCTATCTATTCTTCATATTTGGTAAAATAAAAATTTTTCCAATCAACTTTTTAGCCCCGTAAATGAAACTGATTATGGACGGTGTTTGGTCAATTTCAAAGAATCACTTAAAAATTTTGGAGGCTGCCGAGTTTCTTAGCAAATCACACAATTATTTCAAACCAGAGATGTTAAAAACTCGATCAAAGCTCAAGGCCAACTTTCACGAACATGTTTTGGATTTGATAAATCTGAAGTTTATTACCTATAGGGATGGCCATTATAAACTAAGCATTAGTGGAATGGACAGTTTGGCCATAAATTCACTAAGAAAGCGCGGGTTAGAAATAGTAGGTTCACAGGTAGGTATTGGTAAAGAATCGGATATATTCATAGGCCAGTATAAGGGTAAGGAGGCTATTATTAAGATTCATCGTCTTGGTCGATCGTGCTATACAAAGATAGGCGATAGAGAACTGAAGGAGACGAATTGGTTGGCCATAAATAAGGAGAGCTGTGCCAAGGAGGCTTACTTTATGAGTCTATTCAGTTCTCTTGAAATTCCACAGATTTATGACTTTGATAGGCACATTATTGTCATGGAATCGATGAATTATGATACCCTCTACAAGGTGAAGATTGAAAATTACAGGATAATTTCGGAAAAGATGTTTCAGTTCATCGGGAAGCTGTATGGTATGGGATATGTCCATGGAGATTTTAATGAATTCAACATTTTGGTTAAGGGTGACGATGTGGTTGTCATAGATTTTCCACAGGTTATTAAAATAAATCACCCCAGGGCCAGGGAGTACCTGAAAAGAGATATAGAGTGTGTTAACGCATATTTCTGGAAAAAGAATCTGTATATTTGTGATTACTCACCTTTGGGTGAAATATTGAGGGAAATGAATGTTGACATTAGTTCGGTTGAGATAGAGAAGAAACAGAAACTGGCATTATCATGAGGTTACTCACTGTTGGAGTCTCTTCTGCTTAAGCTATAATAAAGTGTTGATCAGTAACACTTATGTAAATTATTCATTAAAGCATCAATAGTCTGATATAATTTATTATTTATTTTTTAACTTTATCACTGTAATTAAAATGGTAAATGCAGTGAATATAATAAATATTAATGCGTATATCTTCTTCATCTTGGTTGCAGACTTTAATCTATCTATAAACCTTTCATTTTCGAAAAGAGCTATTTTATTCTCTCCCAGTTTTTTCTGAACACCAATTAATTTTTCAGTTTGAAGATCCAGATCGGCATTTATATTCTCGCAATGGTGAAGCGCAATATTAAAAAGTTCGGAAGTTCCATCCATTGTTTATATTGAAGAAATGTTTACAAGCATTATTAAGTTTCAAAGTATTTGTTGTCAATTAATAGGTTCGAGAGTAGCAACAGACATGAAATAAAAAATACTTTACCAGCTGACGTTTATATAGTCACTCGCTTCGAACCTTTATTGTTTAATGCCAATTAATTGCCAAAATTGCAGTTTTTCCATGCTCCAGGGCTAGTACGAAATTATTTAAAAAAGAAGGAGATTGCAGACGACCACTTGGAAACATACAGGCCCAATATTTATTGCTCTTTACTCAGAAACATAGGCTATAGCTATACTTTTCAATTATTTATTTGTTTTATTTATAAAAAAAAATTATTATTTGTCCATGGAAAACAATGGAATTGGTGTCACAAATCTCCCAAATTTACATCATAATAAGTTCATTGAAAAGGGTACCAATTTTAATTTGCTAGTAGTCGGAGCCCATGGACTTGGAAAAACCACATTCATAAATAGCTTCCTAAATAGAAGCGTTCTTCCACAAAATCCATTTGAGCCAAAGGATGCTGGAAGTGCGCCTGGTCAGTCTGAAACAGCCAACTTTGGAGTAAAATGGGGCCTAAAAAACCCATTCTGGCAAAACGAGTCGATATGTAATGTTCAGGTTTCAACCTTAGAGATCCACGAGTTTGGTGTAAGTGTGAAAATGGAGATTACAGAAGTAGACGGTATTGGAGATGCATTGGACAACGAGAAGTGTTACACACCAATCGTGGAGCTACTTAAAGGCAAGTTTCGAGACTATGATCGGCAATTTAAAGAAATGGTGAAAAGTAGAATTGATGACAAGAGGATTCATCTATGCCTCTATTTCTTAGAACCAATTACATATCTCAAAAAATCAGACTTTGAGACCATAAAGCACATATCGGAATATTGTAATGTAATCCCAATAGTTTCCAAGTCAGACCTATTGAATGAAGAAGAGAAGTCAACAATTGTTGGTATAATAAGCGAAAGACTGCTAATGTCAAATATTTCCTTGTTTTCTTTTGAAGAGATGAATGACAACGATGAAGTGGAGCATGTTTCTGTTCCTTTTTTCATTACATCTGGATGTCCATCAAAGCAAGACACCCGGGCATTTATAAGGGAGTATCCATGGGGTTCCTTTGACGCTTCGGCTGACTTGGGAAATGATTTTAACAGACTTAGAAAAGTGATTTTGGAGAGCAGCACAATTCGGTTAATTCAGGAAACCGAATATCTATATGACAACTTCAGAATGACCCAGTTAGCACAGCAACTTATTGGAAAGGATCCCAAGTCATTTGACAAATCATTTGTAAATCGATTAGAATCCAATAATGCCGAATTGGATGAGATCAAGGAAAGAATTGGGCAAAAAAGAGGTCAGATAGAAAAAAGTGTTTTAAAAGAATAAATGGTTGGTAAAACTTTGCCCAGCGAGGCCTTTTATGCTGTTTCTTAGTTTCTAGACTAAATTATGTCACCAATATTCCTTGTTGTTACTTGGTAGTGTTATTTTTGCATACAATATTTGGTTTTCATTGGTATAAGTCGACATCATGTATGCCAAGTAACCTAATTTCTTACCTCGACCTTTGAAATGGGAGAGCTGGCTCCCTATACTACTTCATTTTTATTAGCTTGATCATTGGCACATACATTCGGGATTTGTAACTGAGTATTGCCATTTATTTTTAAATATAAGTATTTTAGGATTTTCGACTCGATAGCCCCAAAATGCTGAATCACAGAGTAATCAATCGGAAGCCAAATACTCTGCTACCCACAAAAGCATCTGGAAGAGTAATTTCATACAATCTGTATTCTGAAAAATTGGAAGCTATAAAGCCATATGAGTCTAAAGAACTAGGGACAGGGATAACTTTGGAAAAAAACGAACATATTAGTTCGGTTCTGCTTGTTCTGGGGGAAGTTCCGTCGGTTGAAAATAATAAAATTGAAACATTGGAAGAGTTTGTGAGTTATGGAAGTGAGATCAAGATAAAAAAAATCAACTACTCAGCTATCGAGCACAAATATTCCAAGGACTCTGTAATTGGTCAAGTTGTTTCTTTGAAATGCTACTCTGGTTTGTTGACAGAGGTTGATAATCTGGATGACACACATAGAGGATCAAACGGTTTTGGATCAACAGGAACTCAGTAGGATTATTAAATAATTTGGGAGAATCATACTTTAACAGACTAGTGTTTTACCAAGACAAAATATCCATTTATGATGGTAGAGTGATGGACAACACTTCAATTTATTGACAATATTATTGAACGAAACTATTTTGTAATGCTGTAGTGTCTAAGGTAGGTTCAGTTGTATAAAATTTCCATCTCGAAGAT
This sequence comes from Enterocytospora artemiae, assembly GCA_038659295.1. Taxonomy (NCBI): domain Eukaryota; kingdom Fungi; phylum Microsporidia; genus Enterocytospora; species Enterocytospora artemiae. Next base: position 143,925 of record JASNGC010000005.1, read on the forward strand.
TCACTAATCGAAATATTAAAAATACTATTTTTACAAACACTGAGATCAAGACCTAAAACCAATGGAGTCCATTTGGGATATCCTACCCCAAATATCATAGATTATGACAATTGTGCAGTACAAATTCTGTACAATTATTATTAATATTCGACTTACACCGCCGAACTATTAAGTTAATGTCATCGACAAATTTATTAAAATCTTTTACAAGAAATGTATTATCAATTTAAACAATCGGCAAATATGAAACAACACCCTGATCTTATCATAATATCAGTTGTTTCAAAATCTTTTAGTCATTTTTTCCCATAGGCTTGATCAAGAGATAAATCCAATTTACATCATCAAAATATATTTGTAGTCTTTCTGCGTAACATTTTTAAGTATAGATTTTCTCTGGTAAGTACATTTCACTGGTTGCATGTTAATCATTTTTCCTTAGCTTCCTTGCCTTGCTAGTCTCTTTACCAACAGAATAATACTCAAAACGAAACTCACCCTTCGATTTTTTTGAAATTTCATTCCGTAGTTTCTTAATCTCCTCCCTTTTCGATCGAATTTCTCTCAATCTCTGTAAACACTCTTTATTAGTCTCTTGTCGAAATGCAACTCTTTTCGAAGAGCAGCTTCTTGAGTTTAAAGCGTTCTTTTTGGCCATTTTCGGGGCTGCAGCATTTTTTACAAAATTTATTTTTTCTTATTAAACGAAAGTGGTTCACAAAAAGATACTTTAGGATGTATCATAAATAAGGAATATCACAACCTTTCTAAAACAAACCACTTCTTACCTAATAATACAACAATATTATCTAACACCCAGATCCATGCCATTTTGCTTCTGAAGTACACTCACGTCTTGTGACTAAAACTGTTCCTGCCTTGAAATCAATGCCTGATTTTATTTTAATACTTTTTATTCATCAATTTTGAAACAGATATTCTATCTCAAAACAATTTATGAAAAATAATTTGTTTCAAAAATTAGAAATATGAAGCTATTAATAAGTTTACTGGGGGTTTTGACTAAATCCACTAAGAACAATGTATGTCTTCCAGGATCAAGTGAATGTGTCAATAACGTTATGAAGATGTGTGATTTAAATGGCCATTGGGTTTATGTTGATTGTCCAAATGGAACACAATGCTCTATTAGAGATAGAAGTATATCTTGCATACTTAAGAGTGATGAAAGTAGCATTCGAAGGCCTAAAGATAGATACATGCCGATTGATAATGTGGATGAGAACAGCAGCAATGAAGAACAAGATGATAAGGGCGATCGTAAAGGTGGAGACAACAAAAATGGTGATAGTGATCCAAATGATGATGATCAAAAAATTCCTATAGAGAATAGTGGCTTAGATGAGAATGGAGAACTTTTAAACAAACCAAAAGATAGAAAGAAATCTCAAAGTAGGGTGAAGAGTGTTACACCCAACATAAACGGTAGGGATCAAAGTGGCAAGTTAAATAAAAGTCGAGAGGATAAACTTTCCTCTAAGGCGAACATTCGGAACAGATCGAGGGTTGTTACGGTGATAGGAAATCAGAAGCAGAAAACTGTCACGGTTTTTAGGAATAGACAAAGTCATTTTCAGCCAAAAACCATGACAGTTTACAAAGGAAGGGATGAATTTAATAATAAAGAGGTAAAAGGTCAGGACAAGGATGTACAAACCGATAACAAAAGTCAGGGAGGTGCTCAAGATAAAGATGGTGACCATGAATCAAATGGAGACGGACATAACACAAATGAAAAGAATGGTGGTCCTAAAGATTCTGGAGAACAAATATTTAAGTCAATTGCAGAGCTTTTACAAAAAAACATGGTTCAAACTGTTGTTTCAACAATTACCCAAAAGACTGCACCCAATGAAATCAAACTTGAATATACGGCTCCAAATCAGGTAACACCAACAGTATCTAATTTTAAAGGTGGAGAAAATAGTTCAGGACAGAGTAGCGATTATAGACCCAGCCAATCTGAAAAACCAAGTGGCAGTTCGTCTAGTGGTGCTGGTGGTTCATCGAGTGGCAGTGCACCAGCAGGTGGCAGTGGTGGTTCATCGAGTGCATCAACTCCTCAAAGTGGTAGTGGTAGTACACCATCAGGCGGCACTAAGCCATCGAGTGCATCAACTCCTCAAAGTGGTAGCTCTGGACTGTCTGGATCTACTACTGCACAATCTGAAAAATCCTCTCCTTCCAAAAATGGAACTTCTACAAGCTCTAATGAAGCAAAGCCTTCTAGTTCCACATCAAAGCCAGGTGAATCCTCAGGTGGAGATAAGAAAGAGCCTGAAAAGAGTTCTGACTCTAGTGGTGGTGGGGTAATTACCGAGGAACTTCTTACAAAAGTAATGACAGAACAAGGATTTGCTCCTAAACCAGAATTTATTGCTGCAGCAGTCAAACAAACGAACGAAAAGGTTAAAGATAAGGCCATGGCTGCTCAATTGCTAGCACAGCTAGGGCATGAAAGTGGTGGCTTTCAGTATATTGAAGAGATTGCATGTGCCGGTAATAAGTGCCCTGGGCAATATGGATCCGATCAAGGAGCTCCAGGAAAGCAGTATTATGGCCGTGGATTTATACAGCTCAGTTGGCCAGCCAACTATGAAGGAGCTTCACAAGATCTATTCCAAAATAAAAGTCTTTGGGAAAACCCAGATTCTGTGGCCAAAGACCCAAACCTGGGAATGCAAGTTTCTATTTGGTTCTGGGACAAAAACGTAATGGGAAAAGAAGGTGTTGGGCCTGATCATTTTGGATACACAACAAAAGCCATCAATGGGGAGCTTGAATGTAAGAATAATGGGAATATCGAAAAATCAAAGAAAAGATACGAAATATACAAAGCACTTGCTAAGGAAATGAAACTGGAGAAGATAGCCGATGAGAAGGGATGCTACACTCTGTAACATTAAAATACTAACTAATTAAATACATCACATATTTGCTATCTTTTAATTATCAATTTTTTTTTTAAAAGTCTTGGTGTTTCCACAGTTATGGTTCTCGGTGCTGTCCAGCTATTGAAATCAAATCCATTCCTTTCCAACCCCAATATTACATCCTCTACAGCCATATTTTTGTCTCTAGCAATTTGGTTTATCGTTCTGCCTCCCAAAACCTGATATTTCCAATATTTTCGATAACAAAAAATTGCTTTTCTAGTAAGCGGTCTTTCTGGTCCTTGAGGAGCATACAGCTTATACTTGCGTGGATCTACAATGTTCATATCCTCACTCTTGCTTATGTTCTGCTGACTAGTGATTTGATCTGTCAAATGATTGTTCATTTCTGTCTCTTTCGCCTCACATTTTCTTTTTAATTTTTTGACCTTACTGTCTATTGGGCTATCACCGGCATCGATGTATCTTTTTGGAATTTGGCTGAAGTCTATTAGCAAACTGCCAAATCCCTGCTTCTGAAATGGGGGGAAAACACAGAGGCAGCTGAGAGAGTTGTTGTTTTGAAGGTCACGACTAAAGAAACCCATGATTTCAACATCATAAATTATATAAAACTCGTAGTTCATTAGGTCAAAATGAACAGTTTTGTTTTCTATACAACACTCACCCAATAGAGCTAGCCTTTGCATAAAAGACAGGTTGTTAAGACTCGGTTTGTCCATATTACTATCAGCATAGAGTCGACTAAACTTCAAATTGTCTTCTTCATAAATTTTTTCAAAGCTGATCTTACATATATCGAAGTGTTTTAACAAATCACTTTTCAGGGCAAAGATTCCAAGGCACTTTGAACAGATGTTTAATTCACCATACATTCCTTTTCTTAGAATCCTAAATGGATTTTTAAAAGTATGAGAGCCATAATTAATCTGCTGGATTGGTAGAAGATTCGGGAAATCCATTTACAGGGGTATGGAGAAAGTGATAATATTACAGGACCAATAAAGCACAACAACATTCAGCAGTTAGTTTTCAATGAACTGTGCTTGTGATAAGGACGAGCCAATTACTATTGACTACTTTTTATTAGTCAATCTGGAAACAATCATCTAGCCAAATTAATCGATGCTTTAGCATGTAATAATCAAATGTGGTGTGAGTGCATAATATTATTTAGGAAAATACTCCAAAAAATAACCAAGCATTCAGGTTAGTACCATAAAAAACCGTATTATTCCTTGATTGCTTAGTTGAATATACGGTAGTGTTTATTATTATTTTTACCATCGCACTTAGTAATTGTAGAATCTCTAATCTTATAAAGTATAAATCAACACATCTAATTCTACCTTTTACACTCAGCCAGCCACTATAATATTGATACATAAAGTTATATCTGTTTTCTGTCCTTTTATAATGAAAAATTTTTCAAAATCAGTAAACTTAGAGAAATTAAAAGTCATTGGATTGGGAAATACATTTTCTAATATAGAATGCGGAGACCCATCTGAAAACGATGCATTTGGATCAGACATCCACATATCTACTTCTTTAGTCTCTTCAGAACTGCCTCTAAAGCACTCGATAAGATACTCCAGGCAGATTATTGTTCCAAATATAGGAATTGAAGGCCAGTTGAAAATGATCAACAAAAGAATATGTATAATTGGTATGGGTGGATTGGGCTCACCTGTACTGATGTATCTGTGTAATACAGGCATTGAAAACATTGGTATCGTAGACTATGATGTTGTGGAAATAAGCAATCTGCAGAGGCAGGTTATACACTCCATGGAGGGAATTAGCAACAAAGACGATCTCTCTGTTCCATCAGGTTGGAGCAAAGTAAAAAGTGCTGCCGAATTTGTAAGGAAAATTAACCCGACAATTAAGATTGATGTATTTGATCGGAAGGTTAATTCAGAGAATATTTCGGAAATTTTAGGAGACTACGATCTTGTCATAGATTGCTGCGATAACATAAAGCTAAGGTATCTCATAAATGATTACTGTGTAATAAACAACAAGGCCCTTGTTTCAGCATCTGTACTTAAGTGGGAAGGCCAGATACATGTGTATTCTCCGTTAGAAAATACTTTCGAACAAGTCAATGAACATAAGCCAACTACTGTTGGTGAAGTATGTACACCGAGTATGAAGCAATTCACTCCTTGCTACAGGTGCCTATTTCCAAACCCAAAGACAATTGCCACTTCTTGTGATCAATCGGGTGTTGTTGGGCCAATGTGTGGAGTAATTGGATCTATGCAGGCCAATGAAGTAATGAAAGTAATTTTAAGTGAGGATAAGCAAGCGACCTCTTGCTCATCCTCTGGGATTTCTAAGTTCATAATATTCAATGGGTATAAGAATACTTACAGGGAAATCACAAATCAAAGCAAACCATGCAAAGTGTGCTTGGACAGAAAATACATTTTAGAAGACGAAATCACAAGCTGCTGTAGTAGTATTCTTAGAGGAGACAAGTCATGTGCTGTGGTTTATTCAATAGGCTGGGACGCAGTACTCCTTGATAGTTCAAAATACCGAATTATTGATATTAGAGCAAGTGTTCACTTTAGAATGATTAATGTGAGGGGATCGATTAATATTCCTCTTGATCTTTGGGAAACCGGTGCAAATGAGGTTATTGAGAAGTTGGATACTTCATTGCCAATTCTAATATATTGTTACCGTGGAAAATCCTCAAAAACAGTTGTTGAGCTTCTAAGGGCTCGAAATATCGAAGCATTTTCTATAAATGGAGGAGTTGAAGAGTTTAAAAGATTAACACTGGGAAACTTATAGATTCATCACTATCGTCTTACTAATAAAATATCTTTTAAGTCGGGGAGTTATCCAATTTTCGTTGAAACGATCCTAGTGCAATCAAATTTATCAATAAATATTTTGAAGTCTTGACATTGTACATTGTAACTAAAACTTTCGGAGTATTGATTTTAAAAGAAGTTCATCATTATTGGATGGTATTTTCGTCTTTAAACTTTGATGTGCTCAAGTAGTCTAAAAATCGTATATATGGCATTTATCACTCATTATTGTCATAAATACCATTGTTAGTGAAGCTTTGGATTTTTAAAAGATCTTTATCTACATCCAACCCTAAATACCCCAGATGGCTTAATTCCATATAGAAACCAATCTTTTCTTAAAATTTTCAGCCCAATGGAGGAACAAATCAATAAGAGAAGTAAACTTCTTGATGATATTTTGCCTCATTTATTCAAACCAATGAAATCACTGCCATCGGAGTCACTGATAAAAGCGATTCTTCTCCACAAAAGTCTAGCAAGCAGAATAGACAAGTTATCAAAGCCATCGTCTATTGTGATCTTGGAAAAATCTGTAAGAGACGTATTTGAAAGATTTGAAAATAACCTTATAGAACTGAACTCCCAAATGATCTGTGTGTTAACTCAGGCTCCAATAAAGACTTTATTTGTGGCCGAATGTGGACACCACTTTGAAGAATCAGCTGCTTTAGAGCTATTAAGAACAAACACTTGCGGTAGTCTACGAATGTGTCCACATGTAGGCTGTTCAAAACCATTTAAAAGAAAACAAGACCAATAAATAATGTCTTACTGCGAATGCAGTCTTGGTATATACCAAGCTCTATATGCTGTATTATCTTTGAATTAATGTTATGTTTTACAGAGGTAAGAAACGGCATACTCTTGCCATAAAATCGGTATATATTTCTGTGGATAGTCAAATTAATTTCTCGGGTTTTCTACCCCAAAATGTTACTTGTGGATAAATACGCCCCGAAGTCACTTGACGATATTTTGGGAAACTCACAAATAATCCAAATTCTAAAGAATATCGAATTCAATTTCCCACATTTACTCTTCTACGGACCGCCTGGAACAGGGAAAACTACTGTTTCACATATTTTAATGAAAAGCTTTGATGTATTGGAGTTGAATGCATCTGATGAAAGGGGAATTGATGTTATTAGAAGTAAGATCAAATCATTTTGCAATAAAGTAATTTATTCTGAGCATGGTCGCGGAAGAGACCGAGTAGACCATGAAAATTCGACAAAAGAAAATCTGATATACCCTAAAAATACAGCAGATCTAGCTGACTCAAAGGTTGATAATACTTTGGACAATAATTCCCAAAAAAAGGCCATTGGAAAATTAATAATTCTAGACGAATGTGATAATTTGACCTCAGCTGCTCAGCAAGCCTTGAGAAGAGTTATGGAGACAAGTGACACAAAGTTTATTCTCATATGCAATGAAATTAGTAAGGTCATTGAACCGATTCAGAGTAGATGTGCGGTACTTAACTTCCAAAGGATTACAGGGAACGAGTTCATAAAAAGCATTAAAGCAATATGCAAAATGGAAAATATTCGGATGGATGAAAGTGCCTATGAAGCACTAGTCGATTTAACAAATGGAGATATCCGCTCCTGTTTAAATTGTTTACAAGGTGTTAGCAGACTTAATGAGATTGTAGATGATGATTTTCTTTATCAAATCAATGGTAGGCCAAACAAAAAGAAACTGTCTGAAATATATACTCAACTAAAAAAAAAGCACATTGACCGGGCTATTGAGGAGTTTGAGGATATATTCTCAAAAAAATACGAAAGTTCTGATTTAATTTCTGGGTTTTTTAGTATTGCAAAAGATAATGACTCTTATGATGCAATGCGAATAATTGGGGAGTATCAACTCAGAGCTAGTGAAGGAAAGACATCAAAACTACAGTTTTACTCGATGTTTAGTGAGTTGATGGAGGTAATGTAAGATTATGAATATTCTATTAAATATTTTAATCATAAGTCAAATATCATCCAGTATCTGTTGAAAAAGAGGTATTATTGGTTGATACAAATAAAGGAATGACCTTTTTATTCATCATTCGTAGATAAGCTTTGCCAAGTTACTTGCATCTTCATCAAGGTAAACTATGTCACTTCTCTTTTTGTTAGATACTTTTCTCCAATACACAAAATTAACATCAAATCCTGCCAATGAAGGATAGGATTCGTCTTCATTTTTCAGAAAAAAGAAGTATTTGTCCCTGCTATTTATGTTGAATTTTTCAATAGGCTCGTCCTGCTCATTTGGAACCTGCTCAACAACTTCCAAGCCGTTAATTGTGGTGGTGTGTGTTTCTAACGTAGGCACGGTTTTGACCGTCTTTCCAGGATCTTCTGAATCTGTATTGTGAAGTAACTTATAAATTGCCGTTGTCTTACCTGATTTTCTTGGGCCAACGAAGTAAACTCGTCTTCTTTTTCGGTGCTTAGATCGTCTGAGTATTAAATACCCAAGCAAAAGAGAAAAAATAGTACCGACAATTAGTATGATTATATATTCACTACATGCATATTTTGCTTGAACATGTTTTGTTTCCCTTCTTGCCCTTTCTATCTCCTTCTTTAATATGCTGATGTTGTTATCTGTAAAAGATTCAATCATAAGGGGCAACAGAAAACTTTGTGTTTTAATCTATTAAGGAGCTAAAAAATCCACTAATTTAGCATGATTTATAATGGATATAAATTGAAGAAGATAAAGAATTGGATCAACTAGTGGTCACTTTTCAATATAACACAGGCATTGACTTTCGGTTCGTATTTGTATGTGCAGTATTTACCATTACTTTCCTTTACTGAAAATACTTAAATTAAATGCTCTGTCTCGGCCATTTATTTATTAAGTTATTTTTTACCCATGAAAACTTTCTCTGACTTTCTTATAGAAATGAAGTCAACAAAGTCCCTTGAAAGGGATTTTTTCCAGACATTTAAGCTGAATTTTGACCAAATTATTTCCAACACGGAGCCAGAAGATGTGCTAACTGCCATTTCTGAAAATAACACCCAGCCGGATCTCAACAATCCCGATTTAAGGTCTTCTATGACATGCCAAGAAATTCCGTCTTTCACTCGTCAGGATTTCCTTGGGTTGATATATGTAGGCAGTCTGTTTTCCTATAAGAGATACAATGAATTGTATGATTTTTTAGAGAAGGTCAATTTTGAGGTGGGTAAAAGATGTCTGGATTTTTTTAATTCCAAGTTGATTAGATACTATTATCTAGCATGTAAATTTAAAAATGCTGTTAGGATTGAGGAGCTGTTTTCTCTTAAGGCACGTAATTCAGAATATGGCAATCCCTACTCTACTGCTGTTTTAACAAATTGTATTTTGGACTATCAAATTAATAAAAGCATTTATATTTTGCCTCAGGTAGAGTTGAAGAAGAACCTCGATGGCATTATCGATTCTAATGTTGTTTTTACCGATGATTATGAAGAAGCTGCAAGATATTCCTTCTACAATGGAATTATTCATTTAGTCCTAGGGAACTATTCAAAAAGTATCTTGTTTTTTGATGAGGCGGATATCCTCAACAAGAATAGGGTCATGGAGTTGAAGATTAGAAAGTATACGATTGTTGCCAAGCTCCTAATAAGCGAATATTCTATCAGCTATCCCTACAGAGATGATTTTATACCATATTTTTCACTAATCGGTGCTGTTAAGAGAGGTGAGTTGGACAACTTTAAAAGTATCCTGGAAACTTACAAAGATTTATTTATTAGTGAAAATCTGTATGCCGTGATTTCCAGATTGATGACGAATGTCTTGAAAGAGGGCATCAGGAGAGTATCTATATGTTATTCTAGAATAAAGATCGAAGATATTGGCAAAATACTAGGAATAAACAATTCCGAAATAAATGTGGAGTTTTTACTTCAGAAGACAATTTCAGAATCGCTACTTTCGGGGAAAATAGAGAATGGAATATTCGTCAGTGAAGAAAAGAAAGTCGAAAAGGTAGATTTAGGTAGTAAAATCAATAGAATTATTTCAGTAAGAAATAGTCTCAAGAAGCTAATGGAATATTCTGAAGTAAAATCTTCGACATCTGAGTCAAGTCAGGTAACAAGTGAATAAATAGAGCATTGTCTGATCCCCACTACTATTTGAAAACATTTAGATAAGGCTGATTTATTAAATTCTTTTCCAGCTGTAGGAACTCTGCACTCTATTAATAGGGCTGATGTAATTCATGAATCGATAAGTATTTTAATTGTTTGATGGTGTGGGCAAATTGCTATTGAGGAAATGACATGGTAGAAATTATTTATTAGAGGTTGGTTTTCTATTAATGTAAAATTACTCACTGAGCCCAGATTAATGTTACGTAAATTGTGTTTACTTTGTTGTTTATTAGTGACTATAGTTTGTTTAAGAGTAGCCCCCGGAATGAATATGATTTTGGGCAAAACATTAGAAAAATATCCGACATTAATGGTTATTTTGCCAGGTTGTCCATTTTGTGAGAAGGCAGAAGAGATATTTCAAAAAAAAAAGATAACACCTGAGATCATTGATAGGAATTCTGAAATTGGAGAAAGATTATCTATTGAAATACACGACAAATTTTCATTACGAACATTTCCAAAGATATTCATTGACAAGAAGTTTATTGGAGGATGTGATGATTTGATAAAGTATTTCCACAATAAAGAAAATAAACGAGTTCTGTAGAAATATGTCATATATTTAATTCAAGACACAAACAAGACATTTAATGCTTAGTTAATCAGTGATTCCGTTAGCTTCAAAGCTTTAGTAAACCCATTTTGCAAAAATTACTAACGATCATTCGTGGATAATCTATTCTCTGTTGCCAAAATCCAACTTTTAAAAAAATTTTAAAAAATCTCCCCCAATATGAAAACAACTGTTGTGGAGGGGAAGTCCATAAAGACTGGGGATAAGTTCTTGGAAATTGAAGGGAACAAGGTATCCTTTTTACATGTTACGAACGTAACAACCAGTAAGCCTGGTAAGCATGGAGCAGCCAAGAACAATGTTACGGCATACAACCTAAAAACAGGTTCTAACTACTTCAAAATCGTAAACTGCTCCTCCCAAATCTACAAGATTGATTCATTCGAGGCATTCTACAAACCAATTTATATGATAAGTCCGGATTTTACAGAGTTCACCACTGATTTAGAGACAGAAGAGTCAATCTCGATTTTCGATTTTTCAGCCGAGGATAAAAAATCCATTGAAGACTTCTTCGCGCAATTTCCCAATGCTTCTCCAGACAGTTTGCTGGAGAAGGAAGATGGTACAAAATTGGTTATGGTTCTGTCTAAATACATGCATAATGATAATGATTACATGTTTTTCTGCAAATTTGATTATGTTCCTGAAGCAGAATTTTCTAGAACGAATATTTCGGTTTTCACCCCAGAGAAATAAATATTTCTAAGTACTAAAACACTGTTTTTTTGGTTAAGATATATAATATTTTGAATGATTTTTGTAGTAGTTATGACCCACTTGCATGGATCATGTTGAGTTTGTGCATTATTAAACATCCTGGCAAAACAGTAAATGTTCTTTCTTATAAAAAGTATATATTCAGAACAGTGAGAGCTTCTTAAGATTTTCGAATTTATTAAGAAGAATCAAAAATGCCAGATAAACGGCATGAGAATCCTAATACCACAAAACACTTAATATAAAATAAACAACTGAACAGTAGAGTTCATATAACGATCCAATTTACACAATTAATAAATCATTCCAAACAATTTTCACTGTTCTAATTAAATATTATTAACTCGTCATTACTTCTCATCCAAATACCTGAAGCTGCAAAATCTGCAATGACTTCCTCAATTTTCGATCTATCAAATGGTGCAAGAGAAAATAGCTCATCAAGATCCACCCTGTCGTTTTCAGCCGATGAAATTATAAAGTTATAAATTGACTGTTTCAGAGAAACTGTGGAGTTATCAGAAACCTTTAGTTTCATCAATTCCATAAGCCTAAGAGCTTCATTCACATCGACTTCTTCCACAACAGTAGATTTTCTAAGTCTGGCGTGTGCTAAGCTTAGCCTAATCAAGGATAGAAGATACCTAGGTGTTAGTTGTCGATCAGATCTGGCTGAAACATAGGCATGTGTCAACTTATTCCTAAGATTTGGATCGATTTTAGATTCAACTTTCTTGCACTCCGAAATATAGTTGGATAGTTGTGAATATTCTATTGTCGGACTTCCTTGAGTAGAGTCATTTCCAACATGCAAGTTGGTTATGTGCGTAGCCATTGCAAGGTCTCTATCATTATCAAAGTCATCTTTCAGAATACATAGAACATCAAAACGACTTAGAAGTGAGCATGGTAAATTGACATTATATTCTACACTCTTTTTTGGATCGTATCGTCCCCTTACTGGATTTGCAGCCCCTAGAATCGATGCTCTGGCATTCAAACTCGTGTTTATACCTGCTTTAGACACACTAACACTTTGCTGCTCCATTACCTCATGAATTGAAACACGATCAATCTCACTCATTTTGTCAAGCTCGTCAATGCAGCAAACCCCCTTGTCCGACAAAACAAGGGCTCCCCCTTCTAAAATAACCTCGTTAGTTACTGGATCTCTCGAAACAGATGCTGTCAATCCAACTCCAGAAGATCCTCTCCCAGTCGTATATACTCCTCTTTTAGCCAATCTTATAACTGTCTTCAGCAGCTGACTTTTTGCGATACCTGGGTCTCCCAGGAGCAATACGTTTATGTCTCCTCTAATTTTCATCCCATCAGCCCTTGTAATGGTGGGAGCAGAGACCAACATCAACAAAAGAATTTTTTTGATATCTTCCATACCAAATATCTCTGGAGCAAACGACTTCACAAGATCATCAATTGCATAAGATCTTAAACCAGCCTCATCATCTTGTGGCTCCATTGTCACACTCAGTTCATTTGTACACTCAGATCGAATGGACAAAACATGTAAAAAAGTATCATTCAGCAACCCTGCCTTGATTTTTTTATATCCATAGTATGGTTTAGGCAGGAAGATTCCTGTAGCAACAATGGCATCCCCTGGCCTGCAAACTTCGGTTTGCGAATCATAACATTCCAAGTTAAGCACTCTTGGAACAGATCCATGGGGTACATCCGATGTAAACTCCTGGATTTGCACAGATTGGTACTTGATAAATTTACTCCCGCGAGTGACCAAGCACAATGTTCCCTTTACCTTTCTAATCCTACACTTTTCAGACCCACATTCTTCCAACAAATCAAATGTATCGTTCTTGATCTGCTGATATGTCTCAGTTCCACATGACTCACAGATATATGTCGCAACTTGGACATACGGCTTAACCTGAGAGGCACGAGTTACAATACCTCTAACATTATTAAGTGCTCCTATGCTGTCGGACTTTATTTCTCTGATTGAATGAACAACACTGCTCTTACTAATTACATTGATGCTGTAATTCCTTAGTAGAAATCCCAGCACATCACAAACATTTTTCTCGGGATACTTTTCCTTAAATCTACTAATCCTGTGGTGCATGAAAATATCTTCAGAAGAATGCTCCACCTCCATATTTGTATCATAGCTGATTTCATCAATTATGGAATATACCATACCTAGGTATGTGTAGCAATTTGCCTCAAATCGAGTGGACAGACCGGTTTCATCATACATAGATAGGTCATTCAAGTCTATATTGATTGTAGACCCCCTGATGGCATCAAGATATTTAAAGCATTCATTTTCTGTAAAAAACAAAAAGAATTTCTTCAGCTTTTCCTTATCTTCGCTGTAGTTGTATGGAAGATTGATTCTTCTTAATTCCTGCATTTGCATAATTAGGGGGAAATTTTTCAAAAGACAAAAGCTGGGTTATTAACCTGTATCTGCCATCTATAACAAACTACTAAGTTTGCAATTTTGATAAGACAAACCAACCCAATAACACAACCTATAACATATTTCAAGATGCCTATTAATGGCATTGTATTTGTGAATCAAAGTGTATAATGGATATGCCAGAAGAACTTTGCTTGTAATACCTCAAAATAATATTAGACATGAAGGGGTTTCATGTAAAGAACATGGGGTATGAGGAATCATCTCTTGATTTTCATCCATTATGATATATAAAGCCTTTTTACATGGAATTCGATGCTTACTATTAAAATTATTATATTATATTCTCGGAATAACTTAATCTATTTAGGCTGTTCTGTATAAGGAACTTATCTTAAGATGCCTCAATAGGCTGCAGTCCTAAACATCAAAAGACATTGTAGTTGATGTGTGGTTTTCTATTTTGATTCTGTGTAAACCTTTCAGTTTTGTGGAAAATTTATTCGAACTATGTATCATAGATAACATAATGAAATATAGAACTAAAACTTCCAATGATGAAAAAACTATACTCTTAAACTACGATTTAAAACTTTATTGACTAAACTCCTCCATTTTTTTACGGATTTGCTTCAGAGCCTTTTCAGTCTCCTCAATCTGCTTAACTTTCAATTCTCTTTCAAATTTGCATACAGAAGTCTCCATGTCTTTTCTGTACTGAATTATTTCTTCCTCATACATCTCAATATCTTTCTTAAGTCTACTTTGAATTTTGGAGTAATCCATTAACTTCATGAGGACTTGAAAATTTACAATCTTTTGATAAATTACTGGAGAACTATAGATTAGAAATTCAATTTGGTTTTAAGAATGGGAGACGATATGGAGGGGAAATCAGAAACACCAATATCTAAATTTTTTAAGGCTCCCTATTTCAAGCGAAATGTTTCTTAAAACTGTTCTTTCAAAGTATTTCCACTCAATGGAGATTTCGGTGATTTTTCTTCCTCGTAGAGTTGGATTGGGATGCCCACTAGAAATGAAAGCTTCTGTCTCCAGCATTCTTAAATCAACCAGAAAGGAGATTCGTAAAAAATTGAAAAAAGATAACAAGAGAAGGGACTATATTGAGGATGTTAGTACCGAAGAAATAAGCAGATACGAAAGACGAAAATAATTTACATGGGGCCTGATGGTTGTTTCAACTAATATTTTGTGTTTGGAATGTTATAAGCTAGCTAAGATCATAATTTTTATCCATTATTAAATATTTGCCATATTAGAACCATTTAGACTAAGTAGGTTCAATGCTGTATTTTACATTCCTCAAACATTCTATTTGCACTAATTAATGTAAATTCTATCTCCCTCCATAATATAGGTCTGGCATGAAATATCTCGTAATGTTTGAAGCACATTTTTAAAACACCTAAGGTGCATCTTTCCTTGTGGTTAATATTTGCATTCAAATGATAGCTTAATCCTACATGTGTGTACTGACCAAGATTTAATTTTCTTGCAGTTTCATAAACTTATTAAATTTGTTTTTATTTTTCAGCCCCATGGTAGAGATATCAAAAAAACTATCCAGTCCGAGTAAGAATATAAATGAAACACCTATAAAAAAGGCATTGAACAACTGTAACAGAAAGTTGTCTGTGTTTCTGTCAAAATTGAATGAATTAAATCGGCCCCAAACCCTAGTGGAAAAACAAAAATTAAACTCTGAAAGTATTAAGAAGACAGAATCTGAAAACATAATAGAAGGAATAGAAAATATGAAAATCATCTAGAATGAATATTCATAAATAAATAGTATTGTTGAATTGTGGCATTCTTTCCTTCCAGAATTACTAGGATATTGTATCAAATTCTCATTTTATTAAAATTTCATAGCACAATATAGAAAATAAAATTGTTTTTAATCGAACAAAGACTAAGAATGTAAAGACCATATTCATTAGAATTTGGAATTGTAAGGTTCTAAATTATATATTCCAACTGCATAGAAGAAATTATTTTGATATAATGATGAATTCGAATACATTAAAAATATTACACTCATGTGATATTTCCATAAAGTGTTAAACAGAAATTAATTGATGCCCATGCAACGAAAATCAGAAAATTTTAAAGAGTTATGTAAGACATATTGATATCATGCCACCTACTTATAGTAAAAAACTCCCTTCCTCATGTATAAGGAAATAGTCTTTCAATTTTTTAATAGTTCATATGCCCAAAGTGGAATATCGAAAGTTCTTTTAAAAGATATGTGTTTTCTCTATTTCCAGCACACCATCATCAATTGAAAGTCTACTTGTGTTTGACTCTTATTAATTATAATTTTTGTTTTGCCCAAAAATGTCTGATAGTATTCGGGATAGTTTACTACTAGAAAAGGATTTTGGAGCATACTATACCAATATATACAATGAAAACTCTTTATTTTTATTCTTATTGGCGTTCTATATCCACTTGATGATCTACTTGGTATTTCTTGATTTATGTTTAAAGTTTTTTGTTGGAAAAAGTTATAAGTTGAGATTTGTAGAGTTAGTGAGTTCTAACGTTATTATTTCGTTCATCTTATCATCCTTAATAATTATTGGACCATGGCTATGTGAAGTTGAGCCATTTGTGATGCTGAAGATAGTTACTGCCGTGCAGTTATTCACCGTGGTTTTACTGATAATATTGCTCCCTGTAACATTTTGTAGAAATATATATTATCAACAGACCCCAAGGAATTTGACTCTGGTATATGTTGATGAGGAAAGCAATGAAATTCCCCAAAAAGGTTATGTATTTTCAGTTGTGGAGTATTTTGTAGAGCTAATAGTATCTGTTAAGGAGTGCCTAGCATCTACTCTTTCCGGCAACAATAAGTAGACGAATAAATTGGTGAAAAGTTAAACTTTAATCGAATAAAAAATTGTTTATGCTGCCATAACTCTTTGCTTCTTTATATAGTACTACATTCCAACTGTTTTATTTCTATCAATACAATTGTTATTTCCAATATATAAATGCAAGCTTATCAATTTCATAAATGGCCATATTTCCATTTTAGAATATTGAAAACTAAAATTTTCATAATTGCCCATTCATGAAGGAATCAATGCAATGGGAAATGAAATCTATAAAGTTGGTAGTGGCATCTGGATTATGGAATGTCGTTAGCTTTTTATGGAACCATGGTTATGATACAGCAGAAAGTTATGTGAGAAATGGAGCTACGGATTGGTTATTAGGACTATTATTTGGTAGCAATACTACCATCTCAGATACTGCACCAAGTCAAACAGTTGAAGCTGTCAATGTAGACAATATCCAAATGCCAGAGTTTAAAAACGAGAATCCGGGATTTGAGTCGATAAATCCTGCAATAGAACTTCCTATTACTACTCAGTCAACAAGTATCCCGGTAGAAGAAGATATTTTGTCATCGAATGCACCACCAATTAGTGATATTCTTCCAATACTTCCTAGTACTCCAATAAAGGAAGATACTTTATCATCGAATACATTTTCAACTCATACACCATTTACCAACGAAATCCCTTTAACAAAAGAAATACCACTCAGGGAAAGTCCTACTCTTAAAATGTACAATACAGTAACAGACAAAATATCCTCTATGAAGAACAATATATCCATACCTAGTAGTATTGCTGATTTCTATATTCCATCACTTGTTAATTTATCAATGTTTATAGTTATTGTACTCATTATCCTTAAAATATTAAGCATCCTTCCGAACAAAACTTATAGAGATTTTTGTTTTAATACACTTGGAGCTTTTTTACTAATATATGTTGGATACGTGGTATGCGGCGTCTCATCCACTTTTGTTCTTAATCAACCCGTATCTATTCAGATTTTGTCTATTCTGATCTCGATACCAATTTCTTATTTCAATATACCTAATATTGCTAAAGCCTCAAATGATGTAGTTGATACATATATATAATATTTAAGGTAGATGGATAAGTTTGGTCTAAGAGTTCCTTATTTACAATATTAGGATTAATTTTCAGGTTCTACACAACAGAATTTTGGATAATTTGTAATAGACTAATTTAATGAGACATGAGTCTAAGAATAGACATCCATTTATTGATATAGCTGCATTTTCATGATAAATGACCTTGAATTATGGATTTTCTGGTTATCTATTGAATAAATTATAGCATCGGTAAATTTTATATTACAAGCAGCATTCATGTGAAAAAATAGCTGTAAGTTACTACTATCCTTGAAGCAAAGAACCTTTGAAAGTGCAATAAGTCTGTGTTATAGATAACAAACTAAATATCGCCTACACTTATGTTAAGTTTCATAACTCAACATCTATAGATTCTGCGTTTTCCATAAATGGCAAATTGTGTCATGTTTGGTATTTTCAATTTTTTCACGCCCCAGAATGACTGAGTCCATCTATGACTCGGTGGTATCATCACTATACATTCAGCTTACTACGAATTTTGATATTCCTTACTATATATTTATGTTTGGCCTTCTGTACTTTGTAGCTTGTCTCTTTGGTGTGCGCCATAAATATCAGTTTTGGATATTCCTTGATTTTATGATATTGTATACTATTCTAACAAATTTGATGGCTTGTGTTGTAGGCCATTTTGATGCTGATATAAAAATTTACCCATTTCTTTATATTTTGCATATATTTGTGGGAGGACTTAGCATATTCTTCCTGAGCCACATGAGTATTCATGATAACAAGAGGGACATTAATAAGGATGATGCGTTATTTCCCACGTTAAAAGCCTTCTGTACTGCGATTCCCAATACAATTTATTATGTGTTTACCTATGTGGATACATTAGTACGATCAGTAGTATTTTCAGTGTGGAGTGTTATAGAGGTGTATCTTATTAGGTTTCTCAGAATATATTTGATATCTAATTTAGTATATTATTTTAAGCGATACATATGGTGCTATATAGATGCATATATATGGTGCTATATAGATGCATATATATGGTGCTATATAGATATGTACATATGGTATTATATCAAAGAGGGTTGCTTGTGGCTAATATATGGAGAGTTTTTAGTTGAATGGGAAATGATCAAGAATTTGCTCTATCCCGAAAGGCTTATAAGGATTTGCAGGTATATTTATACGGAATGTATTTATAACATGGTTATTAAAATATATAAATATATGAGTAGAAAAATAATCCCAATTTTTGAAAAGTATGTAAACATATATCTGGACTGGATAATGCTGGCGATATATCTTTATATTTGTGTGAAAATAATCTACACTAACACCATGTAGCCATGAAAATGACTATCTTGAACGAAACTGCATAAGGATGCATGAGAGTCAGTGCTATTATTGTACGAAAACAGGAGCTCCTCTCCTCATATATTATTTCCACAGAACTTAATATCATAAGAATTATTTATTAAATATATTATACCCACCATCTACTTTCACTACACATCCATATTCTTATCTTAAAATGTCTAAAGGCCTCTCTAACTAATTCTCTAAAGTCAATTCTCTCTTTACTCGTGTAATAGAATGTTATCCTATTATCATCCCATTGATATTCGCATCTAGTTATCTTCATATCACAGGAATATACCCCCTTTACGTGGTTGATATAATCTATTGCAGATAACTCCTTCTTTCTCTTCCTTAATATCTTGTCTATGTCTTCCTTCGTAGCTACTCTTTTGATGAATTTCTGTGGAGAATGCTTCCAGTTTTCTGAAAAGAAGGGAACTGGATCATAATCCAATGAAATAATGTTGTTCGATATATCTACATTATTTGTGGAACCGCCATCTTCTTTATTTGTAATATTTGTATCATCACCAATTCCCTTACTTGTAGTGTTGTGGTTGCAATAAGTCTCCTTACTTTCCTTGTTATTAATTCCATAAATTACCTTGTTGTGCTTATCGTAAATTGTATTGTTTTCACATTTTCCATACTCCCCTGCTATTCTTCCGCAATCTTCTCCCCTATCGGCCTCTAAAATTACATACATTCCCCTTCTTAGTGGAGTGTCTTCCATCGTGCTCCATTGGGACAATAAAGTTCTACCACTGTCGAAAACAACAAAATATTTGATATTTGTGGAAATACTATCTTGCTGATTTTGGCTGACTGACCTCTTATCATTTACTGAATTCATTAATGAATCCACATAGGAGTTGGTCAGCTGTTTCTTTTCCAATAATAATGAGTTTACATCGCAGACATGCTGAATATTTTTTAGTTTGTTGCTGCCAAATAAATTGTAGGAATTGGAGTTGTTTTCCTTGGTATCACCAATACAGCTGTTGCTCTGTTGAGTATTCTGCCCAACAATTCTCCATGAGGGTGCATATTCGCACCATTTTTCATTGGTCTGAGTCCAAATAGACTGTTTTCCATAAAAAGAAGACTTAATGGGATTCATAGAAATATCATATTCGTCAACCGGGGAATCATTGAATTTGTGCATATTGTTTTGCTCATTATAATTAGCCATATTGCTCATACTTTTTGAATCATCTTCTACACTTCCCTTCTTTTTCAACAAAGGTATATAAGCCCCACTACTTCTGTAATTTATTGTTTTCCTATAGCTATAATTCTCTTCCTCAGAAATATTTGGAGGATACATGGGCTGCGAAGGAGATATAAAAAATATAGGAGCAAAAATTTCCACAATATGGAAATAGTCTTGTGTGATGGAAAGCTGAGTTCACTGGACTGGTATTAGTTGATTGGCTACGGTTAGTTAGCCAAAAATTCTTTTCTTTATTTTTCACCCTTTATGCTGGTTCTTTTCAGATTTGTTGGTGATGCTCTTATGTTTGCTAGTAGAGCGGTGATGTACAATAAAATAAAACAAACACGCAGTGTGGCTGGGCTAAGCCTGAAAACTCATCTGATATATTTAATAACGTACCTCCTAAGATACATTGATCTGTTCCACATGAGGCTGGTCCCTCTAATTATCTACAATTCCATTTGTAAAGTTATTTTTATTCTTTACCAGATGTACATTATATATCTCATATGCATCAAGTACAGGCACAGCTACTCCAAAAGATTCGATACTTTTCCCATTACAGTCATATTATTTGCAAGCACTGCTGTTGGAGTTATCATTAACTTTCTAAGTAGGGAATATTCCATAACGGAATTAGCGTACACGATCAGTCTCATATTGGAATCAGTGGCTATTTTACCACAGCTGGTCATGACTCAAGAGGAATCCAGTTGTGAGAGTATGACAAGTACTTACATTTTACTCCTTGGCTTATACAGACTAAACTATTTAATATATTTTATTGTTCGAAAGCTGAGTGGAAGCAATGTGGATTTACTAATGATAATAACATCGGTGGTACAGACAGGTCTATATTTTGATTTCTTCATAGTTTACTACAAATATGTGTTCTCAAAAAAAGATGAGGCAGCTTCTGGTGACTACGACAAATATGCATTCTCAAGAAGGGAGGAATCAATATCCAGTGATGCATACAAGAAAGGACTATAAAAATAAACTCACATATTACTATTTCTAAAAAGGTTATTGGTACAGATGTTTTGTATTTGTGACTTGACGTTACATCCTATCTACAGCTTACTAAGCAATATGATGATACTTAATTTTCATCAAAACTTGTTCCCGACATAAGATAGTAATCACCTTTGTTGCATCCATATATTAGTTGTATATGGTCAATGATATAGTCAGCAAAGACTAGTGTCGCTTATGTTAGGATGTATCCCATCAATAATTTAAATTCTCTTCACTACAATCCAATCGGACATTTTTATGAGAATGACCTACATATCAGAATGATTAAGTTGTTAAAGTTCATCACCACATATGCAGGATATCACAGCGTTTCCGCAGTTATTCCTAAAATATGTAAAAATAACTTGTATCTACAATTAGTAATCCAAGTAATAATTGCTATGTGATATTTATAAATTTTATAGGCTTTTTACAATTCCTTTTTCTTACCCTTTCATAATGAATTTTTCGAAATTTTCAACTGTTAAGAAGGATAGTTTGGAATGTATTGATATTCAAAATCCACCGGCTGATTCCGTAAGTGAAATATGCTTTAACCTAGAAAATACTCTAATGGCGGTTTCAAGTTGGGATGCTACAGTGAGAATATATGAAATAAAGAGTAACAACAGTGCGTTTGGTGGCAATTCATTTAATAACACTACTTCCAAGTCTTTCTTGCCTATTCAACTATTCACAACTTCTTCACCAATACTAAGTCTAGTGTTTGTCGGGAATGTATTGTATGTTGGATTAGTAGATGGAAAGATCCAGCAGATATGTTCATACAGTAACACGTCCCCAATCATGATAAATCCCCCAACAACTGCTATGCCAATACAGGCGCACTCATCAGGCATAAAATCTCTCAAGGCATTCAACAGCTCGTATATAATCTCTGGTTCGTTCGATTCGTTCATTAAAATATTTGATTCGACCCTTAAGGAGATACATTCTCAGGCTTTTCCAGGAAAGATATATTGCATGGATATTCTGGAGAGTATACTTGCAATTGGTCTATCTGACAAAACTGTTATAATCATAAACTTGTCAAACATGCAACAACAGGTTATCAGTACCAAATTCAATTACAATATTAGAAGTGTTAGTCTAAGCATGACAAAGGACTATGGAATGACCTTGGGAGTAGGCTCTGTAGAGGGTAAAATAGAGATTTTTACTGGAATAAATATAAATAATCTTGGTATGGGCAACAATTCCTTTATCTTCAGGTGCCACAGGGCAGAGAACAAGCTGTATTCTGTCAATAGAATATTGATTTATAGAGAGAACTTGGTTATTACTGGCGGATCTGATGGCTCGTTGGTATTTTTTAATAAAAATACCAGAATGAAGAAGGCAAGGGGCGATTATGATTGTCCTATAACTGCATTTGCTTTAGGTCCTGATGAAACCACCTTTGTATTTGCAATTGGTGATGATTGGTCGAAAGGGTATATCGACCAGAAAATAAATGTGCAGCTGAAGTACGTTGATTTGAATAGTATAAAGGGATTATTAAATAACTAGGAAATAAAAAATATGAATAGTGTTTGTTGTTTTACCGCTATTGGGTTCTTCATCCTGGTTGCTTCATACTAATCTTTTAAAGACCATTGTTGATATTGAAGTATTCTCTCTCTTTGGTAAAGTATGGGCCACTTGGTGAACCACAGATATAATACCCAATAGCATCGTTTTGCCGTTTATTTATTTATTTCTTGAAACTGTTGTTTTCTATTTCTACACTATTATTTTTATTTTTATCTTATGTGGCAGATGATTTTTTTTCCTTTAATGATAAAGTCCTATAGACTCCTTACAATGCCATATCTAAAGGATATTGATGATGAAATAATCGATACATCCCATATGAACATCGACACCATGCATTCATTATTTCTTGTAAATACACATCCTATTTCTCTCTCTCCACCTACGCCCCTCAATGTGTCTAGAATGTACACAGTAATTCACAACAGGATCCTTTACTTTTATACGAACGGAGAATATTATTCGTTTGCATATGATTCCGATGGTGTATCAGTAAAGTTAAAAATTGTCGATATAAGAAATAGAAGTGTTGAATATTATACAGCAGATCGAGCCAAGCATGGAACAGAAGCAACTTCGAATAATGATGGCCAGAATGGTAAAGAAAAGATAAGAGTTATGAAATGGGATGATTTTAATAGTAGCTTTAACAATCATGGTCAAAACCTAACCACTAAAAAATCGGGTGGACTAAGTAAAAATCAAGAAGCGTTCATGAGTGGAGACGATGGAGTTAACTCACAGAAGGATTTTTTAAAAGTAGATGGTAAAGACTCTGTAGGTCATGATAACACAGGCAATCGGCAGGCTGATTCAGCCCTCTCTCAAAGTAGTTCTTCTTTCTTTACTGACAAATCAATATCAACAGAAATTTTGAAAAGAATCAGTGAAATTTTAAAAGGAAGCAAGGAAAATGTTGATTCTTCAAGTGGCCGGAATGAGCTGGATAATAAGCCTAATGCACAACCAACCAGGCCTCACAAGCCTAATAAAACTTCAAGTATTGATGATATTGAGAGTGATTCAAATATGATAGATTTGTCCGTGCTAAATTTGCATGTGGTTATTAAGAACAAAAAAACCAAGGAATTTCAACTATCCACGAGTAACAATATGTGTCTTACATATTTTAAGAGCTCTTTTCTGTTAACACAATGTAACCAGTCAAAAAGCCAGATTTATAAACTGGTTAATGCAAATACAATAAAGCTAAGCTACTCCAATGAGCATAATAGCAGAAGGTCATTTGTAAATAGATTTGTTAATACCGAAGAGCCGCATATGGTCTATAACGACACACCTTCTGAATTTGATAAAGATATATCTTATAGAACAAATAGTTTGTCGAGGAAGAAAAAGAATAAAAGCACAAGGCTAAGGGAAGCTATTAACAATAATGCAAGTGAGGATGATGTAGAGAGGTCAGAAACAGAATATAGTAATAAGGGTGCAAAGAAGACCGACAACCTTTCCGAATTTGATATTATTGATAATGACATTAAAAAAGATAATACAAGCTTACTTTCATTCTTCAATGGAAAAAAAATACATCATCAGAAGGATAGGAAGAAGAACCTTATTAAGAACGTTTTTGACTCATATGGAAATTCCAATGAAGAGTTTTCATCCGAGAAGGATTATTCGGAGATGAAAACTGGTAAAGATAAAAAATTGGAAGTTAAAAGATATTCTATAAACAAGAAAGACTCAGAAGTTGGCCACTTGAAAAACGCAGCAAAGGTAAAACTGGAAAAACCAAGCAAGGAAAAGGAGATTGATTTGGGTTCGTTTGCACACAAAAAAAATTCTGGATTATTGCACCACAAGGAAAATTCTAAATTACCTAAACAAAAAGAAGAATTTGATTCTGATTTATTTTCGAAGGGGCATCATGATTTAAATATAAAAAGGTTCGTGAAAGACAAAGATTTGGGTCAAAATGGGCCCAAAAAAGTTAAGAAAATAGGAGAAATGTCCCATATTTTTGATGAATTGGCAACCAAAAATGACACAACGCATTTAGTAGACCATCCTAAACAGGATGTTGTTTTGAATCAATATATTGGGAATACAATAGAAAAAACCGTCCCAAATCAAACCAACAATACTATTCAAAATCATTATGGCAGTTATCAACCTCCTATAAACACTAATACCCACCAAAATACCCCATATGCCAACTTAGATAGTTCCCAAACCCTAGGCCATATAATTGATAGAATTGACAGTGTATTAAATAATGGCAGCTTGTAGGAATAAATTATTAAAAATATTGAATGATTTTTAAGTGTTCATCTTAATAGCAAAGCACCTAAGACCAGTGAGCATTCAAGAACTGTGACTACCTCTTGAAATATTTCTCTTCTTAGTATATGCTTTAGGTTGAATAATGAGGAAATTCTCAATCAAAAATATTGAAATGCAGCTATGTTGTTTGTTTATATCTTAATGAATTATTTTATTTTACAATTATAGAAAATATTTTAATATAAAATCCTAAGTAAGAATCTTAGGGTATGAAAGTTAATCAGATGGTCTCTTCACTTGGAAGCTTGTACAAATGTGAGATTGGCTGGAGGTATACCATCAGCATATACTATCTGCTTTTTATTTCTGTCTGTCTGGGTAGAACAGTATCTACTTTCGAGAATTATCTTGAGAATTCTTTAACCCCCAATATGGAGCAGACATTTGTAATGGTTAAGCCAGATGGTGTTAAAAGAAGGTTGGTCGGGGAGATAATCTCAAGATTTGAGAAGAAAGGGCTCTATCTAGCCTCAATCAAAATGATTAAGGCAGACCCTAAACTATTGGCTGTGCATTATGAGTCTTTAAGTAATAAGCCATTCTACAAGGGGTTAGTTGCTCACATGAGTAGTGGGGTTGTAGTACCGATGGTATTTGTTGGGAAGAATGCTGTGGATGTGGCCAGAAGGATGATTGGTGCCACAAACATTGCAGAGGCTCTTCCAGGGACAATCAGAGGAGATTTTGCTAACGAGACAGGAAGAAATATCATTCATGGTGCTGACTCAGTTGAAAATGCAAAAAGGGAGATCAAGCTATGGTTTGGTGATGAAGAAATTGAAGCAGAGTACTTTGATAGATCTGTGATTTATGAATAAAATTATTCTAATCAGTTATGTAGTATTGCAAAGACAGGCTATACCAGGTTGAAGTATTATATAAGTATATTTATCCAATGGCTTGTGGATCTAGAGGCTGTCATATGGGAGATCTGTGTTGGTAGTAGACTAAATGTGTATTATAGTATTGGAAAATTATCATCTTTTGTATAAAATTTGTGTGATTCTGTTGTATGATTTATTTTATAAAATCTTCATTAATTATGTTTTTTAATAGAGCAATTACAATGATTTTACAGGAATCATTAGTAGATTCAGGTGATTAATTTTGAGTAGGGGTTATTTGACAGTTCTGTGTTCAAATCTGCTCATGATTTCATCATAGTCTTTTCATTTGCAAATATGATTCGGATAATACCGACTTTATCTATATGTTCTCCATCAAGCACTAACAGTCTTGTGTAAAACTATTATTACTGTGGACATATTTTCTTGATAGAAGTTGGATGGTGTCATATTTTTCCAAAAAGGAAAATTGGACTATATTGCATTATTTATGCCGTAATATGTGATATATTGTAATGCTATATCTGTAGAGATTGTTTCCTGCTCTGATTTTACGGTTCCTTTTAATCAACAAATATGACAAATCAGAAATAAATTAAAATTACCAAATACAATATGTGATATATGTGTGTTTAGTTTAGTCGTTTCCAAATATAGTTGCAATATTTCAAAAACTTCTTTTTTCAAATGCCCATATGGTGCCTACTATTGAAGAAGAGTTGGCGATTTTAAAAATATCTGATTTTAAAATGGATACGGTGGATCAGTCCGAGTATACAAAGTACTCGCTCAAGGAGATTTCTGCAGATCACATCGGCCAGAAGATATCAACTTTCGGTTGGGTAACGAAAAGTGCAGCTCTAAAGAACATTAGTTTTATAGATTTAACTTCTCAGTTCAGTACGATAAAATGTGTTATTCCTGCAAACAGGTCTTTCACAGTGAATACAACTCTGAGGATTTTTGGAATTGTGAAGAAAAACAATAGTCAGAAGGACGATCATACATTTGAGGTTGAAATTGAGGCATATTCTGTGTACAATGGATTCCAAGCCCCATCTTTTCCTTTGAACCAATGTTCAGAGAAGGAGAGTTTGCTCGACTATGCACACTTAGCTCTTAGAATGAAAGAAAGGTCGCTCTTTCTGGAAGCAAGGTCGCAGTTGCTAAGATGCTGCAGGGAGTTTTACTGGTCAAAGGATTACTGCGAAATTACTCCACCAACACTTGTTCAAACCCAAGTTGAAGGGGGATCTACCTTGTTTACATTGGATTTCTACGGTGAGAAGGCTTACCTGACCCAGTCTTCTCAGCTGTATCTGGAGACAGTAGCTCCAGTAGCTGGCAAAGCATTCTGCATCATGCCATCTTATAGGGCAGAAAAGTCCAAAACCAGCAGACACCTTTCTGAATACACACATGTGGAGGCTGAGTTAGTCGATATTACCTTTAGTGATCTGATGGATAGTATTGAGCAGCTGGTTAAGTCTGTTATAAAGAGATTTTACTCAGTTTTTCTTCCAAAGTTACAGAAGGTTTATCCTGGCTTTGAACAGGTTGTGATTTCTGATGAGCCATTTAAGAGATTAACACATAGTGATGCAATAAAATTTCTAATGGTGAAAAAGCATTTAAAGCCTGATCAGACACCTTATGCAGAGGGTGATGATATTGCAGATGCGTCAGAAAGATTTATTGTTGAGGAGTATGGTAAAGGCCAGCCTGTTTTTCTGATAAGATTTCCTGTGGATCACAAGCCATTTTATGTTAAAAAGGATTCTGAGGGAACCCAGAGTTGCGATTTGCTGTTTCCAGGTATTGGAGAAATTGTGGGGGGCTCTATGAGAGCTGATAAGTATGATGAACTGAAGAGTGGTTTTGTGAGAGAAGGAATTGATCCATCACCATACTACTGGTATTTGGATATGGCCAAATTTGGGCCAGCCTCAAAAGGCGGATATGGATTAGGTTTTGAGAGATTAATGATGGGTATAATGAGATATAGTAATGTTGATCAATCTACATTATATCCAAGAAAAGTGGGTAGATGCACTCCATGATTAAAAAATCTTAAAACATCTATTTACTTTCTTCATCAATGTGTTCAATATTGTTTAAAGATATGTTTTCTGATTTTTACTGCCGTATTGAAATTTCCAATCATCATTAATCAAATATTAGGCAAAGATAGTTATCAAAACATTGTGAGAGTCATAACCCAGTCGGAATAAGAAAGAAAATAAATTGGCAATTGTCGTCGGCCTTATTAGCAAGTCATATCGAGGATAATAACCATATTACGAATTTTATACCATAAAAGCTCTAGATCCAAAAAATATTAATCAATACATTAAAATAAAATATAAAGGGGAATTGGCTAATGAAATAGATGAATGTATGGGCTATAATTACAAAACTAACAAGTCTTATGAGAATGTTTAACGGGATTGTATCTATGAATATGGCATCTTAACCCTGCATATTGGAAGTTTAGAGTCTTGTACCACAGCCAAAATATACTTTTTCAATTTCCCATTTTGGATAGTCCAAAAAATCCAATTAAAACTTTTCACCCATGAAAATATCTTTAATATTCTTTGGTATTGTGTTTTCACGAACAGTAACGGTGCCGATTAAAATGGCAGAGAGTCCATGTGCAGGAGATACATTTTGCGATTTTTTTAATAAAGAATCTGTAAAGATAAGGGGAGTAGTTATATATTGTGAGGAAGTACTTGATGCAGTAGAAAATACAGGCAGTTTTAAAATTTTCCAGGAGGATATATATTCTCATAGCATAGATAATGAGGAAGTACTGAAGAAAATTGAAAAGATTTATCAATCACAATTAAAAGATTTGGTAATCGGGAAATGTGTTTATGAAGTTGATGACACTAAATTCGATATAACAGATCAGACAGTGGAGTTTATTGATTACCAGCTTCCAATAAAGCCCGTCACATTTAACTACGAGGAGAAACCCATCACAGATATATTGTCATATTTTCTAAAGATCTCGTGGTGGGACTACCCTTTTAGTAAAAAACTACCGTATAACGAATCTGATTTTGATTATTTATCTACAAACCAAGACAGCGTTGATCATAAGTCACGGAAGACTCGTAAAAAGAGTTCATCTATGTCTACGATGAAGAAATTTTTTCCTGATGTGGAGGCTATAAACCCTCTGAAAAGTGAGAAAATTCCTGAAGATGTGAACAGGGATAGTTTTGAGAGGGATATCACCAAAAATGGAATCTCTATATGCTTTAAGTGCTTAAGAATGCTTGACTTGTACAAGAACTTTATGAATCGTGTTGCAAGTACAGACAATCATCTTGAAAGTTATACGAATCTGCTGGAATTACCAAAATATCGGGGGAAATATACAATGCACGCGTTTTTTAACAAAAGGGGTGAGTCAATCCAAGCGATAAACACTAAAACCCAACAAGTAAGTTTTGGCCCAACTGCATCTCCTCCCTCTCCTAAGCGTTTCTTAGTCTTTATAAATGGACAACTTCAAGCAATATCTATGGATCTTAAGGATGCTATTCCGTTTAGACACCTGGACACACAACAATATGAGTTGCATACTTTTGATTGTCTGAGTAGTGAGAATTCTCTTCTAAGTGCTAATAAAGAGTGGAAACCAGTTATAGAAAGTTTGAGGAATGACAAGCCAAAGGTTACAAAGGTTAAAGGTGTACTGTATGTTAAGAACCTGGACCGCCACTCGTCTTTTGAAGATGTCAATCCCACAGAAAAATTGGAGAGTTCCAAGGTCAAATATCACTTGACATCGGAATCTTGTGATTTCAACAGACATTGCTGTCTTTACACGTGTGATCTGTTCCATTTGTCTGAATTTAAGCTCTATCAGGAAAATGTTAAGGATGTTTTAAGGTCGTTTGATGATAAATTCTACGAGATTACGGCAGAGGAAAGAGATAGGCTTTTTAACAAGTATACTGGGTTAGATCTTGGGGAAGGAAAGTATGATTTTGTTTGTGATGAAGATGCGAAAAAATTGAAAGATTCTTCAACATATGTTCCGGGAGAAAATGGACCATATGAAAAGAAGATTGATGAAATTAATCAGTTTGAGAACTGTGAGAAGTTCAACAAAACCATCTGCTTGGACTGCGTTTTCTCTTTGAAATTGTTTGAGAAATTATTCAAACTATGTGCGAAGGAGAATGTAAAGGCCGTTGTTCAAATTGGAGTGTGTTTAGATCAAAAACCCATTTCAATAGTTTTGAGCCGGAGGGGAAATGCTGTCCATTTTAGATTAATGAAGGTGGATCCCTTAAGAATCATCTCCTTTATGGATTTTTTTTTCCCCAGAACATTTTCTTTCCTTGGTTTTGTTAAGGCGGAGTACTTTTTAGGAATGGTAGGAGATAGGCTTTGTGCTATCAACATAAACCTTCAAACATATATGCCCATTCATGATATTGCTAAGCTAAGATATGGGCTGGTTGCAAAGCCACCAAATTTGGAACATTTACCTGAGAACTGTAAATCAACTGTGAACAATATCAAGGGACTATTTGATTGGTTGAAGAGATTTAAATTCAGTACCTTTACCAAGGTACCACAGCCAGAAGCGAATAAAGATCAGTTTACTGGTATCAAATCGAAAAAGCCACACTCACATCTGCCGAAAAGAGATTTTTCGGATATCTCCGAAGATTTATCAGAATTGAGCGAATATGAATCGTCCATTGGGGATGATATTTCTCTTCTGGAAGGTTCTGATAGCTCTGAATCTTGATAGTGTAATAAATTTTGAAATTAATGATATTTATTTGTTATAGTGGTAATTCTGCTATCTGTATATATATCCACTTCTTTATAGCATAGTTTTTTTAAAATATGCTAGCTTGTAATTATTGGTGGGATATTTTGATTAATCAACTTGTGAAAAATAGTGATTGAACTTTTACTAAGGTTTATCTGAACCAACTCTATTTCACGTAATCTTGTCCTGATTCTTTATTGATTTACTAGTCAGTTGGGCTTACGTCGGATTCTAATGAATTAATTTAGCATAATTTTAGTAACATCTTCCAACTTCAGAAAACTTTACGAATTTTGGGTAATGTTATGAAGAATTATTTTGTTTCCATCATCATATGTATTGCGGCAGTTTTAAATTCAAAGCTCATTTCTTGATTGGAATGGTTTCAATTAATTAATAAAGTTTGCCAATATCTATTTTGGGAATTAAAAAAAAATTTATGAACTTGCCCCTATGAAAGTTTTCACTGTCTTATTTGCAACAATTCTTTCTAGAACAATTGTTGTCCCACTTAAGATGTCAGAATTGCCATGTGCTGGTAATAGAACATGTGACTTTTTTAATAAAGAGGCCATGAGAATCAGAGGAGCAGTTTTTTACGAAGAAGATATCGATAAAACTATTGAGGAAACAAAAGACGTATTGCTTCATGATGAAAGCATTTACGAGTATAGTGCCCACAAGGAGAATGTGGTGAATCAGATTAAAAAGATTTATAATGACAAACTAAAGAATTATCAAATAGGTAAAGTTGTTTATGAGGTGAACGATGCAGAAATTGAGTGTACTAGCAAAGAAGTATGCAATTATGTGTTTGATATTAAACCAGTCACAGTTAGATATGAAGAGGAATCGCCTGTAAGTATTTTTTCATACTTCACAGAGATTGAATGGTGGAAAGCTCCATTTAGTAAAAAGAAGTCAGACATCGACCTTAAAAAAATCACTAATAAGCCTTATAAGGATGAAGTGCCCTCCAAGAAACTATCCGACAAATCAACAAAATTTAAACCAAAAGCCCCCAAGTTAACTGAGGAAGAGAAAAAAAAAGTGAAAAGCGATATGGAGTTTGAGAAGCATGTCAAAAAGTATGGTGTCACAATATGCTTTAAATGTGTTAGAATGCTTAAGTATTATGCAAACATTATGGATTTTGTTAAAAATGATGATTATCCGGAAAAAAGTTACAACATTTTGCAGGAGGTCGGTAAATACAAAGACAAGCATCCAATGTATGCTTATTTTAATTCCGAAAAGGAAACCATCCAGGTAGTTGTTTCAAAAGACGATGAGAAGTTTTTCGATATTAAAAAAGATCCTATTCAGGTTGCTTTATCAAAGGATGGTAAGACCAGTAAAGACCAATCGTCTTCATTTTTCATAGGATATATAGATGGCAGTCTTCAGGCAATAAGTATGAATTTTGAAAAGACAATTGCATTTCGTTTTATTGACTCAAGGAGATTGCATTCACACCAAGTTGCTGTTTCTGATAAGAAAAAGCTCTACTTCGATCATGAGCTGCACTGGAAATATATTGCTGATGGGTTGAGTGACAGTAAGACGGGAAAAATAATAAAGGCAAAAAGTGTTAAATTTGTTAAAAATCCCCAGGATTACGATTCAATAGAGGGGTTTAACCCCATTGAATCCAAAAAGGACTGCAGCATCAACTATTATCTGACATCTGAAGGATGTTCTAACAATAGATACTGTTGTTTCTATAATTGTGACATTGCTAATCTTTCTAATTTAAAGATTTATAAGAATTACTTCCATGAAATCTTAAAGTGCTTTGAAGATGGAAAGTTTAACGAATCCTCAGAAAAAAGAAAGACTTTGTTTGAAAAGTTTGCGGTTATAGACGTTGGGGAGGGCACTTACACTTTTTTGGTCGACGATGATGCCAAGAAGCTAAGGGATTCTTTGGATTATTTTCCAGGGGAAAATCTAATTCTAGACGAAAAGATCGACGAAATCAAACGTTTTGAAAATTGTGAAAAATATTCAAAACCCGTATGTTTGGAATGCTTAGATTCATGGGATTTGTTTGAGGAGATCATAAAAACTTGTTCTTTGGAGCAAATCCTAGCAATTGCAAATTTGGGAGTAGATTCTAACGGCTTGCCAGTTTCAGTGCTCTGTTCCAGAGGTGGAGATGTTGTCCACTTTAGGATATTTAGGGTTGGCGATTATGTTGATATATCCTCTTTGGATTATTATATCCCCTATGCTTTTAAATACACAGGCATTCTTAGATCAGAATATATATTGGGAATGGTTGGAAATCGTTTGTGTGCCATAAACTCCAATTTTAAAACATATCTTCCCATTCATGAACTGGCAAAACTATGGCCAGGATTAGGGTTAGCTGTGAAGAAGCCAAACTTGTCTACATTACCAAAGGCGGCTCATGCTATTATTAATAACATAACAGTACACTATGATAACCTGAAGAAGGTAAGGTTCGCTGAAGTTACAAGATGCCATAAGAAAACTGGAAGTGATACATTTGCGGGTGTGAAAACAAAAAAGGCACATTCTCATTCAAAGGGTTCACCAAAGTCGGAACCTGAAAAAGCCGAAAAAGATGATTTTACATTAGTTGAATGAATCGATGGTTTTAAATTAAATAAATGGCATATATGTACGTGAAATATCTGTGCAGATTGTGGCGATAATCTCAGGATTGTCTCTAATTCATTCTATCAATATTTCTCCCTAAGACCTTAAAAGAGTTTAAAAAATTATCTTTTAGCATTAATAAAAAGATCAGTAAATGATATGTTTATTGGTTTCAATGAGGATGTGGAGTCGGTGGTGTACTTGAGATACTGATGCTGTTAGAAGTTGTATCAGTGCTGGAGTGAGTAAATTTCAAACCCTTTGGTTTAAAATCTGGAAGCACATCATATAATTTTGAAATTAAGATTGCGCAAAGAGATTTAAGTGGCTTTGTCTCCTTCTTTTGACAATCGTCTAAACAGATCGATATTTCTTGCTTTGTAATTATATCCAACCTATTGTTAAAGGAAAATTCTCTCGCGCTACAAATAAGTGAACTCAAATCTGTATCACTTATGTTTCTAATATCATAGAAATTCTCACTGATTAAACACAGTTTATCCTTATGAAACCCTAAAAAGTATTCTGTATAGAAAATATGCTTCAAAAATGGCAGCCAACGAGTGAAATAAGCAAATAATTTAAATGGACGTATGAAATACAATGGTACGAATTCACTCACCGATAAACATTGTCCATTTTTGTTAAACATCGCGGAAATATTCATCGGCCTGTTAATCTTCATAATTTTTCTTATGTTCAACATCTCTGAATACTCTAAAATATAATTCAGAGAACGAGTATTCTCCAAGCACTTAATACAGACACTTGTTGAGGCATCCACCATAGAATCAAAATTGGCTCTGTTTTTGGACAAATAAGGATCTGAAGAAGCGGATGTTGATGACTCCGCATCCATTTCAAATCTATACCTTATCAATCCGAGTGTTAAATTAGCATGGTCTTCATAAAACTTTCTCAATAGTTCGGTGTCTCCTGCCAATTCGGCCTTCTGATACTTTAAAAGTGCAGAATTAGCTTTATTTTCATAAATCAGAATTTTGGTAGCATTCCGTAAGTTACAGCCATAGAAGCAACATCGATACTTATCCGAACAAATATTGTCAGATAGATAGAGTTTAGCGGCATATACTTTCTGAACAATGTTTTCATCCACGGCATTAAAGGAATATCGTCCCTGAGAGTCTGAAATAATTTTGGATTTTAGTATGTCGATTTTCTTAAACATCCTGGAAGGTCTACCAGGCAATAACATATCAGAACCGATGTTCCCTGACGTACTAACTAAACAGCCAGGTGCAACATTAACGCTACTCCACATCTCCATGGCTTCTCTGTGTAATCTGGTGTTTGATGGTGAAC
Source organism: Enterocytospora artemiae (assembly GCA_038659295.1). Taxonomy (NCBI): domain Eukaryota; kingdom Fungi; phylum Microsporidia; genus Enterocytospora; species Enterocytospora artemiae. The sequence continues at coordinate 178,543 of JASNGC010000005.1, forward strand.
CAAGTACACTTTCTAGATATATGATTTTGTGCTGTTCTGGAAACTCCACGGCAACCTGTTTGACAGAGTTATACTCCAAAATATATGCTTTTTCATCGAAGTGCTTGAACTCATAAATTGACTTTAGATCATTTTTAGCAACAAATAGTTTTCCATCCGCAAAAACTATGATATTTTTTTGAGAATAATTTTGATTACAATTGCCAGCTGCAGATCCGTGCCCATTTCTGGCCTCTAATGTCAATAATTTGCCATAATTGTTACAAATTATTTGTATTCTATGGTTTTCAATATCACCAATGTAAACAAGCTTGTTAAAAAGTGAGTTATCCTCGCCACATGAGCCTTCTTCATAAGTATCCTCGCCCTTCCCCATTAGTGATGTAATTTTGGAATAAAACTTTAGCTTTGGTAAACAGTTTATGCATATTTTGACCTCCGATGTTGCAAATAATCTCTTGTCAACATCATCAAGTAAACTTGAGGCAAATTTTGGCATGTCAAGCTGAGGCGATAATTCTGGAGTATTATGGTAAATAAGTTCATTACTAAGGAGTTTTGTTTTCTCTTCTGGTAAAGTATCTTCAATATCACCAAGTTTATAGAGTATTCGACCAATTGATGTATTTCCATGAATTTTATAAAAATCAGCCATTTTCTGTTCAAAGTTCCTGTGGGAATTATGGTGAATAAACTTCTTCCCATGAAGCTGATCATTAACAAAGCAGCATAGGTCATAGGAATCATTCATCATATCACAAATTTCAGACTCATAAAACACAGATGCAACTATATTCTCACAGTCCTTGCCAAAAAAATTGCAAGAATTATTTTTTACATTGCAGCAAGTGTCTGAAATCTTCAGATCACAATACAGCATTCGTGGTGTTGTCCATAATACAAAGAAGATGATTCTATAAAGCATTTGGGGCTAGAAAAATAAAAAAATCAAAATATACCTAATCAGGAAATTGGGGAAAATTGTCAATCCAAATCAAGAATATTTTGATGAAATGAATATTTGAAGTTCATATAATGTAGGTTCATCAATCTTATATTCTTGATATTAAGAATTCTCATGTTGAGTGAAGCCAATTTATTTAATATAATTATTAAAAACTTTACTCCATTTAGTATCCGGTAATGAAATTTAATTATAACAGAAACTTATCCATAGAGCGATATTAAACGATTGATTATAAGTTTTATCAAATATTATTAGTAAACCAACACATACGGTTAGTCACTATTCATGGCAGGTATAATATGAGGATGGAATTCTTTCCCAACAATAGTTCTATGTTCTGATACAACCTTAGCTGGTGTAACAACGAAACTAATTTTCTTTGGTTTAAAATTTGGTAGATTATGGTAACACTCAGTTGCAAAATGGCTTATCAAATTTAAATCTGCAGAAATAAACTTACCGTCTTCGGCAAATCTGGCTCTTTCATACTCCAACATTTTATGACCATTGAATGAAACCACCTCGGCACCATAACGAAATTCATTGTCGATCAACTGATATATTGGAATATAGTCCCTTAAATCAAAATTAATAAGGGCTAATCTGCTTCCATGGAAGCCTAAAAAATACCTTTCCTTTACAAACACATTAGAAACAAGTCCCAACAGGTCAATATATTCTAAATAGTTGATGAATTTGAATAATCCCGTAAAACGATACTTCATCGCAACCAAGCACTTTCCCTTATTATTGAAAACAGCAGAAATAATAGTTGTTTGTGCAAAGTCAAGATTCTCTTGGCCAGAATCAAGCTCATCTCCACTTGATGCATCACACTGAGGATTTATGTCCATATTCTTGATATCTACTGCATCGATAGATGGCCCTTTATCAATAGTCAAAATTTTTTGAATTTTATTTTCCTCAGCCTTTCTGAGCAACTTATCAAGTGTTTCTATGCTTAAAAAACACTTGGTACATATGGTTCTATCAAAGCCCTCCGAGGACTCAAAACTATTTTTTACTTTGGAAAAGTAGGAGTTTCTGCAGATATCTTTTGGACTTGAAGCTGAGGTCTCAAGTTCTAGGGTGTTTCTAACATCGAATACCAGAGTAACATTACCAATTGGCACCAACTTAAAAGAATCTGGAATACTACTGTTAACATCCTCCGACTTTTGTAATTTCTTAATTTTTTCTGAAATCTTACCATAAATGTCTTTATATATTTGGATGTCAACAATGTTTTCAAAATTACAGTTGTAAAAACAACAGTGATTCATCTTATCACAACTTTGATCTATCAAATAGATATTTGAAACTACTTTTTTTGGAGAAGTATCTATTTGTGCGTCATCAAATTCCCACAAATCATCTTCGTTTTCCAATACAGAGCCACTCCTGTATTCAGGGTATATCACATTGCACTGTTCTACTGAACGGTTAGATATCAGATTTTTCTTTTTTGGAATGGATACTCTGAAGTATTTTGGATCAAACTCACCAAATCTGTACATTCTCTGTATCTCATAATTACAGCAATACAATTCCCCATCTACGAATATTAGGTAATATACGTCCTCAGCCAACTTTTCACCAGGCATATTTGGATTACTTCTATCCGGTATTCGTTCCAATTGCAAGACGTAATTATCTTTGTTGCATATTGCTTGAATTTTACCAGGTTTTCCATTAGAGCGTATCTTACTGAATTTTTCTAATTTAGACACATCAATCAACTTGTTGAACCTGTTTGTTACATCACTCATACACTCTCGAATGTCAAAATACAACTGTATATTTCTTAAGCATCTTACACATATCTTGATTGTATTGTTCTTAATAACCTTTCCATTTTCATCGACATGTAGCTTGAGAAAATTTAAGCGGATTATCTCCAACCCAAAATTTCTGGGAATGTCCGATTTTGAGGTGATGGACATTCCATCTTCGGAAACCTTTTTATCGTCTTCGCCATGGGTTGCATATATTTCATTATCATCTGACCCGTCTATCTCTATACGACTTCTACCTAGAGAAATCCCTTCAAACTGTTTTGACATTTTAATTACCTTGTCAAGTGGATTCGTAAATCTGAAAAAGGTGGTTTCTTCATACTGCTCATACAGTCGATCGGTGATCTTTGCAATAAAATCCTCAGAACATTTTTTTAAATTATCACAAGAAGACTTGTAGAGTGACAGATCTAACATTCTGCTGCTTTTGGCTCCATAAAATTCGCATGAATAGTCATTGGAACAGATTTTATCAGAGTTGTACAAATGAAACAATTCACTAATTACAAAAACTGAATGAAAAAAGCCAATGATTTTGATGAGCATTAGAGAAGGGTTCGAAAAAGTTTTTGGCATTTTTCATTTCTATTTTTAGAATATTGATTTTTAGTAAATGTAGAAATAATTGTATCAAATGTTTCTGAGTGATTAACTATTGAGACTTTCATGATTTAGAATAAACTATTTCTTCATACAATTTACCGCTAGCCATCAGCAAAATTATACCATCACATAGCAATACATAATATATTGTTCTGACAATGTGATTGTTTTTCATATTAGCGAAATGAATCGATGACTTTACAGTGTGTGAAGTATTAAATGTCTAATATGTTTTTAAGTCTCTTGATAAATTTTAAAAGTTACCTGTGCTTTACACAATACTAAACCGTTTCAGCAAGGCTTCTTGTCATATATATTGATTATACAATAAAAGCTCACATTATTAACGTATGGAATTTCTTGTCCTATAGAAATCAGATACCAGATTATTAAAAAGAAAATTATCTTCTAAGGTCATTGTAATCACAATATAATTATATTGAAACTGAATTTTACTCAACATCCCAGAAGATTTTGGCACAAGCCCGAAATATACAGGATTTAATTTTTCATATAAGTTTTTAATCGACAATAAAATTTATTCTACATATAGCATTTTATTGGATATACAATTTATAATTGTCGATAATTGAAGGGATGTGAATGTGGAAGTGTGCTAACATTGTTAAACACAATGGCCGTAGGGTTAGGGGCATTGGTTACATCATTCAAAATAAATTTTGGTAACGAAAAATACTTTCCCCCAACACTTGACATTGCCTTCTGAGCTTTGGATTTATCCTTTTCAAAGACGAGCTGTTCAACCACCAACTTTACATAGTCTAAATCAAACAAATAAAGGGGCACTGTTGTTTTAAAGTCCTTCGAAATAGCACAAAATTCATCTCCATAGAATCCAACAAAAAAATAATCAAACTGCCTGTCCACAAAAGATGAAGGTATTATTTTCTTGATTAGATTTCCTGCAGACTGGATTATTGTTGCCGCAGGCCTTGTAATCAACAACTTTTGAAAGATAAAGTTACTAAACCCAGGAACACCCCAAGACAATATCTTTTCCCAATTTTCAATCTTAAAACGCCTTATAACTATGGCATTTCCATTTCTTGAAACGATTGCTTTTACTGGGATCTTATTATCCCCATAGGTATCTAGTTTCAGTATCGCTTTAATATTAAACATATTCCTCAGCTGTACTATCTCTTCCAGCATTGCATTCACCTTCAGGCATTTAATACAGATACTTTTACAGGAAAACCCAGATGCCTCATAGTTGGCATAATTCAATATTTTAAAGTCAAGGGTAGGATCTTTTCCATATACATAGTTGTCTTTTTTAACTGTATGTATGAGTTTTTTATCAACAATATATTGGTTTACAACATCTCCAAAGAACTTTCCCTTATATCTACTGTAGTCAATAGTCTTTCCTTGTGCCAGAAGCGACTCATATTCTCTAAGAACATTTCCGACCTCCCTAGTATAAAATACGATGTTTCTTACTCTATCAAAATTACAATTGTAAAGGCAACAATACTTGATTCCATCACATTCCTCGGGTGTAAGAACCAGTCTAATTCTCTTTTCAACTTTTTCTATTCCAGGTTCTATATCCTCACATTCATCAGAATCATCCAATCTTTGTACAAGTTTAAGTTGTTTTACTTCCATGAATTCTGGAGAATCCTCATTCATGTTTTTATCCTTCTTCATGTCTTTAAGCTTTGCCAAGGCCTTTCTAAATTCTTCTTTAAAAGACCCATCCGGTATGGAGGTGAGAGGTACCTCTTCACTAGTGATTACAAATCTCATAGGAGGTGTAGGAGGACCACCAGCAGGTGGCCCTACAAATAGTCTTAGGTTTATAGGAGTACCCGGAATAAAAAAAGGTAAAAATTCAAAATTATATGTTCTAAGTGGCAAAAACCTGTCCCCAGATGGATGAAATAATACGAGTCTTCCACCATAATATCCCACAAAATAAAAATTTGGTTGATTCACAAAAGCTGCAACATTGGCAGGTAAAAATGGATGCAGCTGAAGCGGTATAGCGATCGGTAAGCGAACTCGGCGTACAATCAGGCTACTATTAGTGTTTTTGTCGAAAATATACAATGCTTCTGACAACCCTGCACCCCCACAATTCAAGTAGATATTCGTTCGTGGTTTTAAGCGAGTTCCACTTAAAAAATGAGTGATTTTTTCATATCTATGGAGCGCAAGAACACACTTTACACATATTTTGACTCTTCGATTGCTAACTTGTGAATGATTGTCTCGAATCAGTAGGTCACTGAAATTATTCATTTGCTCTTGGTTAACCTCATTAATAAGCAGCTGTCTTTTTAGTTTTTTATCCGTAAAATCTTTTAAAAAAAGTAACTTCAAGCTGTCTTCTGCCTTGCTGTAAATACTACTCTTGCCCCCAAATACCTTTATGTTTGTAAATTGGTTATGCGCCCCTTTTGATATTTCGTAGTAAGCGTGTCCAAGCACAAAGTTTGTATAACGTGACAAAAATCCATCTATTCTTCTTTTGGCAGCTCTGTCAGGGGGAGTATTATCATAGATGGTTTCTGATAGGAAGTCAGGATAGTAGCCTCCATTAATAACCCTATTTATAAGATCTATCCGAGGATTATTATATATCGTAGTCTGAAGTATTCTTTTGGTATCCTTATTAAAAAACTCACAATGTCTGTTGTTTCCAGCACATGTAATATCTGACAAGATAATAGGAATTCTTACTACTTCCACAAGTATCGCTTGTAGAAATAAGATGATTTGCATGGGACCAAGATTTTAAATTTTCAAATCATTGACTTCCCAATATGGAAATTGAAAAAATTTAGTATCACTAAAGGAGAATTTCAATAGATTAATCAAGAGTATTTATTTACCAAGCGTAAGCATACTTTCAATGAATTGGTATGGAATACACATGGGCTTTTCTAACTAACTATACACCACCTGAGAAAAAACATCACCAACCCATCAACCATCAAACTTCTACAGTAGTTATTATGGACAGATATTAGTTGCATTTAAACAGTCATTCATAGACCACGTTCGTTGAATGTTATATGATTTCGGTGTAGGCTATTGACAATTATATTCAGATGCAGAACTTTTACTTTAACCATTAACACAAAAATTCACCCGAGGAAATGATAATAGACTCAATATAAAGATGGCTACTAGGATGATATTGTCAAAACCATCATCTCTTCCATTTATATCCATCAAAATATAGTTTTCTTCTGATAAAATATTGAATATTTCGACGAATTAAATTATTTCCCTTAAGCTAACTATGGTGTAAACAAAATCGTTGAATTTAACCTAACTATCGTGCTTTACATTCTTATTATAAAATGTATTCATTTGAAGATATTGATTAATCAAACTCCACTTGTTCTACTACCTACTCCTATTAATAATCTCATCTAATTTAATTTATAGGAGAAGTATGATTTGATCACTAACTGTTTTCAATACCGTGATCTTAATTTCCTCTAAAAAACCGGGCTATAAGGCATAAAAGTATACAATAAAATTTTTATCTTACAACTATTATATCTACAAATAATATTACTATTCTACATACAAAACTTTCATTTTCGCAACACTAATTCAGCACTCCTTAATAAGGCAAAAGGAGGGAATTTTACATATAAAATTGTTTTTTTACCGACACCCCAAAATGAGAATGTATTTCGACAGCTTAGGATCATCTCACGTCTCTTCTCTGCTACATATATTGTGGCTCACCATGATATTTTCTACAGAAACAACAGATGTTCGAGGTTCTCCAAATATTGTTAATCCTCAAGATGCTGACAATAGAGAATTTATAGTCTTAGATGCTATAATGGATGAGTTTTCAAAAGCAAGTGATGTTATTAACGACTGGGACTGCAGTCGATCTAGTAATAGTAATGAGCATTGTAACACCATGGAAAACTCAGCTCGGATTAATTTCATAGACTACAGAGATTCAGCATTAATTTTATACCACTCGACTGGAGAATTTTCTAAAGGTAAAAGTGTCGTAAATGCCATCAAAGAAGCAAGTCCTTATGCAGTTCATGCGATTTTGTATTTTCCAAAAGAATTAATATCAGTCCCCAATACAACAGCTCTGAGCGGATGTAGAAACTGTGTCACACACATTCCGCTTCTTGGGAAGATTAAAAATAAGATGTTTTATGACGATGTAAATATGGAGGTAGAATACAAAGTAACAGCAGATGCAGACAAAGCTCTTCGTTTGTTCCAAAATAAAGATGGTAAATTTATTGTTCTAAAGGTTAAAGAAGGTATTCTTACACTTTCAAGAATAGCACATTATCAAGGAGTGTACATTGTAGGAAGAAATATGTCAGATGAAATAGTGGCTGTTAATCCTCAAACCAATGATGTTAGCTATTGGTCTTCATTTGATAATGACACAGAAGTATTACTGATGAATGCTGGTGAAATCAGTAAGCGAGGTTTCTTTCAGACAGCACTTCCCAAGGAAAATCTTGATCAATTGTCCGGAGTAAGTGCCCCACAAACTATACCACTCGCAACTGCAAAGACTTATAACGGTGACTGTGTTCTTGAGCCCTGCATGGTATCGATAAATGATAATGGAAATTTACAAACTAAGTTTAAAGGTACTAGTGGTACACCAAGTGATAATCCCATTAGTAGTTCGAAGGAAGTGATGTATTTCCCAATAAAGAATTACAGGCTTGATGTATTTAACCTGGTCAAAGTCACCACTGGTGATAATACAGAGTCTTGCTGCAAATTTAAGAGTTTGCAGAAAAAATTTGACTACATCAACGTTATTCCTTCTCAAAATGCAAAAGATTCTTTATTAGGAAACTGTTTTATTAATGGACTAGAACTAAAGGACAGTAAGCGCGAAATTACGGGACGTGAAATCCCAATCTGTGACAATTGCATTAAAAAAACATGTCCTGCTCTTAAATCTGTATTGGATTCAATCTACCAATATAATACTAATGTGAGGATTCCAATTGATGAATCTGGCCGATATCTACTAACAAATTGGTTCAGGGAATATTTGGTACTCCAAAATTGTACTGCTAAAGGAACCAAGGGATTGAATCTTTGTTTAGGAGAGAATGACAAGGGATATGTTCTCTATGATATTAACAATTTAGATAGTTCATACTATCTAGATGATCTGGAAATTTCTTGGGAAAGTGATACTAATAAGAAAGGAGGATGTTCCTTCAAACACATGGATATCAAGGAGTTACAGTCTGAGAAAATCCAGTGTTCTTCCCAATTGACAAGCATTACCTCTGAGTGGAAAGAGTATGAGATCATACCATTACCTACCAAACATGGATTTAAGTGTCAAAATATTGCACCACAAATTGTAGATGGTAGCTTTGCATTATTTGGTTTGGATGTTATTAACAACAAGGACGCAAATCCAAAGCAGGTAGAACTTAGAGAAAATGGTTTTGATGCATCCAAACTACCATTACCACCGATTGTAAATGGACCACCAGTAAATCCAAGTCTTGGTCAAGCAGGTATTTCTTCCTCCTCACCTCTTGTTACAGATGTTTCTACTACTCCTGTCGTCCCAGAAGTTGTAGATACTACTCTTGTTGTTACAAAGGACGAAAATACTGATTCTGCCCCAAAAGTCGATGCTAACTCACCTCAGTCTACAACAAATAGTGAGTCAAAGGGCAACTGGCCTATTTCGGGAGTAATGCTACTCATTATTGCAATATTGGTGGTGGTAATAGGATTCTTTGGAATGAAGCATTTCAATATTCTCTAATAACCGAATAAATTTAGAGATTTATTTTCCATAGTATTGAGACCAAAGTTTTCTTAAAATAAAAAATTTTGTTGATTACATGTGCACGACCCTATAGATATGTGTTGCTTCCCATGCAGTATTATATCTTGTCTTGTCCTCCATACTTTGAATTTTTTGTAAAAATTTCCCCTAGTTTTTGATGATTTCAAAGAAACACAAATTTAACTATAAAGCAGTTCCAATAAACCAACTACTTCCATTTAGGGAGGGTTGCCATACTGATAAAGTAAGTGGGCAAAACCTAACCGAAAAGTTGAATCTTGAACTGCTTGAGATTTATCAACAAATTAGGTTGAGTGAACCGGAGTTTCGGATGAGAGAAGAGGTTTTTTTGAGAATAAAAGAGGCTATTGAGACAGAAGTTAATTGCAGAGATGATAATGTAATTTCTCATTCAAGACACAATGATGTTTCAGTTTTGGCATACGGAAGCTATCAAACAAAGATGATGGTATATAGTTCTGATATTGATATTACAGTTATCAATCCCAAAATTGATGACAATAAAATCAATATAAATCAATTTCTTAGGAAAGTCGAGGGTATTCTCTATAAATATAATTTGACTGATGGACAAATAATTCATATCAAGGGTGCTAAGACACCTATTCTTAAATTCGTTGATCGGAAATACTGCATAAAAGTCGATATTAGTATAAACAAGCAAGATGGGATTGTTGCTGGGGAGTATATTTTGGACAAAATATCATCTCATAAAAACATAGAATACATGATTATCTTGTTGAAATATTTTCTGAAGCGTAGACGACTTAGTGAGACCATGAATGGAGGTCTCTGCTCATATGGCCAATTTCTACTAATCCTCAACTTCATACAATTGCATCCTCTGATACAAACCGGAGACATAAGTATCTCAGACAACCTAGGTGTTTTGTTCTTGGATTTTTTTCAATTCTATTCGAAATTTCCATTTGAAGTCAGTCGAATTGATGTCAATAACATAAAGTATTCTGAAAATTCATCATCATGTGCTATTTTCCTGGTTGATCCTACTGATGAGGACCATAATGTTGCCTCTGGAGCATCAAACATAGGCCATATTATCGATGTTTTTAAATTCTCATATAAACTTATGTCCGCAGCTATAAATCAAAAAGTAGACTTCAGGAAGTGTATTGTGGATCTATGGATTAGATTGGATAAAAAGGAAATTTCTTATCGAAATCAGCAATTATCTCATTAAGGAATGGAAGGTTGCTCAACCAAAAGTTGTGAAATATATTCGGACGATCAATAAATGTAATATCGCAATTTCTGTTTGCTTATAACCGGCCTGAATTATTTGTCAAACTGATTGTTGTTGGTTTTTGGCTTCTTTCTTTTTATCTTGTATAATTTTCACCGTGTTGGCGATAGTTGGATACCACAAGAGGACATACCGTCTATCTAACAAAGCTTCTCTTACTGCAACAGTTGATTGTAACAAAGATTGAAATCATTTATTGATATGTAAATCATGTTCTAGAACATTTGATGATGAGTCATGTTATTTAAGAAATCTATATATTTATCAAAATCATAGCTGATTATCTGGCCGTGTTCTCCATAGGTGACATAGCTTTTACACGTTCTTTTTATAAATGCCTGAGACCTTCCGGAAGTTTTTTCCACAATCTGATTGATCTGATCAGAACTTAACTTGCATTTTTCCAGAGTTGATTCGATAATCAATTGCCTTTCATCTTTGTCTGGAACCTCAAAATGGATTTTATTTCCAAATCTCCTCATAAACGCAGAATCAATAAGATTTGGACTATTTGTGGCTGCAAACAAAAAGACCGACTTAAATTTAGTAGGAACCTGGCTAATTTTCGTTAGGAACTCACACTTGACACTCGTATCTGACGAATTCTTTGCAATTTCACTATTTCTCTCATTAAAAAACGACTCGGCCTCATCAAACAAAACTATAGTCACCGAATATTTATCATTATCTTCCGCATAGAGAGTATCAAAGAGCGACTTTACATTTCTCTCCGACCCACCCACATACTTATCATTTATCAAACTTGGGGTGATGTAGTAATACTTTACTTTGGAGGGACTATCCTCTATATACTCGTCAAAAGACTCTGTAGACCTCAATGTTTCAATGAACTCTTTTGAAGATGTATCTAGCAGATATTTTTCTCTGAGCTTTAAGTCTACCTTATAACAGAGAGACTCGACAAAAACAGTTTTGCCAGTACCTGGCACACCATAGAGTATAGTGGCAAATGAAGATGGTTCAACCATTTGCAAAATTGTCTCAGTGGGTAGGTTTCTAATCCATGCGTTCATATTGACAATCTTGTCTACGTTATCCTTCAAGTCTGTCTTATTTGATATTAGGTCATGATATTTGAATCCTTCCGTATCCAAATTTTTGAAACTCTTCGACCATAATAAGGAGTTAGAAAACCCATCAGCCAGTATGGAAAGAGATAGTTGTAAAACAATTACAAACAAAACAAATCCTAGTATCCTTAGAATGAACGTGATAATAGAGGAGGATTTGCTATTGCTTTGTATTTTCTGAGATACTAAAGAGGCTAGGGTATTTAACTGAGTATTTGATAGTGGAATTAAATCTATTCTATGATTATCCGATGGAAGTGCAAGGTCTATTGTGTGGTTATGTGGTAATGAAGTTAGTCTGTTATTGCCACAGGAATTATCCAAAGGACCTTTGAAGTTAGTTACACAAGCTGCTTTTTCATGGCTCTTGTTAATTAGTTGAGATTCCGCTTGAATAGGATTTCCAGATCTTCTGGCAGGGAAGTAGATCGAACTTTGGTCAATTAAAGTTTCAGAATTATTTCCATAATCAAATTGTTTATTTCTTATAAATTCGACATGTTTTGTATCTCCATCTCTCTCTGGATGCATAGAGGAGTTTTTAAATATTTACTTTTTAAAAATCAGCTATTGAAAAAAGAACTTGGCATAGATGCCGATATTGAAGAAAGTTCCAATTCAAACTAGAAATGACATTTCCTTAGATTCATTATTTTTTATATTTTAGGGAATACTAGCCTTCTAAATATAGCATATTAGTCATATCAAACATTTAATTAAACAGATAAAATTTGGAACATAAGAGCAGACAAACCACTATATCAAGTTTCAATAGAATAGGAATTAATTGTTTGTTAAAAGAATATAGTGGATAGATATTACAAGATGAACCCTGCATATTTATGATATTAACATGATCATTTTAGTAGCTTGATGGTTTTGTAATTATATTTGGTAAAAAAGTCAGATAACAATTTGTAGTTTGTTAATATTAGCAAATTATACCTGAATAGTTTAACATAAGCCCAATAGTTTGTTTTATTCGTAAAGTATCTGCCCTACAAATACATTCAGCCATTATAATTCCATATCCCCCAAAGTTTTTTGGATTAAAAATAGAAATTTGAGTGAGTATGTGATAGGTTCTAATTATCGGATATTCTCCAAATATGGTAAATAGTTTGGTTCTTGATATATATTGTTGGTGTATGTTAATAAATATAGAAAATTGGGTAATTAACAATTAAATAATTTCCAAATTTAACTATGATTCTCCATCAGAAACCACCGAACAATAAAAATCTCGATAGACGGAAGGATGTCATATACTATTTGGCATGTCCTTGTGACTCTATTTATTTGTCTATGGTACTTTCTATGGAGTTTTGAAATTTCTGCAATCCTTCAATTAAAGAATTATCCAATTCTTCGGAATAAATCATAAATAAATCAATATAGAAATTTAGCATCTTCCCATCTAAGCAAACATCCCTAAAGGCATAGATAGCATCTTTTTGATTTACAGACCTCATGAAATGTATAATGGTTCTAAAAAGACATCTTGTGAGTTTCGGGGAATGCTCACTTAAATATCCATGATAATTAAATAAAAAATAGAACATGTGCAATATTTTTGCAATACAGGTTGTGTTGACAAACATATCAATAGTAGCAGCAGTATTTTTTTGAATAGACTTATGTCCAGGGTGTAGTGTGTTTTTACTATCATTAGATTCAGCATCTGTAAAATTGGACTTTTTAACCTTACTGTTGATACTCTCTTTTGCAACATTTTTATTAGTCTGTGATACATCCTTGGAACTAACTTTGTCAATGCCTTCCAAATCCTTGTTGTTCTGAGGAGAGACTCCAGAGTCCTTTGGAGACTTTTTATATTTCTTCTCTTCAAAGTACTCTAAATAATTTTTCTTAAATTTAATACTATTTCCCTTTTCATCTTTCTCATCCTTGAACTTTTTGACAATTTTTTCGTAGTAGCTTACAAGCTGTGGTTTAATTTCCTCCAGCTCTGGCAACTCATCGGGCAAATGTGGAAACTTGTTCATCATAAAAAAAATATAAGCTTCAATTTCACCTTCAAGCTGAAGATATTCTTCCATATTGAAATTATTAAAAGCTTTGCTTTCAGAAATTCCAAGAGTTTGCCGATGGGGACCCCAATTATCTTCCACATCTAGGTGATTTTTAGTAAGCTTAACTTTCTTGACATTAGCATCTTCCATTTTAAGGACGAAAGCCAAAAAGGATTATTGTAATATCAAGGAAATAACATGATTTACGGCTACGTGGATAAATCACCCAAAGAAATGCACATTCTTAGTAAAAACCTTGATAAAACATGATTAACAATATAGCCAAATTTAATTAATAGTGCTCGTTATGTTCCAGGTAACAATATTCAAAGACAAAATCGTTCTTTTTCATAAAATTCCACGTTGTTTCATAATCAAAAAACAAAAACTCCCCCTTCTCATAATCCGAATTGATGAGTTTCGGCTCATCTAGTCTCTGAAACCACATTTTATACTTAAGATGGAATCTCCACGCTTCTTTCTTCAGTCTTATTGCTGCATATGTCTGTTGAATGGTTCCTCTGAAAAAATAGAATATAAAAAAAAGAGTGTCTAAGTCAAACTTAGTAAAGAAAGTGGGATCACTTAATATTTGTAATGAACATTTCGGAAACCAGCTTGGTGTGATTATTCTAGTTTGGTTTAAATGGGAATATTCATCCGATAACGCTGAATTCTCACTACAGAAGCGCACGTATTTTGGCTTTAAGATATCAAATGTCGGCTGACATGCGATGCTGTTTTGTAGTTCGTTATAATAAAATTTTTCTGCTGGAGTTTTAAGATATTTTCCAGAATACAGCTCTACAAAACTGTCTTTTGGGCCAGGACGCATGGAATATCCAGAACTGATTTTACCTTTGCTACTAAATGATATGCCGTGGTCTGCCAATTTGTGGTGAGAGTTGATTCTTTCCCTCGAAATCATTTCTATTTCCTTCTTAATATTGCTCAAGTCAATACTCTTATATGCCGCCTTTGCTACTTCCTCATATTTTTTTGATGATAACTGTTGGGATACCTTTTTCCATAGCTCTGCAGAGTCGATCTCTTTGTTATCATTCGTCATAAATAAGGGGTGCATACTTTTATAACCAATATTTGTGAAGTAATATTTGTGTATTTCTGTAAAATTTACCGATGGATGTCCATTATTGTAAAGCAGCGGATTAAAGCTCGCAGTCAAAAAATTGACGTTTTACTAATGCCACATGTTATTTTACAATTAGAGATTAGTACATAAAAATGCTATGCACATATCTATGATCCATACTATTTTGAATAAACTCAATTATATCATCAGATTACAAATTGAGCATGACAACATTTGTTGTTTCTAAATAATCTGCTAGTTGATAGTGACCTAAAAACTATAAGCCTCAGACATTCTTTATGTTGGACTAATCTTTGTGGAAGGCATATCCTTTTCTTAGACAATTGTGGAGAAATACATCATCCGCGTGTGACAGACAGCAATAGTAAACTGCTGGAAATTATGATATATATAAACAACTTGTCTTCTTTCATTTTCGATAATGATTGTAAAAGATGTACAATCTATTTTTTATAAAGTGCAGAATATTGAACTCTTCTCCTTCGGATTTAATGTTCATATTATGGTCATCCTTTATGTAACTGTAATTTACAGCAAACATTCTCTTTTGAATTTGCTTCATCAGGTTTGCAATAGAGTTATTCAATCTTCCTCGGCTAGCTAGCTCAACTCTTTTCAATCCTAATGTCTTTTCAAAGTACTCTTCTAAAAATTGCAATTCTGAAGCATAATCTTTGTCTTTAGCATGCTGCTTGTTGAAATTGACTATTTTCAGCATAATACGCCTGAACTCAATATCAATGTCGGAATAATAATCAATTATATATCCAACATTTTTAATATTTCCATTAAGTCCATTGTCGTAAGGTTTCCTTTCATGATCATAATACGAACTCTGGAGACAATAGTCGAATTGATTATCGATATCTTTTTGCTTTTGGTCCATATCCTTATAATATCTTTTAGATTTCTTCTTCTTCACAATTTTCTCTAATAACTCGGCTGGAATAGGAGAGTTATTGAGTATGGGTACTACCTTACCTCTTCCTCTCCTCCTCGATTCTTCGTTTGTGGGAGAAGAGAGTAGGCTTGCACAGTATCCTGGAAAATTGCTGCTTAGTGTTGGACTAGCTTCAACAGATGTGTTCACAGGACTCTGTTCTTTATTTGAAGTGAAAGTTGCATCAGGAGACATGCGATTTTTAATCATAAAGGTGTCAAATAGAATATTGCTTATAAATTGTAGAACAGTAAAGGCTTCCTTATTTATGGATGCATTCTCTTCGTGTATTAATTCTTGATTGTTATTTTGGTCTGTGGGACTGTGCAATAACAACTTTTCCAAGTGGTTGAGAGTAGTCTCAAAATTAGGATACTTTTCATCAACAACTGTCTGCCTGTCGCTTATTTTTAACATTTTTTCATGGTTTTTAGTCATTCGAATTTTATTATGTATGTTTAGTGTTGCCATAAAAATCAGGAAGACATCATCAAATTCCAAGTGCAGCAATGTTGTAGAGAGATGAATTCTACGAAGATTCTCCTGAAAATTGTCTGAAGATAATTCGTTCAGAATAATACGCATATAGTGTACAGTTGAAGGGTTTATCATAAATATGGGCTAGTGAGATTAAAATTTAGAATGATGTATATACTAGATTGAAGTACCATTACAGGTCGTTTTGGTGTGACACACAATATTAAAATAGAAGTGAAAGAGTGGTAACTTTACAAATTCACTAATGTTATAGAACAACCATGATGATAGTGCAACATAACTTTATTTCTACCCGCATTAAATAGAAAATATGCTAATATCTTGTCGCTAAAAATAAACTACCAACAATATTAAATAATGGTATAACCATATTAGGTTAAATTAGTTATTTTCAAGCTTTGATTTCCTTATTTCTCTCTTATATAGATCGGGCAATCTGCGAATTTCAGTATATTTTGATTTTTTAAAATTTTTTTAATCCTGTCAATGTTCATGAATTTTGTCAAGAAATCTAAAGTAAAGTTATCTAAAAGTGCAAAAGCAGATAACAATGGAGCTATATCTAGAGTAGCTAGCAGTGGTGGCGTTAAAGAAGGTGAAATAAGTGGTAAAGTCTGTAAAAATGCAACCAATAGTGCCATTGATATAGCTGAAGTAGTGAGTAAAATAGCCAATTCTAAAGCTGTAAGTCAGCTAGAGGAGATTGTACTGGATTTTCCCACGCCCAAGGACCGTCAAAAAAAAATCAAAAGTGTAAAATCCAAGAGACTGATATCTTCAGTAGGAAATAGTAGCTTGTTAGAAGACTTTAATTTTAAAAAAATCCATAAGAATAGGTTGCCAAATGATTCAAGCTTGGTTACAAAGAAGAAATTGGAAGTTAGTTCTAAAGATTCCGGCTCAGAAGATGTGAATAAAGGTATTGACTTTGACAAGATATTTATGGGAGAATGTAGTGAAGTTAGTCAGCAAACTATCGAACATCCGACAATTAACAATATCCAAATGACTGAGAGATTAGATACCAGATTTAACAACTTAGACAAAACCATATTGGATGATGCTAAACCAACAGATTCTATTTTTGGTCATGAATCTGATATGAAAGAGTGTAATCTAGAGTATGGCATATCATGCAGAAAAATGACCATTATTAACCATTCTACCAAAAGTGTTAATATTCCATATAATTTGTTGAATTCTACCTTGTATTTACCAAGTCATTTCAAGAGAATTTCAGAGCTTTACAAGGCAATTTCTATAATTTATGAATTTAATCAGAAAAGAGGGCTGAATTTGGTATTTTGTAAGTATAGGAAGAGCATTGAGAGGATGTTTAAAAGAAGTGTACAGTTTGAGGATTTGGAAAAACTGAAGTATCTGGCCCAAGAAAATATTGAGTTTAAGCTAATTCATATTGTTGATGAGGGTAAAACAGTCGAAACATTTACAATTTCCATTCTTAAAAAGATCAATATAGATAGAATACTATATGAGCTTTTGATCGGCTCATATAATAAGTGGATTGCTCAGTTTGATATAGTTGATTATAGAGATAGATTTCATCCAGGCTTTAAAATGGATGATGTTGTTATACCATCAGAAAAGATTATTGAGATTAAGGAGTCCTCCGTGGTTCAGCTAGATCAAAAAAGTGATTTCTTAATCAAAGTAGATTATTGTACTGAGTCTAAAGCACATGATGTTTTTGAAAGGGTTCGGGAGAAGGAACGACAAAGAAGAGCTGCTTTTGTCGTTGAAAAGAATGACCAAATTGATTTGAAAAACAAAATTCAAAATATTTTTGAAATTTCTAATAAAAAGGCTATTCGGATGGATGAATTGATATTTAGAATTGGAGGATTTGATTGTAAAAAGAGAATAGAACAATTCATTCAAGATTCTGAACCAAAATATTGTATAAAGAGTATAAATGGTGAGGAATATGTGGTGGGTCAATAAACATGTGTAATATTTTTAATAGCAGTTGAAAATCTGTACTTGTGCTGAAGTTTGCCAATCATCACTTGGGCATGTTCCATAAGCAAACCCTGGTAGCGCATTTGAAGATTTATGTTTGTTAATGATTCTTTGCAAAACACCATTTTATTTGTGATTGAATGTTGGAAAGTTTCAAGAAATCGAAACGAGACTATTGGAGTTTTTCTGTTATTATTTTTAATTTTATCATTCAATTTCTTCAACAATTGTTATCCTCTCACCCCTCCATTTTATGATCAACTTGGCAGTCTCCAAAATTTCAGATCCAAATGTCCCGGTTTCCATAAAAAATAGATGCATTTTTTATTTGAGAAGCTTAAACTCTCCAGAGGGTAGTTTGGCTTTGCAAAAATGTATAAGAGGGGAGTCTGTATTATTAGATCATGAAATAGCCTATGTACTTGGTCAAATGAAGCAGCTAAATTCTTTGGATTTTTTGGTACGTTTATTTAAGGATGAATCTGTTGACCCGATAGTTAGACACGAGGCAATAGAAGCTTTAGGAAATTTTGAAAGAGAAGATATTATTCCAATTTTACAGGAATATGTTAATAGTCCAGTTCCAATAATTCGAGATTCCGTGATACTGGCTATTGATAAGATAAAAGAAACCAGTCAACTCAGCAGCTTAAGTAGCTTTGAAAATATCCCATTTAGTAAATTTGGTAGCAGAGACCCAGCCTATCCAATGGAAGGAACTATTGAGCAAGCTAGAGACAAATTTGTTAATGGGAATATCTGCGAAAAATACAAGGCGATGTTCTACTTGAGAGACTTGAATAACAAGGAGTCCGTAGATATTTTGGGAGGTGGGTTGATTAAAAAGGCTATGGAAGTATCACAGAATGTCAATGGACATAATGCCAACTCCACCACCAAAGACGATTCTAATGGCGAATTACTTCGGCATGAAATAGCCTATGTATTTGGTCAAATGGAAAATGAGCATTCAGTGAAGTATTTAAAGGCTGTACTAGAGGATAATTCTGAGGCAGATGTTGTTAGACATGAGGCAGCTGAAGCGTTAGGGAACATAGGAAATGTCGAATGTATAAATATTTTGAAGAGATATTTATGCTGTGACATTAAAATAATAAGAGAAAGCTGTGAAGTTGGATTAAAGATAGCCGAATTGGATGAAGATCAGTACTTTGCGATTAATCAATAATCAATAAAGTAATTTATTTAAAAATTATGGATTTTTTTAATTTAGGTCATTAAGAATTCATTTAGAGGCCAACATCAATCAAATAGCACATCTCTGTACACTATGATGATTGTACTATAGTAATAATGAATGAAAACATATAAATACAAATAAAATCTTTACAAGCATCAGTAATGACCTGAAACTTGCAAGATATTCTTTAAAACCAAGGGAATTAACTTTATTATTTGTATAGTAAGGAACTCAAGTAGGGTTTCAGAATAATTATTCCAAAGCATCCATTTGCTACTATGGTACAAATATGAAATATTTCATGAAATCCTAGAATTTTTGGATTTGGATTTGGAGCCTCTAATCCGAATATAATACCTCCTATTAGATAAAATAGGCCACCTGAAACACATAAAATAAAGTCAAATGTAACCAGCTGTGAAATTACACTATAAAACGGTAGAACCAATAAACCATGTGCCATATAGCATATTAGGTCAAAGTAGTTGTGTGAGTCTAGGTAGTTGTGTATATATTCAAAGGTCTTATCAATGTTATTGTTCAAGCAATTTCCATTTTTGGAGACATCACTGTCACCCGTGCTGTCCTTATTATTTGTACGACGAATAGCTTTCACCATTTTACACCTAAGGTTTCCAAGCATGTGACCATTTAAGTTACTTAAAATAATTATTTTCGATATTCCCAATATGGATAATGACCATGACCATTTTATTATTGTATCAATGGACACCGGTATCTTTTTAGTACTGTTTATCAGCACACTTGTCTGAGTGCCACTTATTAGAAAGAATATGGCAATATGGTCCAAAGCCCTCATGATAGCTTTGTTTTTACGACTAAGGTCGATAATGTGATAAGATGCACTTATTCCAAATTGCATAAGCTGCACTATTAAATAGATAAAAACGGCCTTATCAAACCTTTTAAAAATGGAGGTGAAACAGAATAGAGTAGTCAATATAAGACAAAAGAGGAAAGCAAAAGCATGGATTTTACCACGCAAATACGGTTTGATGGTCTTAGGTTCAGAAGTATTATTGAGTGCATTGGACTCATTTTTGTGGGTAATTGAATCGGATAATAAGCTTCTCTTTGATGTTTTCTTATCCTTGGTGTTAATATCAGATTTACTAACGATGGCGTCCTGACTTGATTTTATTTCTGCGTTTGTCATGGGGTTAAAAGAGAGAGATCTTAAATAAATTGAAAATTAAAGAAGCAATTTACCTGAAGTTATATTGTTAAACATTAAAAGGTATATATTTCACAGCCATTGAAATAGTAGCATGTGGTATATGAAAAAATAGTTATTTACGATATTAATTATTGAACTAATAATTCGCCCATAAGGCATTGAGATTTCGATTTAGTAATAATATCCACCATTGGATAAAAGATTTTTAAGCAACAAGTTAATTTACGAACATAATTCTTGAGAGGCATCAGTTTATTGATTTTATTTTGAATATTTCACTGGAATATTTTTCGTAGTCATCTGGAGTTATAAACAAGTGCAAAGATAATAAATTACTACCAAATACAGACGCTCCCGTAAAATCAAGCTCTAAATTGGTTTCAAAACCAATTGTGTCACCAGAGAACTCTTTATATTCCTTTAGGATATATTCCTTTGTAATGTCTTGAAAGCTTCTATTCTTAAATAATCCACCACATAGAACAATAATACCGAGTTTTTTACCAGCACAACATTTTCTGAATCTAATGACCTCATCAATCAGCTTAAAACCATTTTTAAGTATATTACTTAACTTATCATTATCAACAGCAGGAATATTCAAAGATATTGAGGCCCATAACCCAGTTGATATATTTTTGATAATATTTTCCTTTTCTAATTTTAGGAATTCATAAAGTTCCCAATCAGAAAAGAATTCTAAGTCAACCCTTAATCTTGCAATAATTTCCTGTAACTTCAAAGAAAATCCTTCACCAGAATTGTTAGGTAATGAGGTTTCTTCCTTATCGATTGCTTGAAATTTGTTATTTCCATGTGTATCATCAATGCCAAACACCTTGTACTCAACCAATTTCATATTAATTACCTGTGCAATTGTTAAAGTGTCAAAGTTAAAAACAGTACCAGAGGTCTTACCTGATCCTAAAACCTCACAAACACAACTATCCATAAACAAGACATTTCCACATTTTCTGGTTTCCAGAATTTGCTTTTTCAGGCATACGGAATTTTGGGGATTTAAAATGATAATTGTAGCATCTACTCTATGCTTTGAAATGGTTCTTTCTATTTCTATAACTGCCACTTCCTCAAAAGCATTTGTATGCAGCATGTCACATGCTAACTTCAAATCTATAAATTCTGAATAAGCAAAATCACCGGCATAGCCAACTTTCAAAGTCAAACCATTCAACGCAACAATCAAAATATTGGCAGAGGATTGAACAACTTCAGACATAAAAACGGGGGAAGTTTTTTAGAAATAAAATTTATTTACTTCTTAGCCTTAGACTTCTTGATTGCTTCTTTATCACCAGAAACAACAGCAATATCAAGATCATATTTCTCCTTAGCTTCAGCTGCTGTAACCTTATCAGTAATATTTCCACACACCACAAGAATACCGGAGTCTCTGCAGACGAACTTACCTAGACCAGGGAACTCAGTAAACTTCTCAAACAACGATGGCTTTGTTGGATAAATAACAGCAGAAAACTTTGAGTTTGCAGGAATTGAGTTTGGATTTTCAATGGTGCCGGAGGATCCAGTTGTGCAGGAGAGCAGCTTTGCAAACTTACACGCAACATTGGAAGTACCACAGGAAATGACAGGTGTATATCCCGCCTTGATACCATTAGAATCGTCTGATCCCTTTGATTTCTTCAAACTCATACAAGAAGCAATGTAAAAAGGCTGTAAGTTGAAGTTTGCATCATTGGACGGTCCAACAAGAGAACCAGTCTTGATCTTATCCATGACTGTCTTGTCACCCTTCAGGTTAAGAACGAAACCAATGTTGGTACCTGCCGGAGCCTCGGGGATCGATTGTTTATGGGCTTCAATGGACTTGACATCAGAGGTGATTCCGATTGGAAGAATCTTCACCATATCACCCTTCTTAATAATACCATAGTCTACTCTTCCACAAAGAACTGCTCCATGTCCTGGAACGTGAGCAATAGACGAGATTGGCATTCTCAATGGCTTATCGAGAGCTCTTGGTGGTGCATCTTGGTAATCAATGGCATCCTCCAGGGTAAACAAATGGGTCTGTCCCTCGACTTTGACCTTAGGCACCTTGTATCCCTTGAAGAAAGGATAGTAATTCTTCTTCTCAGTATCTGTAAATACACCAATACCCTTAAGAGCAGAAATTGGCAAGAAAATTACTGCCTCTCTCTTGACACCAAGCCTCTTCAGGAACTTGTAAACAGCCTCACATGCAGCTTCGAAGGCAGTTTCCAGTGAATTCTCATTCTTAATCTCAACTTCATCCAACTTGTTAATACAAACAATAAAATTCTTGGAACCGAGGATTCCTGCAAGTGTCAAATGAGTCTTAAGAGTTCCTTCTGCAGAGCACGATGCTTCAAACCTGGCTGGAACCACAACAATCGACAAATCGGACTGTTTACAGCCATTTGTTGCATTCTTAATGTAATCTGCGTGACCGGGGCAATCTAAAAAGTTAATGGCAAATTTCTTCGTTTCCATCTTAACCAATGTGGTTTGAATAGTTACACCCCTCTTCCTTTCTTGCTCAGTCTTATCTGTAAAATAAGCAAGAGCAAATGAGGACTTGTTGTTTTCCATAGCATCCTTTTCTAGCTTGGACAAAGCCCTGGAGTCGAGCTGTCCAAACCTCGTGGCCATCTGACCAGTAAGTGTTGACTTACCAGAATCGACGTGACCAATAACAGAAATTGCAATCAAAGGCTTTTGAGTTGACATGGGGCTCGAAAAAAGAAAAAATTTTATAGGAAAAAAATTCTAGAAAATTTTTACAAAAACAAATAAAATCAAGAGACCGTCGAAATGGGAAATTGATTATTTTCACGTACAGTCACCATTTTTACTAATAAGGATGTGAATGGTTTTATATCAAATTGGACAGGAAGTAGTTAAGAATATTGAGATTTTATTAAGACAGCGGCTTTATGCTTCAAAATAATTTGTCTTTAAAAACTCGTCCTGGGAATTATTTTTCACGAATACGGACAGTAATACTCACTAGTGTGGACTTAGAAAAGTACTTTTGTTGTGTAATAGGATTTCTTTCGCAAAATTCCAATTGAAACTACCAGAACAGGAGTTCTAATGCATATATGCTAGATATATAGCTGCTTAGGATTGGAATAAAAATATAATACGGTGTAGTTTATATTACATGCGTTGTTCCAAAACGGACACTCATTTACTGTGCGACTAGCTCAAAATCGAGCATTTCATTCTAAATGATGACAGGGATAAATAAGCCAAAGCCTTGTCTAACAAAAGGTTTGCAGAGCTGTTTTGTAAAAATGAGTGAAAATAAATATTTTGTTTCAATATGATTCTTAAATATTTGTGGTTTTAATAAACTATGTATCTGCTTTTAATACTAGAAATGATATTTTCTAAGCAAAATGCTGTTATTTTAATTTTATGCAGAAATGAAGATCTTAATGGCATTCGGGAGACGATCTTAAATTTTGAATCCAGAATCAATAAGGTTTTCAAATATCCGTATGTTTTTCTGAATGATAAGGAGTTCACCGAGGAATTTCGAGACAGTATTAATAAAGTGACAAATAATAATTCTAAATTTGGTTTGGTTGATTCTAATCAGTGGAATATGCCTCCAACCATCAATAGAGAAAAGGCATTGCAGGCATGGCACAATATGGCTCAAACTGGGGTTCCATATGTTGAAAAGGAGAGTTACCACAATATGTGCAGATTCTACTCCAGAACATTTTATAAGCATCCACTCTTGGCTGATTTCAAATACTTTTGGCGGATTGAACCAAATGTAAGGTTTCATTGTGATATATTGAAAGATCCTTTCGACTATATGGAAGAAAACAAGAAAAAATACGGGTTTGTTATAATCATGCACGAATTTATGAATTCAATCACCTCGCTGTTGCCAACGACAGCCCGATTTCTGATTGAGAATAGAAATAAGTTGAAGAATGTAAATACACTAAACTTCATGTTCGACAATGGTAAATACAATGGTTGCCATTTTTGGTCAAATTTCGAAATTGCATCGTTTGAGTTTTTTAGATCGAAGGTTTATAATGATTATGTAGATTATTTGGAAAACTCTGGGGGATTCTACTATGAAAGATGGGGTGATGCTCCGATTCATTCTATTGCAGCCTCACTATTTTTGGAGAAATCAGAAATCCATTTCTTTGAGGATATTGGATATACGCATGATTTTTTTACACATTGCCCTAAAAAAGGCAATAATTGTGATTGCGATATTTCCAAGAGCTTCGACTTCTCTGCATATTCATGCCTCAAACAATATCTGGAGGAAAAAAATATTAGACCGGAACTTTGATTAGAATCATCGAAATTTCAGTACTTTGGAAGACTTAGTTAGGTCTGGTTAAACAGAACCATAGGAGGACCGTAATTAATTTGTAAAAGAATAAATCTTTCTAAACTAATAAGTTATGCCTAGATACTCATACATTATCATCCTTATATATTATCAGTTCATTAATTTTTTGATAACTAATGAAAATAATACAAAGTAGTTTAATGGAGATGTAATAGAGAGAGAAGGTAAAAGCATTAAATAAGTTTGTTTTATAGATCACATTTCACATTATTCCTTTGTGCTAAGCTATCAAAATAATCTTTTTATTACAATTTTTTAAACACCCATTGTAATGATGAAAAAAACGGCTGCTGATATTCTACGTGATAGATTAACTAGCACTCACTTATCTAACAAAGTGGTTGAGAAAATACATCCAAAACTCGATGATGTTGCAGGAATTAAGTATTTAGAGGATGACATTAGAAGGAAAATGTACAATCCACTATTTCAACAGCCAATGTATTCCAAATTAGGACATCGGTCCCATAAATCACTATTAATTTATGGGATTGAAGGCGTTGGTAGAACATTCTTAGTCTCGTGTTTTTCTAAACAGTACAATGTCCCCATTATTACCAAATTCGTAGAGAATGCCTCGGATATTCGTGAGCTATTTCGCCAGAGTAAAACAACTGATATGTCTATAATTTTAATTAAAAATCTGGACTCGATATTGGAAGATAAGGCCATGACTTATCAAATTGAGGAATCTATTAAGAAATTAACATGGAATGCATTGGTCATCTTCATTCATAAGGAGAGGATTCATACATTCAAATTTGATACTCATATTTTTGTAAGGATTCCTAATTTAGAACGTAGGCAAGAAATTATTGAATCTCTTCTCTCACAAATGAAATGTGAGGATGTAGATTCTGCAGAATTAGCTTATTACACACCAGGATTTGTTCCTGCCGATCTGATAAAATTAATTGAAATGGCCACAAGCAGAGCTATTGTTCGAATTACCTCTCTAAGTACCCCAGGCTATTCGGGTAGTTCGTGTGAATTTGTAACTATGAAGGACTTTATGGACTCGATTAAGGAATGGAAGAATATAGAACAACTAATTACATTTGATGACATTGGTGCGATGCATGAAGTTAAAGAGGAATTAAGAAATAGTATATTCTTACCATCTCAATTCCCTGAAAAGTTCCGACGTTTTGGAATTGTTCGTCCAAGTGGCATTTTATTATATGGGCCACCGGGATGTGGAAAGACTTTAATCGCAAAGGCAGTAGCTAATATGTCCCATTGTAACTTCTTGTCCATTAAAGGGCCAGAATTGATTACAAAGTATGTGGGTGATTCGGAAAAACATCTGAGACAGTTATTTGAGCGTGCTAAGAACCTGTCTCCATGTGTGCTATTCTTTGATGAGATAGATAGTCTTTGTGGTAAAAGGGGGAAAAATGAATTTGGCAATAGAATTGTGAATCAGATACTCACGCTTCTCGATGGAATGGAAGATAGAGGGGAGGTCTATCTAATTGGGGCCACAAATAGAATAAAATCCATTGATAGGGCTTTAATGCGGCCCGGGAGATTCGATAAGATTATTGAAGTTCCACTTCCTAAAGAAAATGAGAGGCTCGAGATTTTTTCCAAATGTATCAGGGATTTGCCTACTGAGGAATTTGATTCCAGTTTGCTCAATTTAGATGGATTTTCATCAGCTGATATTTCTGGGATAGTAAAGGAATCTGCCATATTATGCTTGAGAGACAATTTCAACAATGATACCGGGATTATAGCAAAGGAATATTTTATCAGAGCGATCGAGAAACATCGAAGTATGCAAATTTACAAAAAGAGGAGCAAAATAAACAAATGATTATTTATTTCATAGTGTGCGGGGTATGTCTTTAGATATGATTTCCTGGTTTTTTAATTTATTGACATGCAATATAATGTATCTTTTTCCAATTTTAACGTAAATCAATACGCAACGAGCAGAGCTGAGAAGAATCCCAAATTAAAAGAAGCAATAAAATGCCTCCACCGGGAATCGAACCCGAATCTGCAGATTATGAGACTGCCGTACTAACCATTATACAATGGAGGCATAATTGCGGTGCAAAATTATGATTAAGCAATGTTTGGTGGGAATTGAGGAGAGGTTTGCAAAAACCTGAATTTTTGTAATTTTCTGGAAAATCGTTGGGCTCGACCTACACTCTTATGAAGCTTGTAATTGTTCCAAATTTCCACTTTATCTTTACAATCCTCTTTTTTCTACCAATATAATAGATATCATCCATCAACCCTGTACTTTAAATCTCTTTTCCCAATATTTTCTTTTTCTGCCCTCTAATTTCATGTTAGATTCAAAACAGCTACAAATTCTCGATAAATTTGCTCCTTTAAATCCGGAGAAGCTACTGGTTGAACAGGTATCCGTTGGGCATTCTTCAGAGATTTTTGATATAAAGAATTGCCATGTTTATAAGTTGCAAAAAAAGAATACTTGGCTAATATTCGGAGAAATTCAAAAAAGTTTGACATTTGAACAAATCAAAGATATTTTAGAAAAGCATATGAAGGATAATAAGGGCGAAAAATCTGTGCCGGATGCTACCGACAACTCTATAGAGGCTGCAACCACTGAAGAAATTCCTACTATTGATGGAGAGGCATCAAATGTAATGGATAATTCAGGGGAAATCAAGTTGATTATGGAGCAGTCACACTGTACTGAATCTGAAGCTATAGAAGCTCTGAAGAATTCTGGTAATGATGTTGTTAGTGCATTGATAGAACTAACAAAGAACAATAAACATCAATAAATCGTTTATATAAGTTGTTCTAAAGTCAAAAGTTTTAAAATTTGGTGTCATATATGGGAGCAGTCACAAGATCAAAAATAGTGTATAAATAGCTAAAGCGATAGCTGTTTGTTAATAGATAGTTCCATTTTGATGACTTTTGAAATTTATTTTACGAGTACATGTATACCTTGCTTTTGTCACCAACATACAAGTACGGCATAGTTTTGTCCCAAGAAATTGTTTTATATCTGCCGGGTGTCGAGAAGCATGGAATGATTTGGTTGGATCCCTGAACTGTGGAATCACGATTTGATTTTCTATTCAATTTGGAATTATCAATCGATTTGTCTAACTCGGTCTTAAAGCTATAGATCACAATCTCATTGGAGAAAAGAACTGCAATTAAATATTCTACAAAAGGGGCGAACTGAGGGTTTCCAACCCTGAATACCGCAATCTTCTTGCCTATTTCATTATGCATGATTTCATAAGTTTTATCACCAGTTACAAAAATTCTATTTAAATTATTGACTGCAAAGATAAATTCATCCAAACACACAAAATCTACAATATAATTCAATGACTTAATGGCTACAGTTTTTCCATCAACAACCCTTGTAATTCCATTTGAAGTGGATACGGTAAAGGAGTGTGAAGACTGTGATGCCTTATGATCTAATTCTGGAACATTCGCATCTACATTTTTATGTAGAAATAATTTAGTCAAAATATCTGTCTTTACTTTATAAGTACTTAATAAATTCGTAGAAAGCATGTTGATATTTTTCTGTTCATCCAATACTGTGGCCGCTCCAGTATCATAAGTAATTTTATTGATCCCATCAGAAATTTCGTTCACTTCATATATTTCTACCTTGTTTCTAAAAAGCAAGCCAAGAATATGTCCTGAGATGTAAAAGTGTTTGATTGGCAGGGTAGACACAATCAATGGATTGCTTTTGTAATAGAGAATCTTCTCTGACGAAAAAAATAACAATGGATTGTATATGTTATCAATAGAATTAGATAAAAATGCATAGTTAAAATCGAAATAAGTATATGGAGTGGAATCGATATTATGGGCCGAAGTACTATCTAAGCAGTGAGATGTAGTCATGCTTCCAGGCTTACTATCATTGTCTTGGGATACCGATCTACAGATATTTCTCCAGATCTTGTCGGCTGCTATGCCAAATTCCTTAGACACCTCAAAATCATAATTCAAACATTTTTTCTCAATAATTGATTTAGTGGATATTGTCTTTTCTCTAGGTGTAAATTGTCTTTCATAAACTCGCTTCAATTCATAGGCATTATCTGTGCATAGATCGTCTACGTTTCCTGAGTATTGAGATTTTATAGAATAAATCCACTCTTGATCATAGGATTTCAATGTTTCAACTGTCTCATCCTCGTAGATGTCATAGATGACATTTTTACTTATTTTAATATTCTTTTGCTTGTTGGACATTGGATTCTTCTTTAAGAAACGCTTTCTAATTCTTTCATCATTTAAAGTTTTTCTGAGACTGTCGACTTCATTATCCATAGCTATATTGATATTGACTATTCTTTCTAGTTCTAGCTTATCAGATTCCTTCTTTTCTAAGTTCATCTTTCCGTTCGAAAGTGGGCCACCCAAATTAACCCCTTTTCTGTAAGCCCGTATTTTTTTCAAATCATCCTTCGTAATTTCAATCCGTTTATTCTTGTACAAAAGAACTCTTTTATTCTTAACTTGTCTATTTTGTAAAAATTTATTAATTCTGTCCATAAAGGGGCTTGCCAATTCCAAAATTTTAGTGATAAATCATGTATATGCCCAAAAGTATTGATATCATCTGAGATTGTGGCCTTGTGCTGCTATCTAAACAACCTTTAATGAATTAGCCGTTGATGCAGCAACCTTTCGAAGAAATTTCTTCATCTTCATTTTAATTATTACAAACTTTTGATACTTAAAAGAGCTTCACACTGACTATTGCTTTATTTACTTGTTTTACATATTGGTTTAGTTAGGTGATTTGTTGTTTGTTGTAAACTGTTTATTTATTTGTCACCGCTTTTATTTTTTTTAAAATTTTACCCTTTATGCAGATATTTGTCAAGACACTCACTGGTAAGACAATTACTCTGGAGGTTGAGCCATCTGACAGTATTTCAGATGTAAAAGCAAAAATTCAAGATAAAGAGGGAATTCCACCAGATCAGCAGAGACTTATATTTGCTGGAAAGCAGTTAGAAGATGGTCGGGTATTGAGTGATTATAACATTCAGAAGGAATCTACACTGCATTTGGTTTTGAGGCTACGTGGAGGTAAGAAGAAGAAGAAGAATGACTTCCTAACTCCAAAGAAGGAAAAGATCCCACGCACCAAAACAAAGGCTGATTATTTGAATTGTTTTGTGGTTGCTCAAGACGGATTAGTAAAAACGGTGAGGTCAAGTTGTTCAGCGTGTGGTATTGGATACTTTTTATCCAAGAATGGTACCTGTGGAAGTTGTAAGAGCAGAGGACACAAGAGCATTCCAGCAAGAATATAAATGAATAAAGTGGTTTTCCACATCAGGAAATTTTTTGGGCTCATTATTTATTGGCTTTTTGATATGTATCATGAATCTTAGGTTGTTTTCGGATTCTATGAGGTTTTAGTTAGATGCTTTGGTGTTACATTCTCTATTTTCGTCCTTTAATATTTCTCATTCTAAAATTTATATTTTTTTAGCCTAAATGGTTAAAGTTAAGATTTCCGGGATTCCCATGGATCTTCCGTATCCGCCATACCCAGCACAGTTAGTGACAATATCCAAGATGGTTGGGGCATTTCAAAGCAATGGGTGTGCATTGATAGAATCTCCGACCGGGACGGGAAAGAGCTTATCCATAATCTGTGCTGCTTTGGGATACTTACAATTCATTAAAAGAGATATCACCAAGAACGATACTCAGCATATTAAGACTGATATTACAGGTTTGCCAACAAATAAAGATATTATACAATCTGAAGATTCTAGTGGTCTCAAAATATACATTTGTAGTAGGACCCATAAGCAGCTGGATCAGTTAGTTGATCAACTCAGAAAAACATCATACAGGCCCAAAATTACTATTTTGGGATCTAAGAACCATTACTGTATCAACCCCAAATTGAGAGATGTTTTGGATAAAAATACAGCCTGTATGGATCTCGTTAAAACAAATCAGTGTATCTACCATTCTGGCAAGGATAGATTGATTAAGAAAATTGGGGACAGACTATTTGACATTGAAGAACTAA
Organism: Enterocytospora artemiae; assembly: GCA_038659295.1. NCBI lineage: Eukaryota > Fungi > Microsporidia > Enterocytospora > Enterocytospora artemiae. The sequence goes on from JASNGC010000005.1 coordinate 209,476, forward strand.
GATCGACAGGTAAGAAATGTGTAGGCTGTCCATATTTTACCTCACGTGAGCTATGTGAAGATGCAGAAATTATCTTTGCACCGTACAACTACCTAATTGATCCTAAAATACGGAATACAATGAATTTAGAGCTCTCCAATGCTATTGTAATTATTGATGAGGCCCATAACATTGAAGACTCATGTCGATCGGCCGGCAGCCTAGAATTAACCAGCAAACTCATTGATATTATCTCGAATGAAATAATTGGGGCTGTTAAGAAATCAGCACTTTTAGGTGAGATAAAGAATGAATTTATCGTACTTTTGGAGTTTTTCAGAAAATTCAGGGAATATTCTGAAAAGATTGAGGTGGATTCTAAGAATTTCGAATTTCAGCTGAGAATCAAAACAGGAAAGGCAATTATACTGGAACTAGAAACTATGGGGATTACAAAGGAGGTGTTTTTGCAATTTAGAAATTCCCAAGATAAGATAATGGGACATGACGATGCAAAAACACTTATCAGCCTAAATACTGGGCAAATTTTAGAGGAAATTCTTCTAATTTTTAATATGCTACTATTTGGTTCCACCGATTCCTATGGATATTGCTTCAAAAGATTTAATACTGAATATGTGCAATATTCTTTAAATTTTTGGTTGCTTGACCCAGCAGTCATCTTTAATCAACTATCTACCAAGGTGAGGTCGGTTTGTTTGCTTTCTGGAACGATGACTCCCTTTGCCAGTTTTATTGGTGAATTGGGCCATTCTTTTGAGCACAAGATCATAGCTCCACACATTTTGAAAAGTGAACAAGTTTTCATAGCAAATATAAACTCCGGACATCTGAATAAAGAGCTTTGTGGAACCTATGCGATTGCAGAAACATTCGAGTATCTGGATCAAATTGCAAGAATCATAAAGGACATAGGAGATTCTATTGGAGTTGCAGGAGGTGTCTTGGTATTTGTTCCAAGCTATACATTTCTAAACAAACTCGCCATTCGACTGAAGTCCAATGCACTTGTGGAGCCACAGTCTGGTGGGACAGTCGAGTTTGAAAAGATTCTAAATAAATATAAGGCCAGAATAGGAAAGCAATGCGCTATTATGCTGTGTGTTTATCGTGGAAAAGCTTCAGAAGGAATTGACTTCAAGGATAGCTTTGCTAGAGCTGTGGTGTCTGTTGGGATCCCCTATCCTAGTGTAAAGGATCCACAAATCTCATTAAAGAGGGAATTTAATAATTTGAATGGAAGATATAACGGACATGCATGGTATCAAGCACAAACATTTAGAGCCGTAAATCAGGCCCTTGGAAGAGTAGTTCGTCATAAAGAAGATTGGGGTGCAGTATTTTTACTTGATTCGAGATATCAACACAAACCAATCTTAAATTCGCTACCAGCATGGATTACCTCCAATGCTAAAAACTATCATCAATACGCGGATTGTGTAAATGATTTCAATACATTTCTTAACTCAAAAGACAGAGGCTGCAAAAACGTTGCCATTGTTAATGAATAAATAATTTTACACACATATTCCAAAAACCCAACTAAAATAAATTTACTAGTAACTCCGGAGCAACTCTTCTCCTCTAATTTAATAAAAGATATGCAACATCCTCATTAAATTCGACTATATCCCAAGATAAACAAAGTACCCACGGCATGTATAAACAATAATAGAAAAATTACAACCAACTAATCACAATTCACGAGCACATTATGTTTTAATTATGAATTTATTTATTCCGGAAATTACTCATCTTTAACTTCCTGAACCTCTGCATCTTCTCCCAAATCGTCATTAGTAACTTCAGTTGCAGAAGCCTGCACCTGATTTCCAGAAATTATCTCAAATAGAGACCTGATGAAGTCGGTTTTGTTTTCAATGTTAAAACCACAGCCTACTGCAGTAGCATCATAAAGGAATTTGACATACTCATCAACCTTCTTAAACTTCTTTTCATCATAGAGTGCCTTAAGATTACCGACAAAGATATTTCCGGAATTCATCTCAAATATCTTCTTGGACTTAAGCATCATCTGCATCATCAAATCATTTTCCGCATTTGGATGACTTCTCATGATGGCCTCCATAGTGGAGCTGTGAGAGTGCTTGGTTGTTAGAATGGAAGCGGGAACAGTCTGGAATCTCTTTGAGAAAATAACTTTTTCTGTAGAATTCTCCAATAGCTTCTGACAATACTCACCAAACTCATTGAATGTGGTATCAACATCAGAGTCAACCATATCAACACCCTCAGCTGAAATGTTTTGGAAAGTCAATCCATTATAATTCTTAAATCCCTGCAACATAATCTCATCACTGGCATCCGACATCAGTAAAACAGTTCTGTCCTTAAACGCATCCAAGTACAAAGAGTTTTCCACGTCTTTCTGATTTAGTCCCGTTAAGTAGAGAATCTGCTTATCAGACTCACCAATCTGTTTGCAGTATGTATCCAGTGAAATTAACTTACTATCCTTGTTAGTTGGATACATCAAGAACTGTGCAAAAGTTTTCTGAATGTTGTCAGATGTTTCCCTCACTGCAATCTTGATATTCCTAGCGAACTCTTTGTAGAATGCAGAAAACTTAGCTTCATCAGACTTGAGATTCTTAATCATTCCAGAAATACACTTTGGAAGTTTAGTTTTTAGAATATTAAGCGCGCTCTTACCTTGCAAAAACTCCCTTGAGATATTCAGTGAGAAATCGCTGCTTGTGACAGCTCCCACCACAAAATTCATCCATTCTGGAACAATATCCCTTGGTAAAGAATCAGTAATGAACACATTATTATTATAGATCTTAAAGTTAGTGGCCTTCTCGGTAGGTTTTTCAAAGAAACTCATCTTAGCCTTCTTGGGGAAGAACAACAATATTTTCACATCTACAATTCCTTCAAAGTGGAAGGATTCCACAGCGGCATAGTCATCATAATCCTCACTAATTTGCTTGTAAAACTTCTTCAAATCTTCCTCAGGAACATCCTCAACCTTCTTTTTCCAGACTGAAACATCTGAGTTGATAATTTGCATCTCAGTAATCTTCTTCTTAGTCTTTTTAACTTCAGCATTTTCATTGACTTCTGTTACTTCCGGTTGATTGTCATCGTTGTTGAGGGCCTCCTCCCCATCAGTCTTAGGCTTCTCTTCCTCTTCTTCTGCAACTTCAACCTCCTTCTCCACATGCAGAGCTATTGGGTATCTGATGTACATAGAATGCTTCTTTATCAATTTAGTCAAAACATCAGTCTTAAGAAATTCCCCTTCACCTTCCTTTAGATGCAACACTATGGAAGTTCCATGCAATCCATCAAACTCATACTCCTTTATGGAATAAGACGACTTACCCTCCGAACTCCATAAATAACAATTATCTCTCGGATTCTTGGTGATGACATCTACCCTATCAGCAACCAAGAAGAGGGAGTAGAATCCTAGTCCAAACTGACCAATAAGATCCTCCATCTTTTGCTTGTTTGTTGAATTCATCAATTCCCTAAACTTTCCTGTTCCACTTGCGGCAATAGAACCCAAATAGTTCTTCAAGTCCTCCTTAGTCATTCCAATTCCATTATCACGAATAATCAAGCAATTATTCTTAGCATCTGGAATAACTTCAATCTTAAAATCACTTGTGAAGACAGTCTTGTATCCATCAGCATCCAAAGAAGCCTTGGACTCATACATCTTTGTGATCGCATCAGAAGCATTGGAGATGGCCTCCCTCAAGAACAAATCCTTGGAAGAATAAACACTGTTTACGAACATACTCATCAGCTGAGGAACCTCTACACCAAACTCAAACTCCTCATTCACACCTTCTCTAACGGCCTCATGGTTATTCACACTTTCTTGAACAGTGCAGTCTGCAGTCATGCGGCACGGAAAAACGAAATAATTTATACAAAAAAAGTTCTAGAAAAAAAATATAAAAAATTTCTAGAAAAACTATTTTTTGTAATCGAAGTTATAGAAATTCAAAAAAGGAATTCTGTATATATTAAGGAAACTCAAAAAACACAGATATCAAAACTTTAGTTATAAACTGATTTGAGTAGACAATATTTCGATATAATTCAAAAACTTGCAATAAGGAAACTCAAGTTGACCGTCAATGCCAATTAATGTAAACCACTAAATGAAGATGTGTACAGGAACCATTTATCATGAAAAGATATTGCCTTTTCACTTGTAACTATTACATTCTTATAAAAAGTCTGTTAATGTAAAAGGTTATTTATCACCTAATTTCAATAATGTTTATTATGAAGACCCTTATGGATAAAATTCCTGAAGTTAGCAAATTGACAGAACTAATAAAAATTTACAATGAGATTAACGAATCGAATGCCAGGATTATTGATGATGAGGTGGAAAATATTTACAAAGTAATAAATGAAAAAGATGAATAAAAATATCGATGAGGATTTACATCATCAAAACAGGTGTTTGAATGCCTCCCTTTTAATATTTCATTCTTAATTGTCATTTAACATTCCATTTAGTTCAGAATTATGGTGTTTTCAGAAGTATTCCATAGTCAAATCACTCCAATCAAGAATGTTTTATGTAGAATTATGGTTTAACTTTTCTGTATTATATACTTCTAAGGTGCTAGTTCTCTTATATAACACTTTTGCTATTCGATAAAATCGTAATTGAAAATCGGAAAGGAATAAAATGCCACTTTACTATTTTTTGATGAGCAAGCATATATGTCTATATAAACACAAGATGGCAAAAATAAATATACGAACGGACTTATTACTACATAGCGTGCATTTACAGAAAAAGTTTGGTCTGGATTAGTATCAGAACAAATTTAAACTCATGAACCATATCGACGAGCTACTGATTATTTTGGATGTAAGTGAAATAAAATATCAAAAAAGCTGTTCAATCATTAAATCCGCTTTAATAGTCTCACTAAAAACAATTCCTTTCAAAATCCTTAAAAGTGAACATATTCAACCTGTTCATTACCTGTAATTCTACATTTGATTCTCTCATCGGTAAATACTATCCACCCATCCACTAAAACACACGTACTAGTTTTCATTAACTGTGCCAGCTTGGATTCCTTTTCTGTAAATTTCATTTCTATGTTATTCTTGGATTTGAAATCTGTAATACTGAGTCTGCCTGTTAAAAAAAGCTTATTTTTTATTACATTCAGACTAGAATTGATTGATATATTGTAAAAGTCATTCTCTGATTGAATATAGAAATTTGATAGATCGTCGATCACACAATTGATATCTCTCGTGGGTGCAATTAAGAACTCTGTAGTATAGTTTCTGATTTCCATCCGTTGGCTTCTATTCAAAACAGATTCATTGTATCTGATGGCTCGATTATCCTGGCCTATATCTTCACATTCATGGAGTTTGCGATAAATCTCCATTATCTCTGATCTTGTATTTTCTGTTTTTATTTTGAATTGGATAGAATCCGCCTTCGAATAATATCTATTGTCAAATACCGGATTCTCCCTATCCAGCAACTCCACAATTTGTTGTTTCGAAAACATCTGAGGTATATTTTCGAACTTATCACAGAAAATTATCTTATTTCTATCTTTAAATCTATGGTTAATGTGCTCTATCACAACCAAATTCTTGTATTTTCTTAGCGGAAATGGCTCTTCGTTCACCACCACACTTGTATCTATCCATTCTGTCTGTATATTTAATAGTAACATTAGCTTGTCAAAAATGCTTGATACTATATATATTGGTATAGAAAATCCATCAATTATGGAAAGAATGTGAAATGTATAATCTATGAAGGTGGTTGTGAAATCTACAGGCAACCAAACTGTTATTTGATGATTGTTTTTCATATCAGAAATCAATTTACTAAATCCAATTATTCCATCAGAAATGTCTTTCTTCGTCTTGGAGTTATTAACGCTTACTACCCCATGACTGTTATAAATACTATACATTTCATGAACACTATCATTTAAAGAGTCTGTTATGTCCCTCTTGATATGCTCAAACTTATTTATTATTAGATAATCGGTATCCAATTTACCTGCTTTTACAGAAAATCTTTGTTTTTCAGAATAAGATGTTAGGTATATTAATGACTGAGTATTTGGGAAAACGACTCTATAATTTATCCAACCAATATTTGTTCCGGCTGGAATTGCCTGGATTTTATATCCATTCAGGCAAATGATCTGGTTTAATTGTATAAAGTTGACATTTTCACAAAATCTATCTAAATTCGCCTCATCAATCGATAATAACTCAACGATGGTGCTAGGATGGAATTCTTTTTGGTTTGGAGTCTCATAGTTCAAACTGGAGTCCTTATTATTATATATGTCAAGCACCTCCTCATAATAGAGTACCTTTTCTTTATACTCTTCATATTTTAATAACATTTGTTCATAGACCAATTTGGTGCAATAAATTTTACAATCTTCTTTAAGAAACAATATTCCCAACTGTTCTGAGTTCGTTAAAAAAATTCCATCTAAAATCACGGAGGGTTGTGAGACGTAAAATTTCAGAGGCTTCGGAGGACAATTGAAAGAAGGGATGGAAAAGTTCTTTCCATACATATCTGCAGGACAATCAAATTGAACTGAACAGGAAGTTGTGTTCATTCTATAAAATGCAGTAGTGTGGACAGTGCATTTTTTAAAATTAGCCATTAGGGGAGGTTAAATCCTGCGATGCCTAAGGAAGTTCCATTGAAAGCAGTAATATTCTTCCATTAAAAGTTTACCAATAGATATAGCTATCTTGGCGATTTATGTATTTCCCTGTTCATATTAAACAAGAAATAAGAGCCATTATCTGTATATGTGTATTGCACAAGTATTTTAGTAAGAAATACATTAATGGAAGAATATATCGTAGTAATCACTGTAGCTCTGGGTTCCTAAATTACCTTCTTAGAACAAAGCACTTTGAATAATTAATTGCAACAAGTTAATTTTAGGATGATTTACAGGTCCATATTGGGGTAAAGAATATTGACTGCCATCGACATTTTAATTCCTTTGGTTGAGTATATATCTCAGTTTCGTATTCCAAATCTTGCTCACTACTATTGTATTGCTGATTAATAGCATCATAAGGGACATATATGATCTACATAGTGAAGGAAGTCCAGCTGTTGTACATTCTAATGGTGTAATGGATGATTTTCATCTTATGACATTATAATAGCAAAATTAGGAATTCTTCATCAATAATATATCCATAAACAATCTGTTTCACAACAAGCATTTCTTAGTAATCTCTTTTTTCATGGTATTTATTATAATTTAACTTTTCATAGCCCAATTTTTCATAAATGAAATTCTTGTCAATCCACGAAAATTTTTTAAAAAATAATTTGAACAATCCAAAGAAAGATGAATGTATTGTCAACCTTACGAAACAGATTGAAAACCTGGAAACAAGTATGTATGAGGAGCTTAATCATGGATACTTGAATGTAATAAACAAATGTAATCAGTTGGAGTTTTTAACTAAAAGAATTGAAGAAATTAAAGAGATAACATCGGAGTTTATAAAAACGACCCAAGAAATAGTTTTGAGAACAGCAAGCGTGTCAGAGGAGGGTGAAGTTGTCAAAAGAAGCATAGAAAGGTTGAGCGAAATCAAAAGGGAATTTACATTTATCAGAGATTTCCTGATGATGGGTAATGGCGGTGCATCAGAGAATTCAGATCGAATTATAGAAAAAAATGATGTGAACACCGAGCTTGTTCGTTTTGATACTGGTAAGAATGGGTCTTTAACATCCTCATACTATAAAACGGTTCAAAATTTGAAATTTATGGAAAGGATGCTGGGATATCTAAAAAAATATAATTTCTATACATCCTTAAATACTATTTATAGAAATTACTATAATGTATTCATTGACGAAATTAAAAAATCAATATCCGATTGGATTAGACATATTGATTTCTATGCAATTGGTAAAAGACTTGTAAATATTAACTTCAAATTTCAAATATTCGATGACATTTCTCGGATAAGAAAGGAAATAATTAACAAAAAATTCTTGAAGATATACTACGCTTCGAAAGAATTGCAACTAGGAGCAACTGTAGTGGAAAGAATAAATTGTGAAAGAGAAATCCTTGTGAATATTGATGGAAAAGTTAAAAGATATCATGAAAGTACTATAGATGCGGCCCACACCACATCGAAACATGATTCAACAAAACGAGGAGGTTATTCTCTGAACGATAATGTTTCTAAATTAAGTATAATGTCGACTCCCAAACCAGAACCCACTAAAGATAACACTCAGGGATATATTTCAAGAAGCTTAGGAGGTGTTTCAAAATCAATTTTAGACAATAATGATTCTGTATCGGAGGGATTTTTTTATTTAACGGGAAATATTGTGTTGAGTCATTGCTTAATTGAATTTTTCCCAGATTGCAAATCATTCTTTGATGAAATATTCGACCAGATTGATCAGTTTAATTTTGACGATTATGATATTATTAAAAGCACAATAATCCCTTTGAAACAGCTTATTACATTATTGAATGCTGACACAGAGAAACTTGACGAAATTATTGGAAAAGTGGCATATAAATATTTGGAAAGACGAAGGGGTAATGATGCTGGAATTGACTATTTGAAATCGTATATTGACGATGCAATACATTTTTTAAGTCAAATTACACAGGTTAGCAATGAGTTGGATGAACTGCTTGTCCAAAGAATTGACAATCTTCTAGTAGATTATTATGCAGAGAGCATTCAAGATCGATCGATTAAAAGTAACCGTGATGATGAGGTTAATACTCATACTAGCAGTATTTTTAAGGATGTGTCAGATCATAGCATTTCACCGGACGACTTTTGTATTTTGGAAGAGGATATTTTGGGTATTTTGAATCATTTGAAAGGCAAGAAAGATTTTTTTGAGGTTCAAAACTATCAAATCGAGTATGTTTTAATGCAGAAGGGCACAGAATTTATAAATGAAAAAGCAGAAAAAATATTGAATAACAGAGATATAAATAGTATTATTAAAGAATTAGTTAATATAAGAAAATTTATGAATGATAAATATAGAAAGTCCTTAGTCAGAGTAATAGAAGGAGAATTAGTTGGTCATTATTCCGGAGATGACTTGGAGCTGTTTAGAGATGCAATAAGACGCAACTATAGTGTATAGGAGAAATTGAATATATTATTTTATATTGATGAAACTTTTGGTAATTGGTCAAAATGTACTTTTATATAATATTGGTTATGTATTATGAATTTATAAATGACTTTGTTTTATCTGTAACTCACTATTTTTAATTATTTATCTGGCATAAAAATCACCTATGATTACAGTAAGATATTTATCAACTGAGATATCATCGGTGATAACAAAAAAGTTCAGTATCAGTTATTATATACTTTCCTACGATATTAAGAAATAATTAACTAAGAAGCACCAAAGGATTGACAATATCTTTTGATTTTTATAAGAATTACCAAGGTAAAAATTTATTAATTTCATACTATATCTGAAACGCTTATGATAACATGGTCAAAAACAGTCTATTCTATCTGTGACATTAATCTCATTTCAGTTTCAAACGAATCCTCTTCAACATTATCAAAATTAATTGTATAATTATTGATATGAGAAAATGTAAAAAATAATCCTCTGGTTTCATCATTTAATATGGACAATTTAGACTCAATCATGCTTAGATAATATTTTTTAATATCTATGGGTAAATTAGCAATCAATACAATGATAGCTCGATTTTTGATATTCAGGTCATAAATATTATCGGTAATGTCATGCACAATCTCATGAATTTTTGTGGCATAACCAGAGTATTGTGAAGTAGTGGACAATACGTTGGAATGTAGGCGGCTAGAAATACTACTGCGTGTGTAAGTTTCTTCGTCGTAACAAATGGGAAGCTTTATCCTGATATTAGGTTTTCTGACCATACTGTTGATTTTGTCAGGCTCAATTAACATTGCAATGATTTCTAAGTATTTATAAAACAAAACCTTAGAATGTTTTAAGGCAGGTGCTAAAGATAAAATATAAATGTCGAGCATATATCCACAATTATATTTGATAATGCACTGTACAATTAATTCTGGACAGTGAAATAGCTTTGGTTGTAGAAATAAAAGCGAAAAAAACTTTTTATTGGGAATATCCAGACTCGAATTTTGTTCAAATAATATGTTGGTATTATTATTAATAAACCCAATATATCCAAGTAAATTTCCTTGTAAAGGCTGGGGATTAAAGATGAAATCCAATATTTCATCAATTTTCGTAGATATTGGGACGCCACTAGCATTGTTGTTCAAATTATTTGTGTTGTTATGATTGGTCAAAGTAGTATTTTGCTTGATTGTTTTTAACTTCTCCAAATATAACCTTGCAAATTCATTTGTTTCTCGTTTCCATAGCCAAAATCTCCCTGAGTTTTGAAGAATAATCTTTACTAATTTTAAATTGTCCATCCCAAGACTGTTGACAAATTGTATCAGGTCTTTAACACTGACAGCATTGAACTTGAATAACTCAAGGTAGATCAACAGTTCCGAGATAATCTTCGGGGTTATATTAAAATGATAGTAGGTGTTAGAAGATTCTGTTTTCCTATCCACCTGTTTGTTACTTTCAAATGATCGATGGATACTTTCGATAAAATCACTCTTAATTTTGCTCTGAGAAATAATTCTAGCAACTGCTGGAATCAGATATTCCTTTTGGGCCAATTTTAGAAGCTGCTTAGAACTTAAATTTTCGGTGACCAAACTGTCCAAAACTACTGGATCATAAAAGAAGTTGGCAATGATCTTGTAAATGCTATCAGTTTGAAATTCTAAATTTTTAAGCGTAATTTGATCTGTTTCATTGTACAAACCAGTTGCATTACTTGCAGATGGTTCATAAAAATCAAATTCATGAGGGGATGGTGTAATGATTTCGACATACCTGGATATCGTAATTAGACTGCGATCTGTTTTGGTCTTTGATATTATGAAATTGTATAAGTCTACATTTGATTCTGAAATATTTGACTCATCCCTCAAAAAAAATTCCAAAACTGATTTGAAATGATGGATTAAGTTCTCCGAAATGTAGAAAGTAGATGGGTTATTTTTAGTATTGTCTTCATTCTCAGGATGTTTGGCCATACTAACTTCGGAATAACCTGGATTGTGTAAAGGTGAGCCATTATTTCCAGCCCTAGAACAGTCACAGTTCAAAATTTGATCTTCTATTGGAAAACTTCTCAATAAATAATAAACAAAACTAACAATCATGTTTTCATTATTGTTATAATTTTTTAGTATAGAAGTTATGGAGGAATCCATTTTTTTCTTAAATTCCACCTTGTCCCTGTGCATCAGAAAACAAACCTCCACGGCTAAACATCCAAATGTCCAATACTCTTGAAAATGTTTTTTGATTGCAACTGTCAAATCATTCATAAATGTAGAATCGTTTGATAACAGATATATTAGTGGCACAAGATTATGAATTCTCTCGACTAAGTTATCACACCTCACAGATGTATCATTTACTGCTTCAGGCTTTATTAAGCCATCATTCTTAGATACTTTAACAATATCGTTTCTAGTGGTTGCAAGATCTTCCAGTGATACATCACTTTTGTTGTTAATTTCTTCATTGGGCTGACTCCTACTTACATCTTTTTTTATCAGAAGTATTATATTGTTTGTAATTTCTTTTGAAAATTTTTTCAAATTTTCGTTACTTAACTGATTAATAATCTCGTTAGTATTTGAAGAATTAATTTGCCTAATTCTATTAATAATCCCTAACTTCTTTTTTAAAACACTGTTAGTCGAGGGAAATGACTCCAAAACTTTGAGTTTTGATCTTTCTAGAGGCAAGGATCCGTGGCTCTTTGACGCTGCAGAATCAAGTGGATTGCATTTATCACAACTATCTTGGGTATAGCAATTTGAATTATCAAAAAGACCTCCTTTATTCTCCTCTATACCACAATTAATGTTAGTAGAATAGGCGCTCTTATTCATGTGTGGGTAAACTAAAGATCTAATAATTTGTGTAAAAAAATTTCCAAGATTGAGACTTTAAACATTGTGAGTGTCAAGAAGATAAAATCAATAGTATTGTAGTATTATATACGGGTCTCTTTGGGAATATAAGCAGAGTGGTGCTTCAGGTGGATAAATTTTGGATGAAAAAAGTGTATTTAGTGAGCATTATGTGTTTACGATAATATAGTGCACATTAGAAGAACTAAATTCAGTATGAACAAGAATATCCACTAGAAATCCCTCGGCTTGTACAGTGATTATACAATTTATAGTAGTCGGTAAAATAGGGATGTTTGAAGTAAATTTATTAAATTACCATATAAAAAAGCAGTATTATCACGTAAATGAGGATGGTATAGTTAATAATTTTCAAACTTTGATATTAAAATGCAAAAAATTCGTGTAATGTATTCGTCCCTTTATTTATATTTGATCTAAAATTATTAGTCAATAATGGAAGGTTTTCTATTTCCCCTAAATCCGATCCATGCTTCTAACTATCATTTATTTCTGGACCATTACGTGCTCTAAGTTATTTATGGATAGATTTTATTGCCAGTATACTACTCTACTTCCAATCGAGTCCTTGAATAATATACTGTACTATGAGAAGCAGCCCTTGTTTCCATTTTTCGATTCTCATAACAGCATTTGCGGTTATAGGATAGCTGATGGGATAGAAATACCTACAATCCAGCTGGAGTATGATAAATTAAGGCCCTTGGTGGCATCTATAGCACTAGAAAACAATAAGATAGTCAATCTTGAAATAAAAACAATCAAAGACAGCTCATTTGAAAAATATTTTCATGGAATTGAGAAGTATGATGTATTACAATTAAAGTCACAGATTTTGGATTTTTACGAAAGAAACTGTACCACTGAATCGATTTTGATTGAAAATAAGAACTATTGTTACGATACTTACAATGGAATGGCATTTGTGTATCTTACGGCAATGCACAGAAATCCAACCTTTAAAGTAGAAAGAAAATTGAATGATGTCAAGTGCACATATTTATTTGATACAAAAAACCATGTTTTAAATCAGATAGATGAAGATTTTTATTCTCAGGATAATCTATCAAAATTTACCATGATACCTAAGAAAGTTTTAGCACCATCCAAAGAATTTCTTTGGATAAAGGATTTTCAAAAGAATGAAACGAAAGAAGGGTTAGGTGAGTTAGTAAACCACTTGATATCGTTTCTGGAATGTATTAAATCAGAAATTGGGGATGTATCAAAATCTGCAAGGCCGACTACAGAATTACTAGCATTGTTTGAAACGTCTTTATTCTTTCAGAAAATGCTAAGTTGTATTTCATGGAATAAAATCACGACATATGATAAGTTTTTGGGAGAGGCCATCGACATAACTGATACTTTATTTAAATATTTGGGATTCTCAGAGGAGATAATTGACAAATACAATATCCAAAACAATATTCCTTTAATAAACATTCGATCAAGAACATTTGAAAAATATGATCTCATTGAGGCCGGATATAGGTCGATTGAAAATGCCTTGGAAGATATTATCCACATGATTGAACCAAACACAGATGTCAAAACCAAATCTGGTGCCGAGGAAATCGCCAAAACAGAAGATATGGATGGAATATTTCCATACAATTGTTATATTATATTTGTATTGTTTTTGCTTGTATTACCTATAATATCTTACCTCCTGATCACGAGACTATCAAAAATGAAAAGCTTTCTGTGGTGAATGTTTTTAAGGGGGTTTAATGAACCTCAATAAAATCAAACTCCAGTAGCTGTTCTTAGTTATCGGTCTACAATAGGTATCCATAGAATATCAGAAAAGACATTTAAAATTAAAAGTTTAACATTTTATAGGCTCTGTACAATATCACTAGTTATTACCGCATTTGGCCACACAAAACAAAAATCACCTACAACACTATATTAACTAAATTGTTTCGAGCATATGACCCTCAAAAGCAAAAACACCATTGAGTTCTTTTACTCGATGAGTATCTGAAACATGACTAACCATATCTCATCATGATTATGACTTAAGAGTTTCAGGGATAAAAATTTTCCAAATTTCATTAAGAAATGGTATGCGTGGCAAGAGTAATATTATAGCTATATGAAGATCTAGGACTTATATATTGCCACATTTTATATTCGGAAAATTTAGAAGAGATATTTAATACATGTTACTTATATCAAACAGATAATAACATTTAGAATAAGTATTAATCCATTAATTTGATTAATCACCTTTAAAGTTTTATTTAAAAAACTAGGCAATAGGAAACTTCACTTAAAAGTTGTAATCAAAGATATACCAAAAAAGTTAAGGATGGTTTGAAAACAACAACATATAACTTTCAGTCATTGGATATGTTTAATACAATCAAGCCTCTTTATTAAAATCAGAATAAATCTTAAAAATCCACCCAATATAAATACTCCTCTTGAGATAACTCGTCGGAGTTAGATGGATATCAATATATTCTACCATTCATTTTTGATTTTAAGAAAGATTTATTTTTCACCAATTAATTTTTCTAACTCTCTGATAAAGAGTTGATGATCCATCATTCCATCGTCATAAAATAGATCGTAGAGACTTTTGGTATATTTTATCGGTACAGGATTACTCTTTTTATAGATTAAAATAAGGTATATTGGGATTTCACTAATTTTTGTGGATATCTCAAAACTATCAAAAAAGAACCGTTGGTTCTCCAGGTATTCCACCATGTAAAAAAAACCATTTATAACAAAATATGTGATTATTAAAACAGTAAGAAGGGTCCTTACAGTCTCAAACTCGTACTGCATGCTAATGAAACAAACCATTGTCCCTATTAATCCTGATATCAAACCAATAGTTAATCTGATGTTTTCATAAACAAATGACTGCTTATGTCCTTTTTCCCTTAAGAATTCACAGAGGGTATCGTCTAATAGTGCTTTTAGGTTTAGTAATGTGTAAACGTCCCCTTTTACCGGCCTCTTATCGTACTTCAGCAATAGTTTTTCCATGGGGGGGGGGGGAAAACTCCAAACAATAAAAAGAAAGAAATTAGTTATTTAGAATATGCAAGCTTAAATTTATTTAGTTATGAGCTCCCGACTCGTGAACAATATAGAGAAAATTAACAGTACACTTATTCATGAAATCTCAATGAACAAATGATCTTTACAAACATTGGATAATTGTCAAAAATTCACTAAATACTGACTCATAATTTGCTTGAGTATACAGAAAGTAATATAAGGTTATTTAAACAATTTGGTAGCATAGATATTAAATAAATTTCTTATCTTTATTTTTTCATCCATGCTAGAAATAGAGGAAATATTGCTAAATGTTTCAAAACAGCTTGATATTCCATATACTGATGCTTATAAAATTATCGAGGATGCCGTAGCCAAACAAAATCCAGATGACTTTTTGATTGATCTAATTGGTCTGGATCACATAGAGCTGGTTTTTAGAATTATAGAAAATAAAAAGTATTTTCAAAATTTTGAAAGACAAAGCGACGAAATTGCTTATTTAGAGCACATTTTCCCAAAGCAAAACTCCGTTGTGGTAGATAAAGATCAGCTGGTTCCGGTAACACGGATCAAGGATTACAAAAAGTATTTTACCTTCGACTATTTTAATCCTGTGCAATCTAGAGTATTTGATGCAGCTTACAATTCTGATAAAAATATTTTGATTTCGGCACCAACCGGTTCTGGTAAAACCGATGCAGCTCTTTTAACAATTTTACGATGTATCCACACCTATAAAGATGGTCAAATCATTTATGTGGTCCCAATGAAAGCATTAGCGACAGAAATATCGGGAAAATATTCCACAATTCTGCCAAATGTAATAGAATATACGGGAGACACAGAAATCACCACATTGGAAGCTAATAGGGCAAGAGTAATCGTTTGTACCCCCGAAAAATTCGATGTTTCAACAAGAAGACTTTGCCCAACATTTTTAAATATAAAGTTGGTAATAATTGACGAGATACATATTCTGGAAGATGACAGAGGTCCCGTTATCGAAAGTATTGTTGCTAGAATGCATAGCTTATCAGTTATACAACAATCGATAATAAGAATAGTAGGTCTTTCTGCAACTTTGCCCAACTATATGGACGTAGGAAACTTCATTAAGGCAGATTGTATATTCAATTTTGGCCAAATGTATCGTCCGGTTCCTTTGGAAACGCATATTATTGGGTTTAAGAAATCTTCAAAACAAGCTGATGAGGTTGATTTTATACTTAAACAAATTAGCTATTTTATGAAAAAAAACAAACAAGTTCTGATCTTTGTAACTTCAAGACCAAAAACTGTTAAAGTAGCAAAAATGATAATAGACAACTCAACAGAAAATTATGGTGGCAATGGTCTAAAGAGTCCAATCAGTTCAGAAGACATTCTCAGACCTGGAAAAAAACAATTCATGACCAAAATAATGAATTATCTTGTAGAAAATAGGGTGGGAATCCATCATGCGGGACTTCCGAGAAAAGATAGACTACAAATTGAACAAATGTTTAGGGACAAGCAAATAGACATTTTAGTTTCGACATCGACATTGGCCTGGGGTGTTAATTTGCCTGCACATGCTGTGTTTATATATGGAACATCTTACTACAATCCCTCCATAGCAAATTTTGATGATTTAGGAATATGTGATGTCTTACAAATTTTTGGTAGGGCAGGTAGACCACAGTATGATATAGAGGGTGTTGCATTCCTTATCACACAATACAACAAACTAGATCATTATCTTAAGTTAATTAGGAGATCCAATGATATCGAAAGTAAAATGTTATTCCACGTTACTGATAATTTATGTGCAGAAATATATTTGAGGAATATATTAAATTTGTCATCTGCACTTAATTGGATTAAAAACACATTCTTGTATATCAGAATGCGGAAAAACCCTGCTGTCTATGGACTGACACAGTCAGATACCCAAATGGAGGAGCAGGCCTTAGTGGAATACATTTACTTGAGTATTCTCAGGTTGGAGGATATCGGATTGGTTCGAATAATTAGGCCAGAGACAAATTATAATACATGGTCATTTGAATCTACCTTTTATGGACGAATCTGCTCCATTTTTTACCTTTCACATGAAACATTGAAGGTATGGCTTGAAGAATTGAATGTAATGAACAATCCTAAAAAACCTCCTAATATCTCTAAAAATACCGATGGCAATCAAAAGGGACATTGTTCCAACAAAAAATTCCTGTATTCAGATTTTTCAGAATTGTTGAACATACTCTTTAAATCCAAAGAATTCAACTCAATTAACTTACGTACTGAAGAATCGGAGCATTTGACGAAGTTATCAGAACAATTTATGCTGGACAGAATCATCAACTTCGAATTTGATGAAACCCTTTCCTGTAAATGTACTCTTTTAATTCTCTCACACATGTATTATGCTCATTTGCCACTTTTCTCCCTGCAATGTGATCTGATGTTTATAATAGAGAATCTTGAAAGAATGGTCAGTGCTTTTAAAGAAATATCTCTCCATGAACGTTTATTTGATATTTTTGAAATTGCCTTCCTCTTGGAAAGAAGCATAAAAAAACAGAAATGTATTTATAGGGAAACATTTTCCATAAACCTGATAAAAATAGGAAGTTATGGTGAGATCAAAATAGATAATATGCTGCCAACAGATTTGGAAGGTGAATCTACGAGTACATTAGCCAGCCGGAAGTTTACAGACACCAAGAAACCAATTGATGAATATTCCAGGCCAAGTTTTAAAAAATGTAAAGAAGAAAAAGTTTTGAAAGATAATTTTTATGTTGTATTTATCAAAGTGAATGATGCACTCATTGAAATTTTAGAATTTAGGTCATTTCTGCAGGAATTCATATTTTTGAACTACCAACACTCAAACTCTACGGGTAATTTGGGTGTCTCTATTGAAATTCACGGAACTAGCCATTGGACAGTTCAGAAAAAACTCATTTTTCCAGATTGTGATTTCAGTATTTCTGCACTTTATAAGTATGGTATTCACTCCTGTAAATCCAGATTTTCAATTTGTGGAATTCAAAGATCCTGTGCCCATTTCACAATCTATAGTGAATTGCATGAGGAGTTAATGCAAAACAACAATTTCCCGACTGAACATTGCGATCCAAATCCTCCTACATCTTCTATAAGACTCTCCGAAAGATCTTCACAAAGAATTAAACCTCACCGATTAAGTAAAAGTTCAGCCTATAAATCATCTACTATGAGAACCTTTCTGAAGGCAAATTATAACAGTGAATTCATTACAAATATTAAAGAAGGTGGGTTAATTAAACCTGGGAAGAACTTGGAGTGTAATCCAAATGTCTTGCACTTTGTAGAGCCATCCTTGAAATACTCTTGTGAGACCTTTGGCAATATCATTGATGTGCATTTTCAATTTTTCTCATTGGATTATGGCCATTTTAGCGAACGGTTGAAATATATAAACCATCGAATATTTGCTATGGAAATTTCTAGACCACATCTTATAGTATGCCCTAATAAGGAAGATGTTGAATCAACAATTAAAGAGTTGAATACACTTAACTGCCTTAAAAAACTTGATTTTTCAAAATTTCGATATCAAGAGTACGATAGATCTAATGTAATGGTGTTTGGAGAGGCTAAATCACACAGAGCAATCGATACTATTATCTTTAAGACATGCAAATCGAAATTTTACTATCCCATTTATGAAATTTGTAAAATAGGTGATGGAAAGGATGTGATCATTTTTGAATCCCAAATATTTTTAAATTATTTGCAGGATGTTATTAGAAATGCTTAGATGATGGAGCACTCCAATAGGATATCCCACCATTTTAAAATCAGTTTAAATTGATGTATATCTTTTAAATACATGGTGATATAAACAAAAAGGATATTTAATCTTGATCTTATTACTGATAAATATTCTAAAAGATAACAACCAGATGGCAAAGCTGTGTGATTTTCCAAAGCCTCATTGCCAGTGAAATTCTTTAAATAAATGGCATCCATCCATAGTATAAGTTTGCCAAGTTATTTATATCCATGGCAGACTCAATTAGAGTATCGGTTTTTTCATTAATCGTTAACTTCTGCTTAGTTTTTTCTGCAATAGAGGAGGGTGACGGCTGAACAGTCTTCTTCTTGGTTAATTGGATAAGTTGTAAGTTATTACGATTTAATCCCTCTTCATCTGATATCAAGTCCAGTTTTTTTACAAGTTTCTCGTAATTTTGTAAGGCCTCCTCTTTCCTTTTAAAAAGTGCGGGATCATTAACAAAGCTCATTAAGTTTGCCAGAATCGTATCTTTGTTATTCACCATCAATTCCAAAACATTTTGAAAGACCACCTTAAAGTATTTCAGTTGGAAAACCCCAAATCCATCGACAATATTTTGCGTTAGCCTAAAGGGAATAGTTTCTGGAATTGAAAGATCCTTTGCTACATCAAAAATCAAATTTAAATCCACATGGACTGTATCCCCATTTCTATCAAATAAGATGTTCTCTGCGTGTCTATCCCCAAGACCCATAAAATTTCCAATAACGGCCATCACAGCATATGTATTAGTATAGTTGGTAAGATATCTGTAATAGTCACTGGGAGATCTATGTTTCAATACCAATGGCCTATAATTTTGGATATTAGATAATTCCTGTTGATTTAAAGCACGAGTAATTTCTGGTGGAATAGACTTTTTTTCAGTACATCCAAGAGCATAAGCATTCATTATCGGTTTACTCATAGGTAGAATGAATTCTACAAAATCCTTCAAATTAAATTTTTTCACTCTTTTAGAAGCATATTTTGTAATGAAATAAATAATCAATTGGGTTGAATAGAATTCTAGCCAAATTGATTTGAGGGGTGTTAAGTTCGGTATAAACTCTATTATCCCGGATTTTGAGTCCAATGGAAAAATATTGTATTCTCGGACATAATATTTTTTGGCATATTCTGGCCCTTGTTGGAATAGATTGTTCATCAATTTGTTCAAATCCATGAATCTGGCATCTTTTCTAAGATCATCATTATGTTTGACAATAAATGGGTACACTTTTCCATCTGTCCCAATAATTTCTATTTTCTTTGGTTTCTGTAGGCTATTAAAAACAAGCACCTCATCTTTGATAGACGAAATCCCAACAGATGGAATTCCAGGAATAGAAATAAAGGCACCTTTATAAACTGAATCGATTAAGGCATTACAGTGATCTTTAGAACCATAAACATCTTGGTTAAAGATCCCACTGAACTCTAGTTTTACATCTTCTTTTATACTTATAAATCCCGAAGATTCTCCGGAAAATTTAGCAATTGCTTGGAACTTTTCTGCTAAACCAATTGTATTTTTGAGTTTGATCTTTCCATAAAAGTCCAATTCGTTTATAATGCTCCCTTCCTGATGGCTTCCCCCGTTTTCCATATCATATGTTTTTGAAGTACTTTGGACTTTTTTATTTTCTGAGCTTATTAGCGGAATCGCCTGCCAAATTAAAAAATCATAATTCTTCAGCATTTTTTGGATAATTATTCTAAAATAAAAATTGGCAGAATTAGTTAAAATCTGATTAAAATATGGAATTAGTAACTCCAGAGAATTTTCTATAATATTATCCATCAATGCATCTATTTTATCAAATGTGGAAGATTTTGTTCTTGAACCTGAACGAGACCTACGAATCCCACTTGTCAATTTGGCCAAAAGATTGAAAAATCGAGGGACTGCCTCATAGTTATGGGAAAAGCA
Organism: Enterocytospora artemiae; assembly: GCA_038659295.1. Lineage (NCBI taxonomy): Eukaryota > Fungi > Microsporidia > Enterocytospora > Enterocytospora artemiae. The sequence goes on from JASNGC010000005.1 coordinate 230,310, forward strand.
GAGACTATAGTAATTCATACTTGTGAAAAAACTCTCATGGGCTTCAAAAAACTTTCCAGCTGAAAAATAAAGTCTTTGCAAATGCTGAAAATTAATTGAATTGTTAGAAGAGATGTGTTGATTTCCTGCGCCAGACTTCTTCTCATCCTGTTGATTACTGGAGTTATCATGGTATGTATCCCTAATAAGCTTATGTTCCCTGTCGATCAAAGATTGTTCAATTGTGTTAATTCCATCAAGGAATAATTTTTGCTTTTGTGTTGTTTCACAAAGCTTCACAATTGAGGAGTAGTATAAATGAGAAGGAATCACTGAATGAATCTTAATTGTTTCTGTTTGATCAGTAGTATTTGGAATCAGAGAATCTTCATACTTTTTTATTAAGTATTCTAGCGCTTTCTTGCCTTCTTCAACCCTATCAAGTGCAAAGCTTAACTGAGCATGATTGTAGAGAATAAAGAAATTTCTTTCTAGCAGTAACCCATTTATGTAGGACCTACAGCGAGAATAGTCTTTTTTATATATCAACAAACTGAGAAAATTCTGTATGACAAAAATCATGAACTCGGACGGAACTGGCTTGCTATTATATAAGGCTGGCTTATAATCTGTGTCTAATAGTTTTTGATCGTTCTTGGATGGTTTACTGCCGCCTTGTTCAAGTAATAATTCATGATGAGCTCTGATCAAATTTTCCTTGTTGGATATCCTATTCATTCTACAGTTGATTAGGTCCATGGTTTCTGCAACATTAGCTGAGTTCCTAATCAATTGAAAATCCTTAACAGCATGCCAATATATCTGTTCATTTTGTAAATTGTTTTTACAGCCCAGTATATTGTCCATAATGTCATATTCTAATCTTTTAAAGATATGTTGAAACATTTTAGACGTAAATGGATCATTCTGTACATTAGATTCATATAAACAAACAAAACTCTTGAGTGAGTCCAAGGACTCTCTAAAATTGCCCTTAAATAAATTACTGAACATTAAATTTTCAGGAATATATGAATCCTCATCTAATAACATGATTTTTTGATGTTCATCTATCAAATACAATCCATATTTCAGCAAAAACATCAGCTGATGTTTAGATATGTCTAATTTTGTGCCAAACTCCATTATTCTTTCAACAGAGTAAATAATTCCGCTAGAAAAATCAATTTCTATGGAAAAGAATAGGTAGTCGTCAATTGGAATAAGCGTAAGCCCAGTAAATGGGTTTATAGACAATAAAAATCTTATCATTGGTTCACTGGAGTGGTCAACCATTCGGTTGTGTATTTTGACTAAAATACCTCGAAGCTTATTGTGGATTTTACTAAAGTAGTCAATATCTTCATTTTTATAATCATGTAATAGTATATCCATCATTGCCAGAATCGAAAATTCTACGGCTTCTCTGTGCTTGCTAGGTAATACATATGTCATTTCACTGTCGCAACTATTTGTAACAAGATTCCTATAGGTATAATAAACTACACATTGTGATGATTCATCATAGTGATCTGGATTCACATCCTTTAACAGAATAATGATTTGCTTAAAAAATAAAAATTGTCTATCGATACTAATCAGTGAAGAACAAAGGAGGTTGAACAAATCCGTCAAAATATCGATTTCGAAGGTGGTTTTAATACGGTAACTATAAGTATTGTCGTAGAGATATTTTGTGTTCTTAAATTCTTCTAAGAGAGGATTGGTAGTCCGTTCCCCACCACAATTCAAATATTCTTGAATAATATAGGAATTTACTGCAGAATTAATCTTAATTAACTTCTCATTCAAAATAAAATTATACCAATCCACAGATTTTGAGGAATGTGCTGTAGAAATTCTCGATGTAGATAATGACGACGTATCTGATTCACTAGAATATTCAACAGCGAAAAATGGATTTCTATATATTTCTCTACTGGTATTTCTAATATTAGTTATACCTAAAAGTGCTCTGAGATTTCTAGAACCATCTAAAATATGATTTGGATGATTTAAAAATTTCCTAGAAAAAGATTCATCAAATTGGCTATATACCACCTTATCATCAGATGGTACTTCAGAGTTGCACGATATATCGTCATACTTCCTTAGAATCACATCATATACATACCTCATTCGAATAATAATGTCATTCAAAACATCCTTCTGAATTGTTGAAATGTTTTTTAAAACAAGCAGCTCCATCAGATTTAGTAAATAAAGAGATGACCCACACTTGCAAGCTCTTTTTACAAATAATGGCTCACACTGAGTAAAAATATATTCTATTCCAGACCTTATAGAACCATTTTCCAAAACTGCTTCGATTTCAGCCATTGAAAATGTTGTAGAACCTGATGAGTATTTACGGTTATTGCCTAGCTTAGGACTATATTCAAAGTCGAGAGGATTTGATTGGATACCATTTAGACGATGGGATATATCAGCACTGCTAGAAATGTATGAAACGATAAATTTAAGCGCCGAAAAAATACACGAATGGTTTGAAGTATGGAGTAGTACATTGGGATTCAGGCTATTATCTATTTGGATAAATTTAAATATAATTTCACTAAGGTGAGCCTTGATGAAGGATATAGAGAAATTTTTCGAGAGAATTTTATGTGTGCATTCAGGTTCATTATTTCCGTATTTTAGCAAAGTTAATAAAACACCCACATTGTCTACATATTCATCACATCCATCATCTAATACATTCTTTGCAATAAGCAAATCCATAAATGCTTTCATATAGCTGTCTTCAATTGGTAACTTATATTCTAATCTCAGTTGATCCAATCTATTTATTATGTAGAATATATTCTCCTCAATAAATACGGAACTTTCTAATTGTTTTGTTATATCATATAAAAACATAGGACTCAACTTAGAAAAGAACTCACAGATAAAATCCCAATTTGTTGTATTATAGCCTCCGATATGACTTTTATCTAAATTATTTTCGATAAAAAAATCGATAATCTCGTGGGAGACCTCATCAAAATTATGTCTGTAAAAAACGTTTCGAACTTTAATCCTATCAATTTCCGTTTTTGTTTCGGTGAATATCTTGAATAGCACTCTAAAAGATCCCAGTAGTACATTCTTCCTATTTTTTCTACCGCCTGATGTACTCAGTAATATTTTAATACAATTGAATATCATATCAATACTCTTCTGCAAATTAAAACGACCATCAAAATGAATTGCATGAGGAATTGTTTTATTTCTCTTCGCATTATTTTCATTCATATTACTTTTGAAAATCTTTTCCGTTTCAATCTTCAAAAAACTCAATATTAAATTGCATAGACTTTCAAAATTCTCCACTAACAAATGGAAGAGGATTTTGTAAATATTTTCACTGTTTTGTTCTATACTGAGCAAAGTTAGGATCTCTGAAGTACAGCTTAAGGAAATAGCAGTAGTGTCGATGTGTACTATTAGAAATAAAAGATTTTCATAATCCCTTTTCCTTAAGAATATCTTAACTTTTTTCTCATAATCCTTAGATACTCTACTAGAATTTATGGTTCTAAAAACATCAGGTTCAGTCTCATGCAATTCAGCAAAAGATTTATGATGTACATTTCTAGAATTAATATCAATACTGACTAACGTATTACCGTAAAACAATAATGGAGACCGCTTAGAAGTAATCCTTGAAACATATAACTGAGGAAATGATGAAGTATGGTGCCGATTTTTAGTATTATTTATGTCAATATTGAATTTCTTTGTACTTAACGTATTTAACAAAATACATGCACTGCAGTTTCCCCATTTATTCTGCATTGTTCTAGAAAATTGCTTACAGAGTTCCATTTTTTCCCTTGTAAGAGTATCTAAATTATAAATTTGACCAATGGGCAGTAGTCTTAGGGCTGGCCAAGAATAATCATTAGCATTAACACGACCTCTTGAATCCAAAAGGGCTTTGTGGAGTGTGGATAACTCTACTTGAGAACACTTCTCAACACCAACTGCTCCATTTTGGACAACACATTCTGTAACAAAGGCATCCCACTCTGTTTTTTCTTCTATGCAATTAAAACTCTCAGGGACGTAGCATACCACTAGATGCCCAAGTTTAATTTTGATAAAAATGTAATTGAAAATTCCTATTGCCTGAATTCTAAACTGTTCCTCCAAAAAATCAAATTTGTTTCTTTGCGAATTGTTATCGGTAAAGTGACAATTGTTAGGATGTAGTGCAGACTCCTTATTATCAAATCCAACAGTTAACACTTTATTCCTCGATAGAAATTCCAAATATATCTCGATTTGGGCCTTTGGAATTTCTAGTTTATAGAATTGTCTATAAACTGATACCGTAAATTTTTTGGTAAAACAAATGGCTGTAAAGGCATAAACTATGGAATTATGTGTGAAATAAATGTACTCCTCCAAATTACGAAATTTGAAGATTCCCAGATGCAAATTATTGGAAGCAGCAGAGCAAACAGAGAAATTTTCGAAGTAAAATTCTAAAAATTCATCAAGCTTGTCTTCTGGCATAGAAAGAATACAGTTGCAAGAAACAGCTTCACTTCGAATATATGAGATATTCTTCTTGAAGGTTTTAAGAGGTTCTTGATAAGAAGTATTTGCTATGCAGTTATTAGTCAATGTCATAGTAGCTAGGGATATTTTTCTAAAAAATAGAGATTGGAAAAAATCAGCAGGAAAACGTTGATGAAGATTTATTGAGATGATAAGTTGCTTGTATAAACCGGTATACTTTTGATATTCGATAAACTTTAGGATACATATCTTTTCTGTAATTTAATATTCTTTTTGAAGAATGTTACTCAGTATAATAACTTCTTTTTCTCTGACAAAAAATATTTTTTTAAGTTTGAGCCCATGACTTCTAAATGGTTTATTGAAAGTTACCTAGGATTAAACAATTCTTTTCTCGTAAGGAACATTAAACGATCTAGTGAAAAATTTGTGCAGAAATTAAATCAGCCTGAATGTTCCAGATTTACTTTAACGGGAGTTGATCTCAGATCAAATAGAGATGAAGGGATTCCAGAGGTTAATATTCGTGGTTTCATAAATTCGAATGGAGTGAAAATCCCGATTATACTAGACCTTAAAGATAATATGCAGTTGATAACATTCAACTGTCATGACGAAATTAATCTTTTTGTAGTTGTTACAATTGAGTCTAAGCACAGGTTATACTTTTGCAAGTTCTTTTGTTGCCGAAATTGGGATAAGACGGAGTTTGAGGCCGTTGAAGTTGGTTTGCGGGGAGAAAAATCTTTTATAGAAGTTGGCAAAGGGTCTATAAAACTAAAGTTTATAATAGAAGACATCAGGCAGGAAATAAAAGAAAATAAACAGCTTTGTATGAGCTCTACTGATGATCTTGTGCCCAATGGAAACCATTATAACATAGTTAAAGTCAGTGATTCAGTAAGGCAGGTATTCCGCATTAAGTTATACAATCATGTTTTCAATATCGAAGAGTTTATGTGCCCCATTTGCCTAAGAATGTACGATAGATTGCTAGATTTAAAGAACCACATTAATTTTGGCCATTTACATCTCAAGAGTGAATTTAAATCAGGCATATTGCATATTAATAAATCAGAAGCTATTCACGAAGATACATTACAGTCAAAAGAGTTTACATTTATTAGAAAACCGGGTAGAAGGTTGATTATAGAGCACGGATACTGTACCTATAGATTTGGAAAAAAAGATATTAAGATATTGGATTATAAACTAACAAAAAACCAACTGCAGATAGAAAGAGAATACAAAACCATTGATTACTCAGAGGTATTGGCTACTCATTTGAATGAGAGGATACCTAAGGATTCAATTATTGAAGAGGAATATAAACTGATGACGGAATGGAATAAATTAAGAATAAAAGGAGAAGATTTGAAGACAACAGTTAAAAGCTGTTTAGTACTCTTTGGTGTTAACAAGTCAATTATTCGGTTGATCGAAGTTTTGTATGTGCAAGGTGTTTTAAACTCGAAAGAAATTGTAGACATTCTAAACAATGTCAAAACTAAACGTTGAAAATCTGACATCTTGTTTGATCCGAAATAGGGTAGATACGATTATTTGAAGCGAACAGTATCCATTGATCGCTATATAAGTAAATAATCATTTTACTGTATGCTTTGGTTCTCACACCAGTAATAAAAATAAGATAGAAATGGGACATGATACAGAGTTAAAACTCGTTGAATAAGTATGTATCATCAAAGTAAATGTCCATGATCTGCAAGCATATATGCTAGAACATATTAAATACTTAAGCTTATTATACAGCCATGAATATAATATATAATGAAAATTTTAAGGTATTCCTGGCAACTTGAAGACAATTGTTTTAGTTATAATTGATTTTTCCATAATTAAATCAATAATAGATTAAAACCTAAAAACAATTCAATAGCAAGAACCATAGTAAAAGACAGAGTATTGTATATCGAATAAAATTATCAAGTTTCTTCGATAAAATTTAATCAAGATAAACACAATGGATAGCCAGTCATCATTACTGTACTTAACTGTACTTATGTAAATTTCCTTTGTTCAAAGATATAAATATATAAATCTTTAGGACTTTATCATAATAGCTTACACAATTCTGTATATAATCAAGCCTATGATCAAGACAGTAATTGTCCCCAAAATTCTTGTAATTCGCATTGAAGCATCCATATATGCCTTGCTCTTATTAATTTCTCTTTCTATGCCCGAGGCATGATGATCAATGTCAATCATATGAGTACACAAATCATTAATATCACTTTCCTGACCATCTATGTTTTCTCGAATAAAATCAGTTATTTCGGCAAAATCATTGACCTCATTTGCGATTTTTTCTATTTTGTCACTTCTAGAAAAGCTGGTGTACAAACTTTCATCTGTATATAGTTTATAATATTTTAATTTGAGATTATTGTATACTTTACACAGCTTTGGTGGGATATTACAATATTCCATTAAAGAATTCAAAGCTGTAATCTCAGAATTAATTTGTTCTGACACCTGTATTGCCCTATTTTGAATATAATCATCAATTTGTAAATCCAGGTTAAATATTCTATTTTCTAGTTCATTTTCCATTCTGTTTATAATAATAATGACTTTATTTCTAATGTGAAACAATTAAATTACAAACTAAATGGCTAAAATAAAAATTATCAGGTTTTACAAGGATTCAAATAGTTTTGTTGGATGTCGCCTCATCTTTCTCCATGAGTTGCTTGATTTTGCTGTTTACAATGCTCTGAACATGTTCAGGACTCAAAATCATAGATTCAGACTCTTTTTGGATGGATTTTGAAAGCACAATCCCCAGCTCAAGATCAAAATCATCTTTTTGAAATTTTGGTTTTTTGACTTCTTGGCTGCTAAAATCAAAATCAAACATAAGGAGTTATTTGTAGCCTTCCCCAAAAATCATATTGTCGCGACTCTCTGAAATACATATCAGCGTAACAATACTTAAAAATATTAGTACATCTTATAAATTTATTGTTTTTTTAATTCAACATTTTTGTTATATTCAGAAATCAAATCATCAATTCCTCTGAACAAAGCTTGTGGTGTCTTTTTTGCAGAAATTGACTTATATTTCAGCAATAAAAGATTTTTGTAAATCTTTTGTAAATTCTCTAAAAGTGCATATGCACGCCTTTTGGAAAAAACCAAGGAAATCATTGCATCACCTTGAGATTCTGTTGACTTCAAGTATTGTAGTAGTTCGGAATAGTTTTCCAAAAAATTGTCAATGTTGTCGCTTATAAGCTTTTTTGTTTCTTTCATAAAATGGGATCTTAAAAAAGTAGTTTATGAACAAACAAAACCTTAGCCACTTGTAAGTTTGAAGCTATTTCCAGTATCATAGTCAGTTACAAGATTTCAAAGTAACTATATATGAGACGGTGTTAATTGGGGTACAATATGCGTTAAGAGCTTCCATTGTTTCTATTAAAAAGAGCATGTTATTATGAGGTATGATTCAACCAAAAACCTGTTCCGTATAGTCAGATTCACTCAATTTATTAAAGCATTTTCATAATCTTCAATGCAAGGCAGACCATAGATATTATCATTATACATATAACTGAAAAAAATATCCGAATATACGCTGTTTACTTTGTTATTCACCATGATAAACCGGGGCTTTACTATTCGATCATCTAAAAAGAAAGCCAAAAGTTCATTTATATAATTTCCAAACTCGTTGCTGGAAAAATTGTCAAATAAGCATACTCCGTCAACTAGATCACCGTCAATAAATTGAGAGTATGTTTCATTGTCCTTCCCAATAAATAAAAACACATTTATCCCCGCATCCAACAAGTATATGCCGTCGTCCCTAATATTTTGCCTAGTCAATGGTAGAACCGTAGTATCACTTGTCAAATTCACTAACATTGGATATATCATAAGATCGACAATTTTAGTATGAGAGTTACAAAGTAAATAGATGTAAAATGCTCTGAAATCAGTAGGCGTGTTCGGGTCAGGCCTGAAAGGAATTGACTTTTTCAATGAAAGAACATAGAGAGGCAAAAACTTCATAGAGTCAGGAACCAACCCATTATAACTTTTAGAATCACCTATTATCGATTTCAAACTGCTATCCAAAAACATTGCGCCTGAGCGCTTTTTTAAAGACTCCTTGTAGCAAGCATTCAAAAAGAGTGATTTTGCAATCTCAGGAGTATTGTATAAATCCATTCCCACGGTATTTAGTTCACTCTCATGGGGAATTCTTATTGTAAACACTCGAATCGTTCTTCTGCATTGCTTATTAACCCTAATCATTGCCAATTGAATATATATTTCCTTAATTTCTCCTATGATCTCTACCTCAAAATTAATTGAATGTGCAGAATTAAAGTTGGAGTAACCGAAGAGATCTACTCCTTTTTGTATAAAATTTCCGTGCATAGCCTTCAGCGAAATATTCTCGTTGGTTCTAATTCTACAAACACCCCCAAAGCATACTCTACTGCTGAAGTATTCATTTAGGTCACAATATAGTTTTGATGTGTGAATAGGGTCCGTTCCATCATAATTGGAATAATGGAACGTTTGCCCCCCAGACTGAGTAAGGATTTTCATTGTAGAATACTCCACACTACTTCGGGTCATTATAAATAAATTAACTGCAAGGTTTTTCCTGAATAACATCTCTGCGGTTTCCTTATAGAATTTGTTTGTACAAATTAATGAATTGCTCTGCTCAATTCTTGAAAATGAATGATTTGGGGCACTTCCCAGAAAGGTAAAAACAGTTCCTGATCGAAATACCCTCGAAATAACTCTTAAAGCAGCCAATAGATTGTTTTTAATCGAGCCTTTGTTTTTGAAATATTCAATAATATCATCAAATCGAACACCATTAGAATCTCCGGTGTACTCCTCATTATCTGTACGGAACTGAGTTATTGGAAATGTTACAAAATCAGATAAAATTGTTGGAACTTGGCCTGTAATCACTGAAAAGGTAAGATCCGAAGTTAAAATATATACACTCTCACTGTAGAACACAAATGCTATTTTTGTCCTTGCATGATAGTTATTACTTTTAAGAATTTCCTTAATTGAATACAATACACTCGAAAGAATAGTAAGCTTCTTTGCTTCAGATGTCACTTCAATCAAAAATATAAGAACTGGTGGGTCAGGAGTCTTCACAACAAAACTCGCTGGTGCCTCTAGTTCATATGTTTCTTGCAGTAAAAATGGATGCGAGAATATTTTGCTGTTAAACTCTCTAACGTTTCCATTATTAACCACGTTTGTTTGTTTCATTTGAAATGGAACACTAACTTCGTTTACCAGATTACATAGGTTACATTTCCATTTTAAGCCTGGCATGATGATTTCAGAATAACAATTGATATACCCGTTACAGTTGAAGCATCTTATTAGGTCTTTTTCTAAAATCTCCAATGGCTCTCTATCAAATTCAACGGTAAAGGATATTGGAATGGAGCTATGCCTAAACTTTGATTGATCTGCTGGCAAATAGTTTATAGAACTCCTAAAGAATGCATTATTGGTGCTGAGGTTTGTTTCTTCCTGAAGATTGTCATTATTCATGGCTTCCATATTTGTTGGGGATAAAAAATAAACAAATATGTGAGCTTCTTCAAAGTCCCTAATAAATATTGACTTATGAACAGCAGCACTCGTCACACATATTGTATCATTATCATCCGATCAATTATATTCAGTATACCCGATGAAGCTGAATCAAAAAAGTAGGAACATGATTATTTAGTCTATTAAGAAAATTCAATGTTTTTATAAAAAATTAAAAGTCAACTCCACAAGTAAATCTAATTTTAACAACACATTAGATCTAAATTAGTTCTAATGATATTTTATTATTTCTATAGTTTTTCGTTAATTCTTATAAAATCAGTGACATCATTCCTTACAGTATGAGTTCACTATTCCAATTTTTGTAAATCAAATAATATTGAATTTAAATTGATCTAACCGATATTTGACACCAAATTCGACGAGTTGGAATCTAGGTTTCCAGTTAAAATCAGTCTGTGCACTGTTGTTCCCCAATGACAATGATATACTCCAATTGTAAAATCTAAAATTTTAATCTATTTTTCATGTAAGATTCCATTTTTTGTTATGTTAGCATTGGTATTTTGTTATAGTAATCCTAAATTTATACATTTTTTTAAATTTTATCCATGGAATCTACGAGTAAGATTGAGTTCTTGGAATTTTGTAATGTCTTAGAAAACATAGCAAATACTACGAAAAGATTGGAGATACAGAAATATTTGAGTAATTTCCTAAAATCTGTTATTAGTAGGGACAAAGAGTCGTTGATTCCAATATTATTTCTTTCAAGTGCCACTGTGCATCCACAATTCATGAATATTGAGCTGGGAATTGGAGATTTTACCATCCAGAATGCAGTTTGTGAGGCAACCGGCTTGTCTATTAAGTCGGTTAGATCTGCACTAATAAAAAGTGGTGATTTAGGTACTATTGCTATGGAAAGTCGCGTAGCTCAGTTAATTATTGTGAAAATTCATCTTACATGTTGGGATGTTTTCGAAAAATTGAAAGCTATTGCTCGTTCAACAGGAAGGTCTAGCACGAATCTAAAGAGAAATATTATGCTAAGCCTCATAAATGTCGCTTCCCCATTGGAAACTAAATATTTGATCCGGCTTTTTGAAGCCAAATTAAAAATAGGTTTGGCCTTGCAAACAATTCTTATTTCTATATCAGAAGCATTTGACTGCACGGACTATCAAATTGTTAAATCAGCCTATAATAAAAACCCGGATTTCTCCAATTTAGTTAAGTTGATTTTTAAGTTTGGAATTGAAAATTTAGAAGAGTATTCCAAGATTATGCCTGGAATTCCACTGAAACCAATGTTGGCTACGCCCACAAATAACCTAACAAAAGCATTTTCCAAATTTGAAGGAAGTAAATTTATTAGTGAATACAAATACGATGGCGAACGAGTGCAGATTCACGGTTTAGGTAAATTTTCCACACCAGAAGATATGGATAGATTAAAGAAAACAGAAACCGGGCCTATCAAAATAGATAACAATCATATGGATAAGTCAGTTGATGAAAACTCGTCCATAGATAGGCCAAGGCTATTTTCTTTTAATAAAAGTAGCCTAAAAACTACGACCACCCGACAAACTAATGATATGACTACTATGCCTGTAAACTCCAAGGTTACAAACACCAAAATATTTAGCCGGAATATCGAAGACATTAGCATAAAGTTTCCAGATATTGTTGAATTGAAACTATCTGAGAAATCATTTGTTTTGGATGGAGAGGCTGTTGCATTCTCAGACGGAAAAATTCAACCATTTCAACTGTTAAGCACTAGAAAGAGAAAGAACATTGACAAGATTGAGGTACAGGTGTGTGTCTTTGTTTTCGATATTCTGTTTTTCGACGGTAGAGAATTGTTGGATTTGACACTCCAGGAACGAAGAGCTGTACTATTTGAAAATTTCGTGGAAATTCCAGGCAGATTTCAGTTCGCAAAATACGAAGTCTGTAAATCTATAGACGATATTGATCTAATATTTAAATCATCAATAGAAAACTATTGTGAGGGGCTAATGTTGAAATCACTAGAATGCTTGTACAAGCCTTCCCATAGATCTAACAGCTGGGTGAAACTAAAAAAGGATTATTTGGATAATTTAGGCGATACTATTGATTTAGTGGTTATAGGCGCATTCTATGGTAAGGGTAAGCGCACGGGAATGTATGGGGGGTTTCTTCTGGCAGTTTTTAACGATGAAACTGAAAAATACGAGGCTATTTGCAAGATTGGAACTGGATTCTCTGATGAGAACTTGATGGCCTTTTACAACAAATTGACAATCACAGTAGATAATTCTGAAATAGAATCTAACATTACACCTGATGTGTGGATTAAGCCTGTAATGGTGTGGGAAGTCAAAGCAGCATCGTTAAGCTTAAGTCCACTTTATTCTGCGGGAATGATAGATGGTAAGGGTATTTCGCTTAGATTTCCACGATTTATTAGGGAAAGAGAAGATAAAGGTCCAAAAGACGCCACATCGAGTTCACAAATAGTGAGAATGTATACAGATGAAGTGAATGGTGTTGATGAAGATGATGAATTTAATTAAAATAAATTGTATGTGTTGAAACAAGATTTCTGTATCCATATTTTATGATCTTCTGTATTACCTATTATGATATTGAGATTTTCTAGAGGATGGCACACATTATCATGGATTTATCGATATTATAATTATCAATTATCACAAACTATGTAGGGTAAGTACATTATTATACAGATTTTATTACATAATACTAAGGTTAAATTGATATATGACTATTAAGGAAGTACGTGGAGACTTCATCATTCTTCCAGTGTGAAAATTTATGTGGATTTTACAACGCTGCACAAAAAATTCCCTGAGCAGTTAAAAACAAAGATGTTAAGCTTGCAGCTTATCTTTTATTTTTATAAAATTTGCTTTCTTTATTTTTTGCCGTTAAAATGCCAAAGCCAATACCTTCTAAAAAAGTTTCAAAATCTCTTGAGGGAAGTGAAGATATTTGTATGAATTTGAATGAGGACAATTATCAAGCTATTTTGGAAAATATTGTTTCAAATTCGAATAATCAACTAATTCCAAATATTCACAGATATCTTACGAATCTATTTTCCAATGAGAAATGTAATGCCAATTTGATAATTGATACACTTTTGAGATCTCTAAAAAACAACTCCGAAGTAGTTGGGATTTTATTTTACATTCTTGAGTATTCCAAAAGAATTTCGGAAAATTATAGACTTTTGGTCATAGATCATTTAAAATCTTATCCTTTCAACATAAAGAGTGTTATCAATCTACTTTTTAAACAGAATACATCCGACATTATCCTGTCTCTTTTGGATGATACTAATACCGACGATTTTATTAGGGAAGGTATTAAAATCGAAAATCAAACAGTGATAAAGAATTTTTCGAATATTCTACCCAAACTAAGTTCAAAATACTTCATTAATTATAATAGCTTCTTGATTTTGTTTGAGCAGGAAAATTACAATCTAAGAAATTGCCTGATAGACATTTTTGAAAAATTAATATTAGAATTTAAAGAAGCTAATAACCTCGAAAATATTGATAATTTAACTCAATTGGTTGTTGAGAGATTGTCTGACACCAGCTACTTTGTAAGATCCCATGCAATTACCTGTCTTAGCAACTTATTTAAAAATGCATCAATTTTGAATAATCAGAGAAATTTTGTGATTAAAGGCATCATTGAAAGAATAACAGATAAAACAGTAATAGTTCGAAAGAAATCCATAGGAATTCTGAGCCAAATACTATTGAATCATCCATTTAAAAACATGAAGTTCTTAGGAAGGCAGGAGGTGGCTCTCGAGCAGAAGTATAGCATGGATATGGAGTGTTCCAAGCCTTTAAAAGTTAATGCGTCAGAAAATTTGTCAAACATTAGCAATATGGAAAGTAAATATTCTTCTTTGTTAGAAAATCAGTGCATTACCGATGATTTCAGAGTGTTTGTTGAGCTAATGGAATTAGCCCTTGAAAAAATCACAAGATTGTTAGATTACAACACCAAAACTGATGTACAAGAAATTGCAACATTTATAAAAATATCATATTTGTTTAAAATTCATGGTTCTATAGAATCAATGCAGAAAATTTTGAGTCTGGTCTTTACAAAGGATTCGGAGATTGTTATTTTGATTTTCAAGGAAATAGTTGGTCAGCGAGAAGGTATACTCTTTGAATTCATCAATAATAAAGCATTTGAAATTGTTTTACAATATCTTAATTTGGATGCAAAATCTCTGTACCAAAATATCTATAACGGAGTTAGAGAGTATGAAAGTATTTATGTTTTAAAACAATTAAGAAGGAAATCAGGAGAGCATTCATCTCTAAAACTAATTACCCACACTACAAACCTACTATTTCAATCAAAAAATGAAGTTGAATTAAGTAAGAACATCGAAACATATGTGAATTCGTTAAGTGTAATTTCCTTTTGTGAGTGCAGATTGGAATATAGTCATGACATTTTTAGAATTATAGACAAAAATTTGATTAAAATGATTTTCTATGATAAGTCGGTAATAAAAGCTACTATGGAAGTTTTTTATTCTGTCAGCTTATCTCCAGAAAAGAATGCTTCAAAATTACTCCGTCACTTGATACTCACTAAAAATAAGTTAAAAATTCTTGACTGTATAGGTTGTATTGCTCAGTTCCAGTCGAAGTTGTTAGATAAGTTGGAAAGGAGTTTCAAAATCTCCAATCATGCAGAACTAAATTCTCTTAGCAAACTTTATAAAGATGTAACCAGAAGATTGAGCGTAGAAAGTATTGAAAATATCAGGGAACGACGCCAAAGTATTGAAAGTAGTCGTTTAAATGAGGGAAATAGACCGTCCTTGGGACGGACATCACTTAAATTTGATGAATTGGAGAAGAAAATGAGAGATAAAAATGATGAGGAGATTTCCGACTTTTTTTTTATTTTAAAAGAGAGAGATATTCTATATTCCAAAGATAGTCTTCTGGAACAATTTGTTCCATTTCTCATCGAATGTTGTAAATGCAATGTAGAGGAGGTGGAAACGGTTGCATTTTTTAATTTGACAAAATGCATGCTTATTTCATCAGACTTTTTTTTTGAACACTATAGTTTATTTTTATCATCTCTGAGTCACTCGTCTGTACCTATTAGGATGAATTCAATTGTAGCTCTCCATGATTTTATAAAGTTCTATAATTCGTCGGTAGATTATAAAATTTTATTTGACAAATTAAACGACAGGGATATTTCGAAAAATGTGGCACTTATTATTTTAGATCTTTTGCACAAAGATATTATGAAAATCAATGGACATTCTGTTGATTTGGTTTCTAAAATTTTCGATCAACGGGTTGGGAATATTATCAAAACTTTAGTCAAAACCATCTCTACGAACAACAATATCATGAGCATAATATTTTATGAGAGTTTCTTGAGTAACCTGGGGTGTGAATATATTAGATATCTTTGTGGTTATGTAAATGTCAATATTAGAGAATCCTTATTTCTAAAATGTCTTAAAAGCAAGTATGATGAAGAAAAATTACGCTGCATATTTGAGGAATTTGAAATAGATGATAAGTTTGTTGAAGAAAATAAATTCCGAAGGGAAATGAAACAATTTATTGACTTTAAAACCGAGGATAACAATAAGATTGATATGTAGATAAATTGTGATTTACACCTTTGATTTGTGTATGTTATTGGAGGTAGTCTCAATAGTATTATTTTTCTGTAGGATGTATCCGGTATAGATTAAAACATATAAAATGAGTGCTCTGCATTAAATGATTTTTTCGGTATAAATCTTTTCCATTATTTATAAAGCCTGGAATCCTACTACTTTTATCATTGAACACCAGTGTGGATAAATATTTTTTACATACTCCTTCGAAATCTATTTTTGTAACTAGACATTAATCGTTGAGAGAAGAAACAATAAATGTATAAAAATTAACAGTATCATAATAATCATGAGTATATAGATCAATCTCACATTGATTATTAAACATATTTGGCTGAACATGCCCGTATAGCTCAGTCGGTAGAGCATCAGACTTTTAATCTGAGGGTCACGGGTTCGAGCCCCGCTATGGGTATTTTTACATAATTGGATCGATTTCTTTTGCCTCCTATTACAATCTTAAGTCACGAAATGTAGTACCTTTTTTTATCCTGACAAAATACACAAATTAAAATGATGTTTATAAAATCCTCTACCCTCAGATTTAACCTCAATAATTGATTTCTTGATGTCTATCATAAACCACACTTTATTTTACCTAAGAATTTTTAATTAACAAGAAGAAATATTTATGTGGATAAAATGGTGTATCAGGTTATAGGAATGGATGTCATCAGTTTCATATTAACTTGCCGAGTCTAGAAGTATATCTGGGAATTTACCAATTACTTACTGTTTTGAAATCTCATGGTTAGTATCAAGCGAATGGGACGAACAAGTAGTGTATCGAGATCATAAATCATTTTATCTTATTAAAATATAAATCCCTCATCAGATTGTGTCTCAGGGTCCTATGAGTTAATATATATTTCTGAAAATTAATTGGAGAATTCATTCCAAAATAGTCTATTTCCACAGACTTACAATGGTTTATTAAACATTTATTTATAATTCCTTTTAGCATATACCTATATTCATTTAAACAAGTGTGAAAACAAATAATCTGCACTATATTTCTTCTGCTCTTTTACCTGTCCGGTATAATGCTTATCTACAAAAACATGTGTGTAATCGTCTTTATCTGTAATGCATCCTCCGCCATTTACAATAAGCGAGTGGTAGTTTTCATACCTTTTTTCATCACAATACAGTTTAATATTCCATTTATGAAATGGACGCCGCCCACCACGCTGAATCTTTACCCTCCATTTTCTAATGCTATTTAATATTTTCTTTTCTGTTTTATCTGACGAATTCGAACCATTCCATTCAAAAGATTCTAAATCAAAGTATGGCTGATTTTCAAATTCATCAATAAACTCAGGCCTTAAAATCCAATTTCCGTTGACCAAACTTGAAAAAAACTTTTCTGAGCTGTTCAAACGCCCCATAATCAAATGTGTACAAGCTTCATATTTCTCAGAATCAGCATACTTAATATTAAATTTATCGAGTTTCTTAATAATTTCTATCTTTTTTTCGTTATCAAGCCCTGTGAATTGAAATTTCATCTCTCTAATCCCACAATTGTCAACTTTTTTTCTCAAACTCAAAGAATGTTCATTCTTTGTGGAATATTTGGTCTCTTTAATCTTTTTTAGGGATATTAGACATTGGTCAATCCAATCATAAGTCACACAGAAATATGAAGTGGCAGAAATAGCCTTATCTGTAATAAAATGAGTGGTTCTCATATCTATTTTAGTCTGGATATTTGCACCCATTGAAAGCAATTTATTTGTGTATTCCAATGTGGAATTATAAGGTATATTATTAATAAAATTCTCATTTTTTAATTTAGCATCTTCACTACAACAGTTTTTTACGTCCATAGCATGAGCCTTTTCAATTTTATGAGATATTGAGCTCATATACCTCTCATCAATCACAATTAAGCTTTCATGCAATATTTTGAAGTGAGGAACTCTATGATACCTATAAGATTCAGCATATAAAAGTGCATCACTTTCTATACAGTCGAATACGTACTGGTAATATATAAGCCTATCTGAAAACTCTTCAAATTGTGAGAAATTGATTGTTAGAATGTAGTTGACTGAATCATTTATTGCTGGAAACCTACTTCCTTCATTTTCTACTATGAGTCTTCTTAACTTGTTGAATATTCCTACAGGCAGTTTTTTATCGATAAAAAATACACTGTCAAAAAACATTCCTTTCAGGCCGATTTTATTGGCATCATACTTGGATTGTTTTTTAAAGAGATGGTAATTGTGTGTGAAAACCTCCCTAGTCGGGATAATAGGGATATTATATTTTTCACAAAATTGATATTTTTCAGTGCCAGGATTGTCACAGATCAGAAAATCTATATTTATGGAGCAATTGGGTTTATAGGTTGCCCCATGCAATATCATATAATTGCTATAAGAGCCGTTGGAAATTGAGCTCGTGGTAAAAACAGCACCCTCAAACTTTCGCATCTGATAATTCTTAGGGTTTGAAAGGTCTGATAGAAATCCGATGGAAAGGATCGGAATATTCCACTTGAGTGCTTGAATATACTTTTCTGTAAAAAGACACTTGTAGCTTATCAGATATTTTGTACTTGGTGTTAGTGAATTTGACAAAATAATATTCGGAGGTAGACTATAGAGACCAAGCTCAATTTTTGTAATTCCTGTTGTACAAATTGTAATATTTTGACTTCCAATGCTACTTAATGTTGCAGATGAAGAAACTTCCATTTTTGAGGGAAAAAAAATCAAAACATTCGGCTAAATACATTCTTTTTCAACTTAACATCCATGGTCTTAAAGTTTTCCATTATCTGTATTATACAATTAACAAGTTATGTCCTTGTATTTCAAAAATATTTTTAAACTGTAGGAATTATCAAAATTTAATAATATGGATGTTTATAATTTTAGCTGACTAGGAATTCTTTATTATTTTGGCTATGTATTCTCCAACTTCTTTTATATTAATTTTTTCTAATTCCTGTATCTTCTCTATTATCTGCTCTTCCAACTCCATCTGAATATGCTTTAAGTGTTTATCCCTCTCAATTTTCATCAGGTTTATTTTTTCATCGAAATCTTTAGATATTAATCTTGTAGTAATTTCTGCATCATGCCTTGCTTGCTTTTTCATGCTTGTGGAAAGAGACCTAGCCTTTTCCAGTCTTTCTGTTGCCTCTCTTTCACATTGAATTAATTGGTCAATACCTTCCGACATAGAAAGTAAATAATTATTAGTTAAGTGCAAAATAATAACATTGGCTACAAATATTTACCAACCACATGACGATGCATGTTTCAAAATATTTTTATAATTTTTAGAAAACTTTGCCCCAATTTTGGTGCGTTATTTCTCTGTATTCAGTAAGAAGTGTTCAAACCAAAATAACAAATGGTTGATAGAGTTGTTGTCAACAAATATTTTAATAGTGTTCAAGTTTAGTATTGTTTAAAGATGTTTTCTTGAGTGGATTTTGTTTTTTAAACAGATGATTCTCAGAGTAGAAGTGGTGAAAATACTTTCTTGTAGTTCCTAACTGATTTATTAATAGCTCCTTCCAAATAATGTATAGCTTTTTGCCTCTTCCAGACAGTTAACACACTTTTTTCCAACGTGATCAGGTCTTTTGAATGGAATGCATAGGGACTTACCACCCATCAATACTACGTCTCCATTCTCTCTAATGGTTGTTTTTTCACTAATTTCATCTTCGCAAACTGATGAGTTACACCATGGGGCCAACACAATGTTTTTATTGTTCAACTCGGTATACAAATCTTCAAATTTATCCACCGTAATTGTTCTGTTATTTCTTTCTAATGTGGCCTTCTCCAACATATCGTTGTGCATAATGTCCATTTCCTGAGAGATTTGCTCATGCAGGTCGTCTTGAACCTTCAATGATTTCTTTTCTAAGGTGTCTCTCCTTACAATGCACACTTCTGATCTCTCCATGTCTCTAAACCCAATTTCCAATCTAAGAGGAGTACCTCGCACCTCCCAATGATTAAATTTAAATCCAGGACTTTGATTTATTCTATCATCGACAAATACACGAATGTTATTCACTTTTAATTCATCTGCAATGGTTTCCACATATTTATTAAGAGATTCAACCTCTTCTTGAGTTTTATCTTTCGTAATTCCACATTTTACAATCACCACTTGAACATTTGCCACTCGAGGAGGACAAACAAACCCCCTATTGTCAGAATGTATCATAATAGCTATGCCAATGGACCTTGTTGTCAATCCCCAACAGTTTTGATAGACAAAACTTTTACTTTCTGATGAAATATCATCGTCAACCTTAATATTAAACATTCTACTAAAATTTTGACCAAGATGATGGCTCGTCGCCGCCTGGATTCCTCTTCCTGTTCCAGGAATAAATGCTTCAAGAGACAGCGTATAATCTGCTCCACCAAATGTTTCATTTTTTGATTTTTTGCCTTGAACTACTGGAACTGCCAGGAGATCTTGAAATACACGATTGTAGATGTTCAATATTGACATGGCCTCTTCTTCTGCATCTTTCTTGCTATAGTGTGCAGTGTGTCCTTCTTGCCACAAGAATTCTCTACCTCTGATAAAAGGCAATGTAGATTTTACCTCCCATCTGAGTACAGAACACCATTGATTCAACTTTAGTGGTAAATCTCTCCAAGTTTTAATCCACTTGGAGTATGCAGGATAAATAATTGCCTCAGATGTTGGTCTAATAGCCACAGGTTCATCCAATATTTTATTCCCACATTTGGTAATCCAAGCCAGCTCAGGATTAAAATTCTCTAAATGCTCTTTTTCTGCCTCAATATTGGCCTTTGTTACAAGCATCGGAAAGTAACACTCTTCCACATTCATCTTGGAAATTTCTCCATCAAAATATCTTCTAATAGCACCCCAAATATACATACCATTGGGGCGCATAATAAAACATCCTTTGATATCATAATAGTCCAGTAATTCACCAGCTAGAATTACTTGCGTATACCAATCATGAAAATTCTTCTCCTTT
Source organism: Enterocytospora artemiae (assembly GCA_038659295.1). NCBI lineage: Eukaryota > Fungi > Microsporidia > Enterocytospora > Enterocytospora artemiae. Next base: position 251,093 of record JASNGC010000005.1, read on the forward strand.
TCAGCCTTTATGCCAAACTTTTGTTTCATGGGGATTAAAAGTAAAAAATTGAAAATGTTATGTAGTTTCATAGATTTTAAAAGTTCCTTCTGTAGATATCAAGTGCGTTGTATATCTTAAATTAAAACAATGCCAACTTAGTTTAACAACCAATTTATTTAAGGTCGGTTTAATCTTATTCCATCAATTTTATTATTCTCTTTATATCTTGTTTAAAATATTTGCTTGTTATAAACGCGTACTATTCTTTAAATTTACTAGATAGATTTATTCATCAATGATAAACTCTTCGAAATACTATTACGATTATAAGGAGGAATTACCTACAGATTAACATTACTAAGAATTTCTTAATCTGTAGGTTTGAAAAAACCAAACTTAGGAACTATTAACGTCATTAATAATTGAATATTTGTTATCTTCAGCAATTTCACATTCTCTTTTACCAGCAACATAATAAGTAATTTTAATTGATATCCAAAATATTAAAATTGATAATGGTATCCCAATAATCAAATTTCCAACGAATAATGGGAAAATCGACAGAATAAATGCTATAAAAATTGCCATACCATACCTATATCTTGGAAATTCGGTATCATAGTGATGTACAGGTATACGCATGATACATATTAGGGCGGTAAAAAATCCTATTATTATCACTGCCCACAATATCAATTCTCTATTCTGCTGGATAAGAGAAGAAAAGAAATAATCACTTGAAATAAATTGAGATTGTGGAGATGATGATTGACTTATGCTAGATATATGTGGGTCAACTTGGGATCCAAGCTTTGAAGGTATAGGCGTCATGCCCATTGGATCAATTTGGAGATTTCCTTGATTGTACTGTGGGTCTGTCAATGCAGTGTTGGCTGGTTGTCTTGGGTCTACCAATGCAGTAGTTTCAGGAGTTCTTCTAGCAAGTAATGGGTTATATGCTGTAGTAGTTCCTTGATGGCCTCTTGAAAAGCTAACTCCAGTATTAGGTTTTGGAATATATGCTTCAGGTATGGAAGTTTGAGGTGGCAATTTTGGAAAACCAACTTCATTGGGTCCTGGAATATATTCTTCAGGAGTTCGAGTTGGAAAGTTTTCGGTACTGAATTTTGAAAGATATGGTTTGTACACTGGAGTTTGAGATGGTGGTTGTAGAAGGGCAACTCCGATATCATTACTTTGAAGAGGTCCTTCAAGTATGGAAGTTTGAGGTGGTAAGTTTGAAAAAACAGCATCTGTACTGGTATTAGAAATATTTCCTCTAGATGTTTGAAATTCATTTGGAAAACAAACATTTCCATTAGGATTTTGTGTATCCATTACCCCCATTAATATAATGATTTTTTATGATCAATTAATAATCCAAAACAAGTTATTGACTCTGATATGAGGACTTGACCATTGTAGTGTTTCAACTGGAATAAACAAAAATATCTATCTAGTTTTATCTCTTTTTTATTATTTTTTGATATAAGATATCATTTAACAAAGGATAAACAATAATATCAATAATTTTATAATTATACTAACTGCTGAAAAAATAACTATTGTAGAAACTTAGATCAAACTCCAAAACAATTATAAGTATTTTTGTCTCCGGATAGTATTTTGGATCTTTAAATTACTCATATTAAAATCATCTGTTTCAGTTTAAAGTTTTAACAAAATAGTCTGTTGAAAAATTGTATCTGATACCAATAAATGGAGATGAAAAACAAATAATTTGGTATAATATTACGTTTATTCCTAACTTCTCTATTGAAGTTAGTTAACTGATATGTGAAATGATTAGAAAATTCAACGATAGGAAATACATAATCATAAATATACTAAAATTTAGGAAGGCTCAAAATAAGAGTTGAGTGTATGATTAAAAACTTATGTTTGTAAATAATATTATAATATCTTTATTCCTCCTTTAGTTTTAAAGAATTGTATATAATTTTCCCTTAATGAATTCCCTCACATTGACATGGAAAGATGTTGAAACAGTTGGAGAAGATGGCGTACATATTATAAATAAGATGTCTGGACAGGCGCATTCTGGAAAAATCACTGGGTTGCTATCAACAACCAATGAGTCAAGGACAATCGAGACCTTGATCAAACTGATTACAAATAAAAATGAAAATAAGGACAGCTATGGCCAGATATTTTTAAACAATCAATCCTTTAACCCTTCAGATATTCAACATTTGATTGGTCATGTTTCCAAAACTCCCATGTTTTTTGAAAGTCTGACTGTCTTGGAGAATATTGAATATTCACTCAAAAAGGATGGCATTGATATTTCGGAAATGGAATTACTCTGTGGAGATCTTGCTGATCGTAAGCATGTTCTCTGTCAGAATTTAAGGCCTTTTGAAAGAATTCTCCTGGGATTGGAACTTTCTAAATCGAAACAAATAATAATTTATGAAGAGCCAGATGATTTATCACTAACATTCACGAATAAAAAGGTGATTTCCGACAAATTACGAGCTTTAGCCATGCTAGATAAAGTTATACTTTCACAAGTGACAGTTACGAAATATACGAATCATGAAAGTTTTGATTCAATTTATTTGTGTGGTAGGAAAGACAACTTTTTTCATGGAACCTTCCAGGAATTTATCCAGCATCTTGCCAAATTCGAAATTTCAGTTTCAGAAGATGAGCCAAGTCCGTTTTTAGAGATTAATAGGGCTTTAGAGGAGGATATAATTAGTGCAAGCTTTTATAGACCGGAGACCGTAGGTAGGTCCGCTAAAGGACGACAAACCTCTTTTTACCATACAAATTAAAAGTGGAGTAGACAACGCGAAAGTAAAGCAACTTATTGAATATTGGAACGAACATTCTAAAACATATGATTTGCAGTGTATTGAAGATACCTCCCAAAGTTATGCCAAACCTACTTCTTATAATTCTTTAAAAGATTTATCTATGATACTTTTTAAGTCTGATTTACGTAAGGGGAAAAAGACTTTCTCTTTTTTGGTAGCCTATGAATTGTTGTATTTTTTTCATTACAATTATAGGGCTTTTCTTAGTTCAAAAAGTGTTATACATGCGTTGTTTTCACTTAAGTTTGGTAAAGTTATAAAGAGATACAATTCCCAGGCTACATTCTCTTCCGAGGACATCTCACCTTTAATTTACAAATATTTTTTGGTATCACCATATATGAATTTGTACTTTGACTATGAGTTTTTATCACATGAATATCATTCAAAATACTTTGGATCTTATGAACTTCTAGTTGCAATCATCTGCAGTAGATTTTCTTCCTTCTTATTAGAGTGTATTTTTAATCTTGGAATAATTTTAACAAATATTCGGTTCGATCTGATGGGATTCATTCGATTCATAACATTTCATTTTATGTTTAGCTTACTTGTATTTTTGACAGAACTTTGTGCTATTTTCTGTACTCAAAATGCTCCTTTTATTGATATTCTATATTATTTCCTCAAATTACTCCTCTTCTTTATACTTTTTTCAATTGGATGTTGTAAAGGTAATTGGGATGATTTGAAAATGAACTATATTGGTGAGTTATGCTTTACTGGGATTTTTACTCAGAACATATTTCTCTTTGTCAAGACTATTGGCATAATAACTTTGTACAGCATAATATTTTTTATAATTGATTTGGAGATGATTCGGTATCACTACCAATACAACAAAGCGAGGTTTAATAATAAATGATTGATATAATTAGTTTTTTACATCTATTAGGTTTTTTATACACACAATTCTGTGATAGTATTATGATTAAAACAAACCTTCATCTAAAAGATATGCATTCAGGACTTAATAATAAATAAACAGATATAATTTTTATACGACTTTCATTACTGTTAATAACATTGAAATTATTATAATTATTTTTGTACAATCAGTATTGTCCATTAATATTCCAAATATGTTGTCTAATCTTAATATAGTAACATGAACAAAACTACAGGAATAAACAAATCATGCAGTTTTCGAAATAGTATGTTGACCATCGAGTAGATAAATTCAGGAGATAAAACTTTATTTACTTCATTTAGCTTAATTGCTTGCAACAGTATTTCGTTACGTGGAATTAACTGAATTTTTTAATTCATAAAGTTTGGTAATTTCATAACTTAAAAAAAGTAAAATCTACTAATAAAAGAATATTTACCAAGGTTTTATTTTCATATTATCAGATACTTAGTTTAAAAATCTAAAGGAAATTTTTCAATAAGCCCTGAAATAAATGCATTTTTATTAACGATGATGCTATACGATGGGCTTATTAAAAATGACCTGTCAAATAAATTTGAGAGATTTGTAAATAAGATTAATGAGATGGAAGTTTATAAAGATTCAAAAGATATTGTAGATATGACACCAAAATCGGATTATATGAATATTTTGAATAAGTTTAATTTTGATTTCCCAGGTGATAGTGAACATGCAACCAAATTAAATATAGAGCGATTTATATTTGATAACTTTTGGCCTCCAGAATTTGATTTGATACCACATAAGGTTGATCTTGGCGATTTTTCGATACCAAATCAGCAGTTTCTAAATGATGATATGAAAAAAATAATATTACATTTGAAACTTATCTGGCAGGGATTGTCCAAAAAAAGTAAAAATCTAGATAATAGCTCACTACTTCAAATGGACCATCCATTTATGGTTCCTGGGGGTAGGTTTAGAGAAATGTACTATTGGGATTCTTATTGGATTGTAAGAGGTCTGTTAAAAAGTAATCTGATTACTCCTGTCAAAAATATGATCCATAACTTTATCGATATAATCAATAGGTATGGATTTTTTCCGAATGCTACTCGAGAGTATTATATGAATAGGACCCAGCGGCCATACTTTATCCAAATTCTTTCCGAAGCCTACTCGCATGAATCTGGATATTTCAGAGATACAGTCTTGGGTAGTGGTCTGAAAGCGGCAGAAAAAGAAATAGAATGGCTTGATAAAAACAGAAGAATGAAATACGAATATAATGGGCAAAGCCATTCATTCTACATATTTTCTGTAAAAACAAAGATGCCAAGACCTGAATCTTTTAAAGAGGACAAAAATGAGATTAAAAAATCTCAATGTTCTCCAATTGAGTTTTATTCAAACATTGCCTCAGTGGCAGAATCTGGTTGGGATTTCTCTACCCGGTGGCTTAGAAATAAAAATGACAGGAATGATATTATGATCAGAGAATTGATCCCTACTGATTTAAATGCACTGATGTGCAGGAATTTCTTAACTATGGCCGATTTTTATAAGATAACTAATAATAAAAAAAGGGCTGATCATTATATTAAAAGGGCTCAAGATCTTAAAAAGGGTATAAACGATGTGTTATGGAACAAAGAACAACTTTGCTGGAATGATTTTAATTTTATCACCAAGAATCATAATAAAGAAATATTCTCTATCAGCAATTTAATTCCAATGCTGTATGACATTGAACCACCTGGTGATACCACAATTCTAAGTATTTTACGAAGACATAAAGATTTCTTATTTTCTCATGAGGGTGGAATTCCAGTTACTGAAAAATATAATGATCAAGTAAATGAGCAGTGGGATTTTCCTAATGCATGGGCTCCACATCAGGAAATGGTGGTAAGTTTCTTAATAAAGAAAAATCTGGAGCCTCTTGCCTTGCATGTTGCAAGTTCTTTTTTTCTGAATGTTTACAAGACATTCCAAGCATATGGCTTCTTTTCCGAGAAATACAATGTTGAAGTTCCAGGAAATCCAGGCTCTGGAGGAGAGTATGAATCTCAGATTGGATTTGGCTGGACAAATGGTACTATAACTGAATTCATAGGAGTATTTGGCAATAATTTACTTGAAAGAACCAAGGATGGATTTGCAGAATCTTTGGAAAAGATTGATGACATATTGACCAATGATATCCAATATTTATACAGTAATTCTTCAGAAATTTCTGAAAGCTATTTATTTGATAGGATTGTTCTACTAGGTAATTAAATATATAATTCATAAGGAAAAGTAAGTTTTGGTTTGGAATGATGAGCTATCAGTTTGTATTCGACGGTTTCTTTGCTATTTTTTAATCAATAAGCATTTTTTAGACCACAAATATGTCTTTTACATTTGAATTGGTTATTTCTATGAAGGGTTCTTTCCATATCTCAATTTAAGCATAACTGACGAATAACTACTTTGATAAAAATCTTTTTTGAAAATATATTCTTAGATATGACAAGTTATCTTTCTATTTACATAGGTCAGTAGTTTTGAATCTATCTAATACTATTTGAAGACAAGCCCGTGGTGTTATTTTTGGTTTGGATTGTTGGTGATGCTTTTAAGATATTCTTGCTCCTATTTGTCTATAAGGCACCGATAGTTTATAGTTTGGGGGTTACGGCACAATTGATTTTTGATTTGGTAATCCTGTTGAAGTAATTAGTTGAAGTTCAAGTACGGATAATATCTGAATAAAGCCATAAATGAGTTTTCTGCTTTTGATATATAAATTTCATTCAAGATTGTTGATGCTTTATATCCAATATATCACATCCTAATGTGTAAATCTTCTATTTTTGATTATCAATTTTTTTAAGTATTGAAAAATAAAAGAATACCATACTGCCGTATTGAACTAGAAATCGTTACAAAGTGAAAATATTCCTTTCAATTTTCAAAAGTATAATTTTATTTGTAAACAAATATACTTTTATTGGAATATTCATTTGGAATAAACTTTTTTGGGTGATCTGCTCCACATGAATGGCATGATATTATGCCAACTCTTTGGATTTAGCAGTGTGATTTGTAATGCAGAGGTATTTCTGGATGGTATCAGGAAAGACGTTTCTCCTGTTGATGGTGATAAAATGGTTAGGGAAATGGCACCACATATATATTCAGATGATGCAACTCATCTATTCAAAGAACTATTATCAAAGATCGAAACGATTGGTGATGTACTACAACCAAATGATGAAGAAAAGAAGACTATCCATGAGATAAAGTCGTTACTGAAATATCAATTGATAAAATATCGTTCAGGCATTGCTGATGATAGTATAAAATCGCATCAACTGCAGAAGTGGCCCAATTATGAATCATTTAGGGAGCGCATTATGCTATATTGGCATATAGGTAACCAAAATATTATGTTATTACCTTCAAAAGAGATTGCAATCCTATTTAGGAAATTAACTGCTACAGAAGATAATAGCAAGATGTATATTTCGACCTCAGATGATCTAACTCCAGAAGATATTGAATCATTATGGGATTTATATAGCTATGATGATATATATGGATATAATAAAGCACTTGTGTCTGAGGCACATCTGGAGACTCATGATTTTCTAGGTATTGATGAGTTATTATTTAAATCAAAAGAAGATTCTGAGGCTAAAGATCATGCCCCATTACCACATAATATTCTAGGAGAATTTCAACAACTAATGGATTTTAATCGTACAGAAACACTTAATTATGTCAATGAGGGGGTGTATATGGTGGATATCAATGAAATGCTAAACAGAGAAGAATATGGTGAAAACTGGAAAATTATAAACAGAAAAGAATATGATGCAATCAGGGAAATTATAAAAGAAAAAACATATAATGATGAAATCAGGAACATTGTAGACTGGTGGATCTATATAGTACTACACAGCAATGTATCTGATGATATCAATGAAAAGATGAATGTTGTGATAAGGATATTGAGAAATGTATCATACAAATTTAAAAGTTCAAAGGACTTTTCTAAATTTTGTAATACCTTGGAAAAGTTGTCGAGATTAATCCAGAAAGCAGAGTACTCACACCTGAAGGGAGTCATAGTTATGTATATTATTGGAAATAATATAGACAATGATTTTATGATCCCTTCTGTTGCTATTAATCTTGTAAGGTTTATAAACGCTTTAGTCTCAATCCAAGAACTGGAACTATCTCCAGAGTCTGAAATTATGATAATTCGTGGTGGAGGGTTTATGGAGGAAGTCTTAAGCTTCTTCATGGAGAAACTTTCAGACCTATTAATAGAGAGAACTTTCAAAGCCACCACATCATCAATCGAAGAATTAAGAGAATAAATTTTTAAATAACCTATATATGATTTTAGGATTTGAACCGGTATTAATAGTCTAGTCTCTATCTAAGAATGCTATTGATAGATCTACTTGACTCTGTTAATGAATGCTATTGAATTATTATTACAATTCTGGAAAATATCATGGAATTGAATTTTTATCAAATATACTTCATTGTCTCATATTCTGGCTTTTCCATGAGTATGGTAATCTATCTGCTGATTCTCATTATTATTGGAACTACAATTGGGTATAATAAACTCCATCACATGGTAATATTCCATATCCCGTCATATTTTCAATAAAGTCTACCTACAATCCAAGATATCGTACTTTTCACAATACACTTGTTATATATTTTTTAAAATATTTTAGTTGTATATTTTTCCCCTCATGAAACCTTCAAATTCTGAAAAAGAATTTTACTTGGATTCCTCATTTGACTATTCTAAGCTTACTAAGATGGAGCTAAGAGACATAATGTCCATAAATAACATAGATGAGATCCCTCCACTTTCAGCCAAAAGATGTTATTTTGCAGGCATATAAAAACAATATCCACGATAGAATCGAACAAATTAAAAAGGTCGGAAACCTTAGTAGAGAAAATATATTTCAAAGTGAATCTGAAATGAGTGATATCGAGAAAAGCTAGATACAGGTAATGCATCTAGCATATATTTAATAAGTTAAATGCTAACTAAAAATAACCAAAATATTTCTGAGTTTTCTAACCGATCATTTACCTTGGAAATTTCAAATAGGACATTCATAAATCGTGTATATAAATCAGAAATATAATCCATACGTTATGACATCACATCCTAAAAGATATTTAGATATTTTACATATACCAATTGAATAAATAGTATCAAAAGGTACCTAAGAACTAATTTACTCAAACAAGCTTAAACCGGGTTTTTTTAAAACTATATAGTCTTGCAAGTCGGAAAATGCTTTGGAAAGAATTAAATCACCTTCCTCAACGGTTTTAGTAATTGCAAATACTTTTACCAGATATACTCCTGCTAGATCTTTATCACTTTCTTTGGAGATAGTATTCTGTGAGTTTTTTATCTTTGTTAATTCTACCGTATACCCATTATGTTTAAATAGATAACCTTCAAAGGTATTCGATGAAATTTCCTCATAGCCCATTGAAATAAAAAGTTCAATTATTGGTGATATCATCGAATTTTTAAATTCCGAATCAACTACATGTTTAAAAAGGTTAGTGGGTAATTCATTCCACTTTACCCTTGACTCAATAATTTCCATAGAAACTCCAAGACGATGTCTATTTTTATCCAATGCTCTTCTATATATGATCTTTGATTCTTTATTTTCTTCCACTAGCCACAGTCTCTTATCAATGGGTTTGGTTTCATTATAGAAAATGTGTTCTTTTCTATTTATTGCAGTGAGATTGAATTTTGGGTTGTCTTCTGTATTATCTTTTGCCATAAAATTGAAGCATTCTCGAGAAATTCCATAGACTGCACTTTCAATCATTGGGTATTAAAAGCCCCATTTTATGAAAAGTGACATCGAAGGACAAATTGTAAGTTCAAAAAGAGATGAAAACTCCTTGTACACTTTAACCAAGAAGTTTATCAAGATGCTTGTGGAATCTCCTGATCTAGCAATAAATACGAAGCAAGCTGCCCAGACATTGCAAGTTGCAAAGCGTCGGATTTATGATATTACCAATGTCTTGCAAGGACTGGGTTTAATATCTAAATGGAATGTAAACAGTGTTAAGTGGATTGGAGGATCTGTAGAGGATATTATTGGGGGATCGAGTGAATTAGGCAACCAAGAAATTGGGAAAGAAGATATTGAAAAAATGTCACAAGAGGAAGCTGATTTAGAGAAGGCGATTAATGAAATTACGAATGAACTAACCATCTTATCCAGTAATCCAGAAGATTTAGAGAGGGCCTACGTTACTTATGACGATCTAAGAACAATTAAAGCATTTGATAACAAGTTATTATTTGCAGTAAAGGCTCCAGAAGATACAATTGTAGAGTATCCAAAATATGAAAAAGGTATTTATAGAATGAAAGCCTCAACAGAGAAGGGTCAGATATCTGTTTTTTATGTTCAAAATGATAAATAAATGTTCTAGATATGTTTTTTTAGTTAATATTAAAAATACAGGATTTTTACTATTAACTAAAAAAGGCCTTAACTTATTCGAGAAAGCCGTAGTATACAACCGAGAACAGTCCACAAATTCATTTTATTATACGATAGATCCACGGAGTTGTCAAAACTATCACGATGCCAATACAATAATAAAATGGCAAGAGTATAAATACTTTGCAATAAATAATATTTTTACAGACATTTATTCAATTGGACTGATTCCTTTTGAGCTTTTCCCATTCTATTACTTCTTCTTTTTTTAGAACTTGAAAAACTTGGAGAGATCTCATTTGTGCAGACATCCTCCGTAATCTCAAAAGTTTGGGATATTTCTTGCGAGGTCTCCAACGCTGGCTTTATCAAATGGATTTTTTCCAGTGGAACCTCTGTCTCTTCATTATGTATAGCCTCAGGAATATTATACTTACCCTCCTCTTTAACATTCATTAAGCTCACTTCAGCATTCTTCTTTTTTAAAAAGCTAAAGGGCATCTTAGTTTTCCATTTTTTTGCAATTTTTTTAATTGTTTGCTTAAAATTGGCGATCATGGCTTAAAAAATATGGAGAATTAAATTGTTTATAAATAAACGTCAAACGCAATTATCTTATTACGTTTATAAATCTCTACAACAATGCAACAAAATTTTCTTAAAGAAAAACTCGATACAGGTTATAATAATCAGGGTCATTAAAAAATTTTTAAATTATAAACTACTAATTCTTTAATCTTATAACTACAGTAATTTTGAAAAGTTGTTTCTGATTTTACTATGGTAACAAAACTGTAAATGTTTGGCTAATAATTTTAGATACAAAATAGCCACAAACATTGAAAGGATTTAATTGTCATGATACTAGCCAGTATATTGATTTATTACTAATTTAATAATCGACATCCCACTTTTAATATTAACTCTGAAATCCCAACAATACTGAAAAGAATGAATACAAAAACGACAGGATCAATTAATTACAAACTGTATTTTTTACTTATATTTAAATTTTCAACCCATGGCTCCTCGTATACTGGTTATAGGCTGTGGAGGCCTTGGTTGTGAGCTTGTCAAGCTCCTTGCACTTGCAAAAGAAAATATTATAACAGTAATAGATAATGATACTATTGATTCAACCAACTTGAACCGTCAATTTCTATTCAATCAAAAAGACATAAATAAACCTAAATCGGAGGTGGTTTGTAATAAAATAAGGAGATTATGGGGAGGAGATGACCATATTATAGTCAATGATGCAAAGAAGATGAAGGTCAATGACGATAACACTATTCCTATGCATCTTAAGCCACAAGTGAATTTTTTATATATGAAAATTGATGATATCAACTCCATTGAGTTCTACAGACAATTTGATGTTATATATAGCTGTCTAGACAATGATGAAACCCGTTCATATGTTAATCAAAGATGTTATATTGCCAGGAAAAAAATGATTGATGGAGGGTCTGCAGGGTGGTTAGGCCAAAGTTTTATTAATTCAAGCGAATGCTTTGATTGTTTGCCTCCCAAACTTGAGAAAATATATCCTATCTGTTCAATTCGTCAGAAACCAGAAAATTTCGAGCATTGTGTAGTTTGGGCAAAACAAGTTTATGAGCAAAATGACTTTAGAACTCTATTAGATGAGGTTGAACAACACAGGACAGATAGAATTGATGACAAGAATAATCTCGCAACTTTGAACAATTCTTTCAAAATTAGTAATATAGCAGATAATAATAGCGAGGAGAACATCAGTGAAGAAAGCAAGTATTTGGAAAATATTGATGGTAGTTTGTACGAATATGAAGATTTCTTCATAGAAAATGAAATACCAAATACTACTCAACCAAGGTTAGTAGTGATGGAGGAAATTAAAGATAAGATAGATTTCGAAAATATCTCGGAAGCTATAACTAGCTTAAAATTGAAAAACTTACACAATCAAGCAACGAAACAATATCCAAATTGTCTTTTGAAAACTGATAAATCTTTTGATTCATTAGATAAAATATCATTTTTAGATTTTTCTCCCCAAATTGATAAGAATTCGTTTATTTATCAATTAGCTTCATATAAAGCTGAACGTTATGATATTCCGCCCGATACCTTTTTACAGACCACCACATTTATTAACAGGATTGTTCCAAGTATTTGCACCACAAACTCCATTGTTGCATCCCTAATGATCCTTTCAAACAAAAACAATAGAAATTATTATTTGTCAGATAAAATCATTTCTGTTCAACCGAATCCAAAGAACATTAACTGCTTAACCTGTTCACTTCCGAATTATGTTTGTTTATTTGGTGGAGATAGGTTAGTTAAAGATTTTTTGAAGCATTTCAATGCCGATATGGTCTTAACTGAAAATATGGTATACGATAGGAATTCCGAAAGTGGCTTAATTGAATTAAAAAATCAAATTGCAACTGTAATTAAAAATTCCACAAAAAATAGGGTATATTTTGAGTTTAAAGGTAGTGTTGAACTCGAAATAAAAAGATATGTTTGATTATATACAGTGATCAAAACCTATGTTCAACTACAAAAAATTAGAAGTGGAAATTTGCTTGCATATTATTTGTATGGTTATCAAATATTAGTTTAACTGTTAGTATATCCTATGTTATAAATTATACATTTTGAAATCTAATTTAAATACATTATTATACAACATATCAAAGATTATAAATTCTAAGAATAGTTTTATCAACAAATATTATTAGATAGTTGGATACACACAAATTATGTTTATAATATAATTACGTTTTTGGACTTTCAAAAGTTATTATCTTCTAAATATGCTTTAACAAAATATAATTTCTACATTTATTAACTTCCGTTCGTAACTTTCTTCTTGGCCTTACTTCTATTTTGGAATGTCATTACAAACTTCTTACATGCATAATATGAAAATGTCTTATCGTCCTCCTTTACAGCTGTAGCTTTAGCATTCTTCATAAATTTTAAATTTCTAAGTGTTGAACTAAGAGCTGCCATTTAAGGGGAATAGAGACATTTTATATCTAATTGAAAAGAGATTATCAATTTAAATCATGGTAAAATATAATTGTGAAAAAATACAGTGTTTATATATGTTATTGATGATAAATAATGTATTTTTCAGTAGATATATTATAACATAAAGTCTAAGTCCATAATTTGACTACAATAGCAAATCCAATCCTTTCCTAAACAATTATGAAATTTTTCAACCTTTGTATAATGATTTGTTTTATCTTAGAATCTTAGACTTTTAATCATTAAAGTAACATACTAATTTTGCTTTGATCAAACAAATAATCAGTCTATTATTTTTATAATAAATAGCTGCACATAATGCAATATAATAATGAATATCATGTTATGTTTTTGTCGAAGTTTTCAAAGTTATTGTTTTGGAAAAACCAATTCCAAAGAATACAACCGTACCAAGTATGAAGATGCTAAAGTATACAGCTAGTGCCTTAACACTAAACTGAAAAACACAGTCGTTCCTTAAAAAATAATTAAATATTTCTCTGTTATTTTTTCTATTAACTTGTGATGGAATTATGAGAAATATTGTACAAATCAGTTCCCCGGTAGCCGAAAATATCATTGCATGTGAAAGTTTCTTGAAAAAATATAGCCTAATTCCAAGAATACACAGACATGTAAGTAAAATAAAAAATGAAATTGGAAATGCAGAGTAGAACGGCATCGGAATATTTTTGAATATTCTAGAAGCTAGTAATCTTAAAGATATAAAAGTAAATTTTAGGGTCATGACAAATGTGCAGACATCAGAAATATCATGGATAACCCATGCCAGTATATATATAAAAAACAAAAATATTATACGTTTTTCATCACTGACTGTAAAAGTAAAATTCTCAGAAGTGGCCTTTCCAAAGAGCTGCTCCAAAAGATAAATTGGCTCATGTGATAAGCTATTGAAGAGGAATGGCAAAACCAATGCATATGAAATAAATTGAACCCTACAACCTAAAATTCCAACTATGATCAGCATGCAGAATAATGTCTTCAACTTACTAGACTGCCCAATGTACTCGACAATGTTTGTTCTTATAACCTGTGTGATCAATAATATCTCTGGAATGAATTCTCTGATTATTATTTGTGCAATGTTATCTAGCTCCCTTGAAACAATATTACTATTCATTTAAAGAGGGTAAAATTTTTAAAGAAGAGATTTAATTACCACATATTTCAGAACTTATAAAATATAACCACTACATATCTGCTAAGCAACATATTATCAATTATCGTGCAAATCAAAATTCTTGAAATCTTAAATTTTATATTGAACACAAAATAATAGCAAACAATTTTTAAATGAAGATGCCTATATTCCGAGTTACACACATTTAAAAATGTTTTTCTCCTAAAGATTTTAAAGCCCAGTATTTATCAGTCTTGAATAATTACAAATCAAGTATTATAAAATAATTTATACACACGATACGATTTATTTTAACCAGTAACTTAAAAATCCATTATAGTTGTCTATTTATCACCTGATCTTAAATGTATTTTTTCAAAGCTGTGCTATTTCTTCCCCCAATGAAAAATCACGCGAAAAAAAATCGAAATAAGCAAAAATTACAGAATAAAGCCTACGAATTAAAATTGGATAAAGATAAATACAATATGCCTGGAAGTTATAAAGTGATTGTTGTGGTACATTTGGGATGTCCCCTTGATCTAACAATAAAACTACCGTATAATTTTATAAGGAAAGATATGACAACGGATAATAATCTATTAGAGCTATCATATTTGGTAAGGTCTGCAGATCTGCTGATTCTAACGGTATCTCACAAGAATATTGATATGGATTATGTCAATTTTATCAAGAGATACATGCCAGAGACAATTATAGTGTATGAAAATCAACCAAATGAATCAGACAAGAGAAATACCAAGAACTTGTCAATGAATGTGCCTAAAAGTTCAGTTAATATTTTGAATTTAGAAGCCGTTGATAAATCATTTGTTAAATCACTCTCAAAAATTTTTGGTGATGTTAAAATAATTTTAAATAGTCTTTTAACCAGTGTATTGAGAACTCATACATTTAGGATAAATGGGATTGCAGCAAATAGACCATTTATGGTTGTAAAAGAGGCGGAAATGGTAGATGATGGAATGATTTTAAGTGGGTTTATGAAATTGGGGTTGGTGTCAAATAAGGTAATTATCAATGGAACTATTGAAGCAACGATAGAGGAGGTCTTAGTGGGTGAAAGGATTATTAAAGGAGAAGAGCTAAATGTAGAATCAAATGGCTTGAAATTGAATAGATTAGTAGAGGAGGAAAGTGAAGAAGATTCTATTTTAGAGGAGCAAGCAAGTGATAGTTTATCGTACGAGGTGGATAACTATAGCTCAAGTATTGAAAATGGTAATTCTGCTGATCAACTTATTGAGAAATATAAAAACTATAGAGGAATTCGAAATTTAGCCACTGTGAAATTCAAGAGTTCATTGCCAGAGAGCTATAGAGATTTGGTATTTTTCAATCATAACACAGAGAATTCTATTAAAAAAAATAAAAATTGGAGCATTGGTCCAAATCAATTCCTAAAAATAAAGATAGACAAACAGATTGATGATCAAAATTTAGTATTGTATAATTTGTTTCATATTGAAACAAATTATACAATAATGAATTACTCATTTTCAGGGACAACTATTCCTAAGGATATTATAGTTGATAATGGATTTAGAATATTCCGAGCCCGAGCATTTGTAAGTGACAACCTACCTCATAATGCATTTACAGAGAAAAAGAATTCTGATCATGGAATTGTAACATTTATAGCACCGATGTCTCTGTTTACTAAGACTGCTTATATTTATAGAGATGACGGTACTCAATCTATTGGTGACGGTAATGTCTTAAATGGTACCAAGATTGTCGATGGATATTCTGGTGACAGGCTTTTTTTAGATTCAAAGACACTTGTTGGAACACCTCTAAAAATATTCAAGAGCTATGTTGTCATCAGAGGTATGTTTAACACACCTAAAGAGGTAGAATATTTTAAAAATATCAAACTTGAGGGAAAAAACAATAATTGTGGATTCATAAAGGGCTCTTTAGGAACGAAGGGTCTTTTTAAGGCATATTTTCCAACTCCTGTAAAGCATGGAGAAAAGATAGTAATGAGATTATACAAACGAATATTTTTACAATAAATTATATGCGCTACTTATCTTATTATAAACAAGCCTCCAAAATAGAAAATAGTAATTTAGTTTTTTATTAAATCAAAGAACTCTTTCTTGCCCTTTCCTACCAATCCACTCATACTCACACATTCTAATTCCCTGTAAAATTCTTCAAAATAAGTACTTAATGTTCCAACTTCACAATCTTTTTCAGAATTTGTAATTTGTCTAAAGTGTTCGTAGTTTATAAATGAAGCATGATCAAAATCATTTACATCATTTTTATTGAATATACAAATTACACGACAATCCCATTTGGCCTTTATTGCCGCAGCAAATATCATATTGCTCATAAAAAGATAGAGACTGTCTGATGAAGAAATATCAATAATATAGCAAATGATAATACCATTATAGAAGCATGAATTATTATTTTTTATTGTGTTATCTACGCTACTAACTGACGAATCAGTTAATGGCATATTATCACGTATATTGCCTTTCATAGTCCGCTGTTTTAACTTATCCATTAAAACATCACCTGCAGACGACCATGTAAAAGCTTCTATCTGTCCGGGCGTATCTATTATAGTATATTTTGTATTTTGAAGTTCTATATCTTCCAAAAGAAAAAGATTCAGGCAGGTATTTGTCCCCCCATTAGGACCTAAACTATATTTTTCTCTAATCTCTTTATAATCCACATAATCCCGAATATCGATTGTGCAAGGCATCTTTGTATTTAATACTGCTGGATCCAGATTTACAGAAGTAATAGATTTGAATATAGGCAAGGGCGATGCTTCAGAATTTTCATTGAAATGTGTGGTAATTTTCATTGAACTAATTTTGTCTTCTAGCTTATTACTTTTGGTCTCGTCAATATCAGCTATTTTTTTTGCAGAATTATAGGTAGCAGTAGCTGGCACCCCTTCTTTATTATTTTGCTCTTTTTCTTCTTGTAAAATCCACGAGTATAGTCTTTGACAGAAAGTTGTCTTACCGGCCCCAGCCATTCCTACAACTATAAAAGTAGTGTTCATGGGGGAAGAAAAATATTGACTTTAATATTATATCTTGCAATATTTTTAATTCTATACCGTTAATTTACTCAATTCATTTATTTAACAGTATATTGGTCTAAAATATTTCATCAATTCTTTTTAAAATTCGTTGCACATCATCATATATATTGTCCATTAATGGACTAGCATCTACATTTTCAGTGAATAAAATTCTGGGATGATCTGTGGATTTATCATTCTCATAAACCTGTCGTATTCCAATGTAATATTTTATACAATCAAACTTCAGAAGAACTTTAGAAATTTCATCATCTGGATATTCAGTTTCCCTAATTGTGGACAATATCCCGATTTCATATTCTTTTGGACAAGCCATCGTCTCACTATCTAAGATTACGCAGAATATATCATTTTTCCTATTTAGGTTATCCTTTAGAAAAGTGATATTTCTTGATCCAGAGCTTTTATTATTTTTCCTACAAATCATTATACATCTTATAATTTCCTGCTTTACCTTACAAACAGGAATGGAGGTTTTAATACCCCCATTAAAGTATGATGGGTCCGAAACAATCACTCTAGTTGTAATTTCATGTTTTATCCCATCAGGGTCTGTTAGAAAGATTGTACCACAGTTCTTGAGCTTTGTTTCATCACTTGGACCGTTATTAGTGACAGGATTCACGATATTTCCCAAAAGATTGGCTACTATATTTCCCATAGTATTATCTTCTCCTTTGGGATTAGCATTCCTACTAGTTGTATCATAATCAACCTTAACCTGAGATATGTTGGCATTCAGCATAGTGACTGCTCCATTGATGCTAGCTCTTCTTATAAAACTTTGACAAATATCCGACAAGCCATATTGTGGATAAATGTAGGGGCTTTCTGAATTATCATAGGAGACTATGGATTTTATGTATCTAATAATTCTATCATATGTATATTTGGGGTGTTTATCCAAATATGAATCATCCAAATTCATAGCAATAGCATGTCCTATAAAGTCAATGGCATTTTTATTTAATCCAAACGAATCAAACTCTTCTCTCATTGTGGAGTGCTTGAAATTATAAGCTGATTTGATATTCGGAAATTCCCTAGTATGACTTACTTCTCCACAATGCTCATCCTTATTAATTTGAGAATCTGTATTGGCTATATTTCTTAAATTATAGAAAAAGCTTATCACCTTAGGCTTCTGAAAAAACCCCACTGCAGAACTAGTCAGGCATGATGCTTCAGAGCGCGGAATTGAGTGTAAAGAATCTGAGAAAAAAAACGACCCTTTAATTGATGAAAAGTTTACTAAGTCGTCTATTTTGTATTGTAGAAGAAGATCTTTAAATTGACTTTCCATTAATAACAACTTAGGAGTTAGATCTATATTGAATTTATGGTTTAGTTGCCTAAAAGTATTGGAGTCTGTATTAGGTGTGACTTGAAAATATTGTTCAAGCTCTGTAAAATTTAAGGTCGCGAATTCTGAGCCATAACTACTATTTTTATCGACTACAAGCACCTTGTATTTTTCTGAAAGTATTGCTGAAAGTATCGTTTCCGAAAGACCAGTACCAAAAATAACTAAATCATATGAGCTTTTCGAAAATGAAGATGATCCTGAGTTTTCTGTAGAATCATTCTTCGCGGCGTCAGGATCATGGCTAAGTTTTACATGTTCTGAAGTGTCCATTTGGGGTCAACATGACAAAACAAAGAATTAGTTTTTATAAAATATTTTTTGATGTTTGAAAATAAACAAACTTTGCCTAAAGCATTTATGTTTCCCGTTTTTTGGTAATCAAAAGAGAAAATATATTGAAACAAACTATTTCTTGATTTTATTAAAATCCCTTTTAACAATCTACGTAGATATTCATATGTTTGTAAATCAAACATCTTCACACACTACAGCCCCGGAATAAATCCACCAACTTCTTCTTCTACATCTTCTTGTGCAACTTCTTCATCTATATCCTCATTTGGACGTGGACGAACCCAGAATTTTACCTGAAAATCAGAACCTCCACTTGCAAGTACATGGTGCAAAGGATGTAATTCTAGCGACCAAATGGTATTGTCATGCTTCTGATTTGTTATATCCATAAAACCATCGTTGAATGGTTCCCAGAAAAATATTTCCCCAAAATTATTGCCGCTGATGATAAGATTATCACTTGATTCTAGAGCTGTTACATCTCCTGTAGTCTTATATGTAAAAACCTCTCTCATAGTTCTTAAATCTAACATTTTGATTACCTGATCTTTCCCTCCTGAAATTAAATAATTGTCCTTGTGGAATTTAAGCGATAAAATGGTGTTTTTATGATAGTGAAAGGTTGTTAGTGCTTTTTCAGACCTCGGATCCCAAAGTTTCAGCAAGTTATCTTTACCTCCAGATGCAATAAGTGATTTATAATCATGAAACTTAGCCTTTTTAATGTCCCAATTGTGACCGGTTAATGTTCTCTCCAATTTACAGCTTAAAGTATCAAATATTTTTATTGTGGAATCATCGGACGCAGTAAGAAATTTTGAATCGTTGTGAGAAAAAGAAAGATCTTTTATGGCCTCTGAATGAGCCTCTATCACCTGTATGTTGTTCATTGAGTTATTCCAATACTTAACAAATCCGCTAGAGTCCGAAGTTATTAACAAGTCTTTCCAATGAGACCATGTCATGGCTCTGATGGGATACGAATGAGCTTGTAGGATTGTATCAAAGTTAAATGACGTGCCATTCCACATTGTGATTTCTCCAGAATTACTTCCAGAAAGAAGTCTTCTACCATCGGGGCTCCAGCAAATTGCATTCACCGGACTTCTAATCTTATTTATACACATTTGTGCAAATCTAGAGGGACATGTTTCTTTTGGCAGGCAAATATCTAGAGGTTTCATATTAAGCAGCTGAGAAGAAAGATCAAACTTGTTATAAGCTATCATTGGTTCATACAATTCGAATTGTTCAAAAATAAGAGCTGAGGAATAATCGTATGTTTTTCTCTCGTATATTGGTTGAATTCTTTTGCCGTCGTAGACAAATTTCTGATTTTGAAATCTAGCACTAGCAAAATCTTTCAAACTGTCTCTTCCTTGCATTAAAATGGGCAAAAAAGTTAATCTGGAATTAAGGAAATAAGTTGTTTTCAAGCGATAAAGAATTAGATTATAAGAACTAGGTTGTTCCATATTTTACATACGTAAACCTTCAAGACAAGCAAATTTCAAATTGATATAACATATAAAATAATTACTGTGCACAATGTATTTTTAGGAAATCTGGCAATACATATATAATTACCACAAAATACCACGAATGAAGTAGGTAGAAATTGGAGTATTATCTGATTTCAGAAATTTTCAAAACAGGTGATATTCTTCACTTAAATAATTTATTTCCTGTAAAATCTCGACAATGCACCTTCTTTCTGAGGTTTTTCACACTGAATTTCTATTTCATTCGGTATATCTGTTGTTTTGTTATTTTTAGACTCAATCTTTCCTATCATTGATTCAAAATTTATTAGTTCAGCGGGTATTTTTTCTAATAAGCTTTTTACTTCCAGTTCTTGTTTCTCCCTCTTACTCATAAATGGTGTGACTTCTCTACTGTCGTACATAGAATCACCACTTCCCGGAACTATTATATTGCTTATACCCTTTTTAGTCGAAACTGTAAGGATATCCTCATATGGGCAAAAGGCAATATTAGAGATACTACTATTGGCCTTATATTTTAAGTATACTGGATAATGTTTATTGGAATCTGTTCCATCAAGAATAGTGGCTACATTCTGATCATATAATCCTATCTTACCATTCTGACTAATTTCCAATTTACATTGTTTTTTAATATTAATGCCTTTAAGAGGCTTAAATGTATTTCTTAGATCAAATATGTTTAATTTACCCCCTAAGGTAGTTACATATAACTTGTCACTTACTTTTAAATCAAATACACTCTCACAGCATTTTACCTTCATCAGATAGTCTTTTTGTTTTGGAGCGTAAAGAGTTACATTTCCACCTTTTTGGCCCAAGTAAATAACTCCATCCTTACTAGCCATAGAGTTTGACTCCAATACATCTAGGGTAGATATAACTTGGCCAATGGAGGTATCCAAATATTTCAGACATTTTCTAGAATAGCAACTTAACAAGAAATGATATGGGAGGAATTCCATATCCGTAGCATTTCTTACTTCTCGAACACAATGTAATTCCACACCCTGATTATTATAAATAAACAAATTATTTTGTAGTGTGGCAATATATTTTTCATTATGTAAAAAACACGCCTTATTAATCACATTATTCCGAGAAGATGCCTCATTGTCATCACTGATTTTAGTTTCAAAGACTAAATTCATTTTTTGATTGTCTATTGAAGACATGTAGCCATTATTATTGTATATTAACAAATGTGAGCCGTTCCTATTATAAGAGGAATAGAACGGTCCAAAATTATTTTCAATAGTAAGATCCAGATCATATGCTCTATCGGCAGTATATAGATTAACATTTTGCTTAAGAAATTTCTGACTATACAATGTACTTTTATCCGATGAATGGCTTGTACTGTCCATAGAGTGACCCACTTCTAACTTATTTAGAATATTTAATCTTTCTACCTCCTCTTTTCCTTCCTCTGCCAATTTCAAGTGAGTTTGAAATTCTTTTTTAGTCGACATACGAAGGGTGACGGAAATGCTAAATTGTAAAAAATTATTATGATTTGGAAATGGTTTGTGCTACATTGAAGTTTTGTGTTGCGTCATTATGGTGATAAAACTACTACATTACATTTAACTATTGAGTTATTGTCTAGGATACTGTTTGATCAACTATTATAAGTATCTTATGGTAAATGATCAGCGAGCATATATAACCAATAATCAATTCCTGGTTCAATCTCTTAACTCTGATGGAAAGGCATTCTATCATTACGTGATTTTTATAAATAAAAAAGGCATTATTTGCTATAAATAAGTTGAATGCTTTTATTTCAAATCTGCAAATACATAAAGCTAATCAATCTTCAATTCTAAACTATACTGTGTTTGGTATTGATGTTTTTTTATATCAATCTATATCCATTTCTATTTCATAACCAGTAATGATAAACTCAGCCTCACCTATTTTACGTACTTTATCATCTATTTCTACAGCTATTCCATCACCAATAAACATACAACTTGTTTGGTAGAGTTTATTTCCGCTTCTAATTCCAATAGCTCCATTGTCAAATATGACCAATGAGCCTTCTTGCAGAAGAGGAGGAATATTTAGAATAAAGGAATGCTTGTTTATATCAAATCTCTTTGATGTGGAAAAAGATAAAGGCGCATAAACGCCCCTCAAAGTATTATTGGAGGTAGGTATACTGTTGAGTGGAATTTCAATCTCTTTATCTGCTCCATCTAACTCATTTGGCTGTATTTTTGGTTCAAATTCTATCTTTCTCGTATTCGGCTTATTCCTCCTATTCATAAGAAGGGGAATCGGGAATAAAAATAAATTGTGTAAAACCAACTAATTTACATACGTTATCATGTAACTCTAAGCTAATATAGCACTTAGTGATAAAAAAGATGCTTTTATGATTCATTAAATAGCAGTAGAGATATAAAATTATCATAATTTTTATAATTAATTAAACGATGCCACAATAACTGTTAGAATACAACCATATCTTAACAACATATTATTATCAAAGTTATTTAAAATTCTTTTTTAGTTTCACCCATTCAGATGAACTTTTTGTTTGTTTTAAATTTCCTTCTTTCCAGAGTCCAATCGGCTTCTAGGCTAGAGAAGCTTCTTTTTGATGAGTTAGATGTTCAAGGAGCTCTAAGTGCTTCTGTTTCCACAGATATGGATAGTGTAATAATGTTTTTTCTGATGAGGAGATTTATGAAAGTTCATAATACTAGGGAAAATGAAGAAGGCAAAATTTCCAATAATATTATTTATGGTTCAGATTTAAATGCGCTATCCTATTTTCTTACCATAAACACAAACCAACTAGCTATTGCGCTTATGGCAAAATTGGCCTCGGATAATATCGTAGAAATTTCTGATAAGGTTCACAACAAATTAATCCTCGAAGTTTCTAAGGAGATTTCTGAGAAGTTCGTTAAAAACAAGTATGAGTTCGAGCCTATGAAAAGTATTAGCAAAGCCAAACATAATCAAAACAGCATAATCTCCTCATTTTTAAGATGCAATAGTGTTATCAGAGATACCTGTCTCACTGTTCCATCAAACAATCCAAAGATATTAAAGAGGTTTTTTAAATTCATCGAAAAGGGCGATTTAAAAGTGAATTCGGAACTCATTCCGTTTTTAGATTCTATTCTTTCAAAATCTACAGATTCTTTGTTCCTGGGAAAATCATTGATGTATTTAGGCGATATCTATTATTATGGCTTGGGAGTTGATATTGATTATGAAAAGGCCCTAGAATATTATTGGGCTGGTCGTATTCATAACAATAGTGGCTGTTTTTGTGGGATTGGAAATGTGTTTTCAGATGAGCCATATTTTGATATTGATTCTGCGAAGGAAGCATATTTACAATCCATTAAGATTGACAATAACTCTGAAGCTAATTATAAACTGTACAAAATTACAGATGCTAGTAATGGTAGCATTACCGTCGATAACAGCTTCCTAAATGATATCATAAATACCGATAAATTAGCTGATCACCATACGAAATTTTTAATGGATTCTGTTAGACAGAAGTATTTTCCTGCATTATACGAATATTACAAAATCAATCAGGATCAAAAGCTAAAGGATCAACTACTGGAGGGGATAAATTATCTTCCATGCCTCTACAAACTAGGAAATGATGCCATTGAATTGTTTAAAAATAATAGAATTGAGTATTCTCTCATTAGATTTTTATTTCTAGCAGAGTTTGATCATAAGGTTGCAATGGACAATGCCATCTATATATTGAAAAATTTTAAGCTAGATCAAAATATCTTCAAAAAAGAATGGGTAGATTCTATTCTTTTTAATTTGCTAGTAGAAAAAACCAAAATTATGAATGGGTCTTTGAATTATATGGATAACATCTATCTATCCTATCTAAAAGATATTGGAGATTGCTATTTTTATGGAAAGGGTGTACGACAGTCTTATGAATATGCATATGCTTACTATTTGCAGGCTTCGAACTATCACTTTGAAGCGATATATAATGTCTCGTACTTACTAGAAAA
This sequence comes from Enterocytospora artemiae, assembly GCA_038659295.1. Lineage (NCBI taxonomy): Eukaryota > Fungi > Microsporidia > Enterocytospora > Enterocytospora artemiae. Next base: position 275,747 of record JASNGC010000005.1, read on the forward strand.
TGGATTAGGAATTCCACAGAATTTAAACAATTCTTTAGAATACTGTGAAAATCTATTTGTGAACGAACTGTATCTTGTGAAATTGTATGCGAAGGTTAGAATTTATTTACGAAATTACTGGATGTATTTGTTGATTTTGGGAATAGGAATGATTTTTGTGAAAGGGAAATAAAATACTTTGTATACTTGTAACCTTCACTCAAATGATAGATGATCAAGTTAACGTTCAACTCATTATTAATTATAAACAAATAATTGCTCTCTACTCAGCTTCATATTAAAAGTTTTAAAAAATATCTTTTTATTTGAAAACACTTATTATTCCTACACGTGAGAGTAACTTCAATTTATTAACTAATCGAAGTTTGATTATTTAACGCTTCAAAATCTATTCAGGCTTTATAAGGTTAGGATTTTCAAAATTCTAATGAGATAGTCCAATACCTACCAGCTTTTTGTAGTTCTCTAAGCGACAAATTTGATCCCTTACACTATTTTCTAACAAATCCTCAAGAAATTCGCCAGAATTTTGATATATTTGCTGATGACCTCCTTCATATAATGCAAACAAGGTATTCTGTGGTCTTATAAAAAATAGCTCCTTGGATAGTGTGTATTTCACTATATCATCTGTATCTCCAGCTTTAATAAATATTGGAATATTAGAAGGAACCTTTAAAATATTATCTTTAGAAATGAAACCAATATTATCAATGGGGCGTTTTAAGAATGAGGTGGCCAAATCTTGAGCTTCAGGTAATCCATCCAGAAAATCACCCAGTACATCTCTAGAAGCATCACTCAAAGAGGTGAACGGACAGTACAAATAGATTGAATCAACCAGATCAATTACATCTTGATGTTCACAATCTTTAAAAAATTGGAGTATAATACCTGTACCAATAGAATGGCCAGCCAATATAATCTTTTTGGACCCATGTGTTTCAGAGAAGTAAGTCAACACCCTCTTTAACGATTCTGAAAAATTTTCTGGTGTTGGCTCCCCAATGGATAATCCATAACCACATAGATCCACTACTGCAAATATACAATCATAGTCCTTTGAGAGGTTCGTTAGTTTTGTAAAATGTGTAAAGGTTTGCGCATTTATACCAGCCCCATGAACAAATAAAATCAATTTATAATCCTTTGATGAGTCAAGTTGAGATGGTTCTATAATTAAAGAATGGGGAAGTAGAAGCTCGCCATTAAACTTTACTCCCAAATAGCCAGACTTAACAGATACATCACCATAATTAGTGGCAACATTTTTCTCATCGTCCAGAAAGTATTGAGGCAATGGTTTATTACCTTCAAATTTCACATCCTTAATATCATCTTCACCTCGTTTCAGAATGATATCTCTTATAACAGTATCTATTATAGAGTTTGATCTAATCAACGATACCAATAAAAGCAAAACTAAGCCATTAAAGTTACAGTTCCTCATCAATTTCAATGTATCATTAGTTCTGACAGAGAATTGCATCAAAAAATTCATTTTCTTACGGTAAAAAATTTTGGTTTTGAAACTTCCAATTTTAGCTAATAAATTTTATTGAACTTGCAAGCTTTTTCCTTCCTTATTGTTTCTCTGTAAATGAAATATTGTGCTTGGTTTTCCATACTTTGAATTTGACTCATTGTTGAACTTAACTCAAAATTTCTGAATACAATAAAACAATAAATATTTCATTAACGGTAATATTTGTTAACTAAAATACAAATCTCATGTAGCTGCCCATAATTTTCCTATTGTATTATTTCCTAATATGTACTACTTTATAGAAACAGATAATTATTTATTTAATAATCGAACCATCTCATTGGTAATAATAATTGAATTTTACGTTTCAACAATCAAACAGGCAATTACTGAATATGGTAAGCATAGTACCCAAGAAATCTCAATTAACAATCAATTACTTTAAGAAAAATTGTTTTAAGTGACATTTTAAAAATCTTCATAACAATTATTGATGAATTAATTTACTAGCATACATCTCTACAAAAACTTTTTCCTGCTAGAATTTAAAGCAATGTGATTGGAGTAGGTGAATTGAAAACTGAAAATCTTATTAGCTAGTCCCTTATAATATTTAACTATATTATGAAGGATATTTGATTTATTCTCCAATAATTATTATACCATCGCTGTATTTTTGCCTAATCAGTAAATTATAGCCCAAAAACAACCTATCAGCTGATAATCATCAACTACTGAAGAACAACAGTATGACTCATTAAATTGTGCACAAAATACGACAGTTAATAAATATGCAAGTTTTAAATACCTATCAACTACAATCCAAGCATCTGTTCTGTTAAAGAGTGAGCAATAGTCATCCCTATTTTAGAGTCAAGAAGCCTTATAGGGATTTGTTTCAGCGAATATTGGGGAAGCAAACTTCCTACTTGAATAACTCTTTCAGCATATCCTCAGTTTGCTCAAATATGTAAAGATGTCCACCATTGTATTGAACAAACTTTGTATTTTGTGGCCTTATTTCATATAACTGTTCAGATAGCTTGTAGTTTATAATTAAATCATTTTTTCCAGCTTTGATAAGTATTGGCACGTCTGATGGGACCTCTAAGATATTTTTCTTAGAAATCAAATCTAGTCTTTTGTTTAATTTTTGCTCCAAAGAAGGATTTAGAAAGAATAGCATTTTACAAAGGTTTCTCGGGAAAAAATAAGATATATTTCTGCATGTGTCTGCTGGTGAGGTGAATGGACACAATAAAAATAATTTTTCGATGAGTTTTACATTCTTTTGGCTCTTATGATTTTTAAAGAACTGCAATGCAATTCCTGCTCCGATAGAATAACCTATTAGGATAATCTGTTTGTCTTGATGAATCTTTGAAAAATATTCAATACATGTATCAAGCGATTTAGAAAAGTTTTCAGGTGTTGGAGATCCTGTTGAATATCCGTAACCACATAAATCTACAATCATGAATATGCAGTTGTGATCTTTTGAAAGTCTGAATAACTCTACAACATTTGCAAAATTAAATACATTATCACCATTTCCGTGGATAAAAAGTATTAATTTTTGCTGGGTCAAAGTACTATTTCTATGATTATCAGTGTTACCTGGGTGAATGTTTATAGTTGCTGAATTTGTCCCTTCATTCAGTTCTGATGGATCACTTGGTTTTATAATTAAAGCAAATGGACATAAAACCTCGTGCTCAGTTTTTACTTTTAAAAATCCTGCATAATAAACCACATCAGGCAGATGTGATTTGACTTGTCCTATGCAGTTTATAAGTAATTGATTTGTAGGAGGAAAATCACATTTTTCTGGTAAAGTATCATCAAATTCCATATGTTTAATATATAAAATTTGATTTTTGATAGTCGAACACAAAACATCAGAAATATTCCTTACAAAATAATTTTCTCTCTCTGGAATCGGGGTTAACAACAACCGAGTAGGTGTGATAAGAGCAATAAAAAACAAAAACAGGGGAGATATTACAGTTATTACGGGTATAATAAGGTATGTCTTATTAATTTCTCCAATTTGAATTTTTTTTCTTCGAATAAGAAACCATATGAGAAATGTTGATAGTAACCAGGTTAAAAACAGCTGAGTAGTTATGTATCCTAGTGTAGATTCAATTCCAATGTCGATTCCGGAATAAAATAGTGAAAGGGTCATTAAAGGGATTAAAATTGGCATTTTTTCAAGAGTTATTTAACCATTATTAAAAAATTGATCAAATAAAATTATTGATTTGTGTTATAATATATTATTTAAGATTTTCAAAAGGTGTACTTGAGTTAGTGATAATTAATTATTGGAGGTGATCTGTAAATGCACGGTATCTTAATAAAGCCTATAATGAGCTTAATACAATTGAACTTATGAATTGGTATCAAATTCTCAATTAAGCTGTAAATATTAATCATAGATGCCATTTACTTTTATATTTGATGGATTGATTTATTATCAGTTTCATTTGACAATACCATTGGATGTATTACTAATGTGGAACTGATTTGTATCCATCTACAGCCAAGTTTCTTGTTGCCTTGGGTATTTCGAACGTACAATTTTCCATACTTTTATTAATCTTTACTTGACATCCTAATCTGCTTGTGGGCCTTACTCCATACGCCTTATCCAATAGATCATTTTCCCTATCTGATATTTCGACGTACTTGTTGAAATCTACCCTAAACAGGGGCTCTAAGGAATCATTTTTAAATAGTTTGCTATCACAAATAATGTGACACGTAGAACATGCCTGGCTACCTTCACAAGCACCCTCCAGATGAATATTATTTTTATGAGCTGCATCCAACACGCTCATAGATTCAAATGCAGAAACAGGAATTGTTTTCTCTGCTTCTATAAACTTGATATTTACGGATTTTAACTTATGGTGATCTGTTTTACTTTCAACCGGTGCAATTGTAAATTTTTTTTTTATTTCTTGTTTAAAAAAATTAAGCATATTATCAGTAGCTAATCCAAATAGACTGTTTCCAAGTTTTGATAAACTTAATTTGGATTTGACCTTATCATTAAATTGGTTGGTGGCCTTACTTATAATCGAATTGCTGAACAAATTGTTTTTAGAATTATTCAACCATCTATTGACATTTTTTAAGCACGTCATTTAAATGGGACATTTTTAGATTTTCTTGGAAAGAAGGTATTTGATAAAAATGACATAACATTGTAAAAATTTACTCTATAAGTGAGTATGGCAATTGTTTAAATCATCGATGAGCATGTATTCTATTGATTATTAAATGGTCGTTATAATTGAGCATTTCTTTTCTGAATGGTTATCAAATAATTATCCAGTTGTGATACAATCAAAATACTCACTAAAAACTTTGTTTGGAGATTAATTCGCAGCAAAATAAGTGACTATCCTTAATTAAGGAGTATACCAATCTAAATGTAATAATCAGTATTTATCTCATGAAAGATAGTAAACCAAAAGGCTAATAAATTAAAAATATACTATAAATATCTATCAAAGACTAAGATTATAAAATGGTAAATAGAAGATCAGGTTCTACATAGCATAGTTTCTGGAGAGTAATTTTTTTAGTTTATTCATTCTGCTTCTTAAAACCTATTTAATTTTTTATATCCATAGTTTTATGAAAGATTCAAACAGAAAAATGAATAGTAGCTTTCTTTTAGATATTGGAGAACTAGATACTTCAAGCAGAGTAGAGTGTTCACTCGATGAAGACAAGAGTGTTTGTAACGCCACGATCAGTACATCTACAGAAGAAGTTGATAAACTTACGGTTAGTCAGCAAAGTAATATCAGTAATCCAATTGAAACTAATTCACAGAGTATTTTTTTCAGTTTAGATGATAAAAATGAAACTTGCAATTTTGATAATGATACGATGGACAAATGTAACAGCCAAGTAATAAATGAAAACTCTGGGTGCTCTTATACAGAAGCTAGGACCTTAGAGGATAATTCCAGCGGGTACATTGATGGAAATATTTCATCAAACACAAATAAACGTTCTAACACAGACTCATCATGCTGTGTATCGATAAATTTGAATAATCATTTAACTTATCAAAAGAATTCTGTTGGAGATACTTTTTATGGAATTTCCCAGTCTGTCGCAGAGTTTTTGAAAGTACGGAACAAAATAATGAAAGAACTATCGATTGAATATGTTCAGAAAAGAATCTATCAAAAGATCAATGGATTAGAAAATTCGAATAATAAGGAAATCGACCTCTTTTTTTATGAAAAAGACAATTGTATTATCGATGAGGGGAATGATCAAAATAATGAAGATGTGGATGAGAATGCTAGTGAAGTCACAAATGGTGACTATATTATAGATGATTCTATAGAAACAAACAATAAACCATCTATCTCAGCTTCGGACAAAGAAAATTTATTGAACACTAGTGGCAAATCATTTATAAACTCCTACATTCACATGGAAGCTGATGGCTCCGATGAGGAACTTGAAGATGAGAGCAATTTAGAAGTTAGTGATGGATTTATAACATCTGAAAATGAAGAGGAAATTGTAGATAACTTTCCAAATAGTCGAAAAATCAGGAATGAAATTCGACAAAATAATGAAGAGTTACAGAGAGAAGTTGAAGAAATGGAAAGAAGATACGGTAAAACCGATTCGGGGAAGATATTTCAAAATAAAGGAGATGTTGCTTATGAGGAGGAAGATTACGATAAAACTATTTGGGAGGAATCTAATGACGAATCCAGTATAATTCAAGAAATTGATTTAAGAGATAATCTATATGCTATCAATAATAGTTCATTTGACAATAGATCAATACAGCACCACGAACATATCAACTCTACAAGTAATAATACCACAGATTTTGTAATAAGTTCTAAAAAAGTTAAGGAAAATATGAATACATCAGTCCCTCCTTTCAACAAGGAGGCTGTGTTAAAAAGATTAACCAAAGAAAAGGGATCCAACTGGAAGGGATTTATTAGATAAAAAGAATGTTGTGGTATTACTCATACGCTGAAATTTTTGTATAACTGTGTATTGTCCTTGTTTGTTGGAGCTCAAAATGAGTTATTCTAATCTACCACCGTATTATACATGCATGCTATTAAAATATTCAAAAAAGATATTTAAAATAAAAATTACACAATGCTGAAGTCATAATCTAGAGTATTGAACTATGGTTTTACTTATCATTAACAAATAAACTAATCTTTTAGAACTGATATTAACTCAAAAGAATATAGAAGCTTTTAGTAAATTGATTGATACTATTATTGGATGGAAAACATTCAATATTAACCGTTTCTAATGATAAGCATTTAATCACTTTTTTTGACCATATTCTCCATACTAACCCTAATGAATTCTAGCCTCTCCATTAATGGAGGATGACTAAAATTGGCACAGGAATACCATGGATCATTAACCAGACAACTTTTATTTTCCTTGTGCAGCTTCTTCAGTGCAGACATCAGTTTATCTCCATATCCCATGTTTACTGCGTAACTGTCTGCTTCCTTTTCATGTTTCCTGGAAAGAAGATTAGACATAATACCTGAAATAAATCCAATAGGTTCAATAAGATAAGTAAATGTCAGCATTTTGATAGCTGCAGGTTCTGTCGAAAAGTTGTATAAGATATTGAATACATAAAGAAATCCAAACAGCTTGAGGAATACAACCACCAGCATTTTGTAGATATGGTAATTCTTCCAATGGCCAAATTCGTGGCACAAAACTGCCAATATTTCTTCCTGATCTAAATGTTGCAGAATTGTATCATAGAAAACAATTTTCTTCAACTTTCCAAATCCTGTAAAATAGGCGTTTGAATGACCACTTCTTTTAGAGCCATCCATTACAAACAGATCATCAACCCCGAACTTTACCTTCTCAGCTAGTTTTCTGATTTCTCTAGAAAGTTCACCGTCTTCCATCTTTTCAAATTTGTTGAACAATGGAGCTATAAAATCAGGATAAATGAGAATCATAAAAATTTGGAAAGAACTCATAAATGCCCATAGGTAAGGGTAAAAGGAACTAAATCTGTTTATAATACTAAAAACAACATACGAGAAGGGGGTGAGTATGATGATTAGTAGGATAAGATACTTTACAGTATCTGCAAAGAATGTTCCGATGGTTTTTTTGTTAAATCCATGTCTTTTTTCTAGAACGAAATCAAAGTATAGGTTAAAAGGAATCCTATACAATTCTTCTATAACTGAAATTAGAACAATCAGCGATACATCCTTGTCCAACCTTTTTATTGAAAGTGAATATAGCCAGTAGACATTAAATATGATGAATGCATTCTTGAATAGATTAAAAAACTCCTGAACTATAGAAAATCTAAGCTTATCCCTTCCATAGGAATTTGCACTATCAAACTCTACAGAAGAAGCTAAGTCTTGAGTTGAACTTGGTTGAGGCTTTAACAAGATGTTGTACTGGCGCACAGTAAGCACCATATTGATTACATGGTTGATGATGTATGGTATCAAGCAGTAAACAATATTCATGAAGAAGGGGTGCACAAAAAAAGAATTTAATGACTTAAGCAAACTATTGCTATAGATGGATTTTCTATTAGTGCCCCATTAGTTGGATAACCTGTGGATTTACTGCTGGACATATGAAGACAAAAAGTCTTTTGTATGTATGTCAAAGGGATAAAACAAGTTATATTATGGTATTATAAATACAAGATAACAGGCCTATATTTAATCGAATGTTTTTATAAAAATACACAAATACAGGATCTCCATTGGTAGACTAAAGAACATCATTATATGAAAGGTTAAGAATGTATATTTTATGTTTGTCTTCCCTTTGAAAACAAACTATTATCAATTTCTTTTGGTCATTTCAATAATGTTTTTGTATGACTGAAGGAATTTCTCAAAGACTTCTCTCTTACATTCACTTTATTTGCCCATTTATAAATCTCATTGAATTGAAAAATATCACATAAATACATACCTCTAAAAGTAATACAACCCTTATTTGTATTACAAATTACAATTTATGTAAAAAGATTAATGGTATAATTTTCCAGTAATAGTTACGTGTGAAAAATCTCCAGTGTTGATAAAGAAGAGATCTAGAGGGTTACGCTTTATCCCATAATCTCTCACAGAACAAACAAATATGAGGCTTTTAAACAACACCATCCTCAAAAGATCCAAATTCTAAAGACAAGTTGATTACTGATGGAAATATACCTCTTAAATATTAACTCTGCTTACCTAGAATAGTATTATTTAATTATCTTTTACCTCGGCCAATTCCGCTTCACCCTGATCCAAAATAGATAATACAGATGATCTATGTTCTATCCCAGCAAGTGTGGTCAACTCATTATTAGACCCCTTGTAGAATTTAATTGGAATCCTCCCTGCCAGTGCACAGTAATACTCTATCTTTCTTCTAAGATGTTCTGGGAGGTTTGCAGCAACGACCACACATTTGGACTGCTTAGAAATAACACTTCTGATGGATTGGTTGAAACCAGCGACATACTTTCCTGTTCTGATAGCTAATGGAAGTTGGCTAGCAATCCCTGTCTTTTGCACTTGTTTTCTACTCATTTTGGGGTGCCAAGAGAAAGAATAAATTTTTTCTAAAAATTGTAAAAATCAACTACAAAAAACATAAACATAGACATTTTAAAGTGGACCTTAACAATGATATACAAATAGATTCGTAAAAGTATCACACCAGATTTCAGCAAACCAATTGGACTGAAAAATTGACTATACTTCTTACCCATCCCTATGCCGTGCTTAAACCATTCTAATATTTCACCAAACTATAATAAATACTACAAATCCAAAAAATTGGGTGAGGGAACGTATGCCGTTATCTATTTGGCCCACATAATTCCATCTAGTAAAATCTCAAATTCAAAAATTCAAAAAGAATTACCCGAAAATATTTCAAATCTTCAAAAAGTGGCAATAAAGAAGATTAAAAGATCAGAATATAGTGAAGGAGCAGAGGTTTCGGCAGTTAGAGAAATAAAAGCCCTAAAAAACATCAATTCACCCTATATATTAGGCTTGTTAGATGTATTCAATCACAAGAATAACTTGCATTTGGTTTTAGAATATGTGGAAACGGATTTAGAACATATTATTAAAAATAAAAATGTTTTAATAATGCCAGGAGATATAAAGGCATGGCTCTTTATGCTTCTTACTGCCGTGAAATCTTGTCATGAAAGTGGATTTATCCACCGAGATATTAAACCAAATAATATCCTCATTGGAGGTAATGGAATGCTAAAACTAGCTGATTTTGGTTTGACTCGACAAATATCGGATAGAATGACGCCCAGCGCAGTAACTAGATGGTATAGAGCCCCAGAAATGCTTTTGGGCTCTACTGTTTATGGAACAGTGACTGATATGTGGTCTGTAGGTGCTGTTTTTGCAGAAATGTTTTTGCGAGTTCCGTTTTTTGCAGGTGAGACAGATATTCAACAACTGGACTTAATATGCCAAGCGATTGGAACCCCAAAATCTCCAAAAATTGTGTTGAAAACCTATCCTCCCCAGAATTTGAAGAATATTTTTTCTGCCGCTTCGTCAGAAGCGATAGATTTAATGAAAAAACTACTAGAACTAGACCCAGACAGAAGGATTTCGGCAAAAAATGCACTGAAACATGCGTACTTCAGAACTTTACCGAGAGCTACAAGACCTGAGGACTTACCAGGACTAAACTTATAGGTACACCATGGCTATAGTCCGGTGGTGCGTTACGGTTGCATTTTAATGGTAAATATTTAAGATATACTTATAGATGTACCTAATACTTGGAGATGAATACTACGATAGTACACATTTACTTATGTGATATCGTTTATATTATATTCTCAGCATAGTTTATAAATATTTTTTACTTTATGTACCCTGTTCTTACCCTTATTTTAATGTTTTTTTTGTATACGCTTATTGTTTTTGCTTTAGATAAATTTACTGCACAATACAACTCGTCTCTTTCCTTTGTAAATCCACACGTTAATGAAAATGGTAGGCACGACAACTATTCCTTTGATGGTGATTATTTAATTTCTACTCGTGCCTATTCCAACTATTTTCAGTTAGGTTATTCTAGTCCAAAGTCCATGGGAATAATCCAAACAAAAGAAAAAATTATGAGGAAAAATATAAAAATAGATATTTCATTTAATTTACACAATTTGGATAAAGGTGGTGATGGATTTGGATTTTGGGTTACCTCTGATATTATGCCCGGGAATTTCTACGGAAGAAATAGTGACTATTCGGGATTTGGAGTTGTAATAAATGCCTCATCTTCCCCAAATATCTCTTTCATAGACCATAACAAGAAAAAGCACAAATCATTTCCAATTTCCGAATCTAGTTCAGGCTATAGGCTCGTTTTTCAGCATGAGGGAAATTCGCTGAAAGTATCTTTTTACATAAGCTCTAAGGAAAATGTTTTGTATAATGGAAAAAGTAAGATAAAGCCTGACTATGTATTCGGAATGTCTGGATCGACGGGATCTTCGACGGGAGTTTTAAGAATTACCCATGCATTTGCTAGTGATCTAGTCAAAGTTCGTAAAGATGATTCTGAAATAGAAAGAGCTCCAAAGAGCAATAAACTGGTGCTGTTTTTTGGTATCTTGTGTATCGGGGCTCTTGTAGCCTACTTGTACAAAAAGCAGGTAAAGAGTGAAAAAACATTTATGAATAAAAGATAGTTGAATTCTATAATCTTTTATATCAGCCAGAAGGTCTTTTCCAGTAACTTAATATTTACATCATGCTACAGGTGTATTTTCTTCGGGTAGTGTCTGCTAATCTGTGAGGAACTTTATATATGATACGACTGAATTATCAGATAAAATATCTCACTAAATCTATAGTTTTGTGAATTTGTATATTAGAATCCAAAATTTTAAAACTTAATAATAAACATAATTATATTTAATTTCTATTGTCATTCCAAAGAGAATAATACTTGAGTGTGATAAGGTGAATGACAGTTTGGCATATATTCATAAGGGTTCATATCAGACAAAAACACAACATTATAACTAGGATTCCGAATTACCTAGGTGAAGAAATAAATCAGGGCTATTATATTCCTACAGGAATTTTCACGTAAATACAAGTAAAAAATACAATTTTTTGTGCCCTTTGCTTTAAATATAATATGTATATGTGATTTTACAATGGTTAGTAAACCCAAGTCTCCTAATTTTTAAAAAGCTGATTTGTTTTCAAGTGATAAAATTTTCAAATCTCTCTAATATCTAATAAACAATTGACCATGTAGCTTATAGACTTGGCCAATTGTTTGTTTTGAAGATAAAATATTTTGGTTAGCAACTAACCTATATGATTTTTTAATTGGTTTATAATACCCCTTAAGTATTTAAATTTTATAAATGTGATATGGGCCAGTAAAATGACAAATGAGCCATTTAAGAATCAAAATGATGGTGTTAGAGACCCCATTGTAGAGGAGCAACCAATGAGGGATATGGATTTATACTTCGAAGCGTTGAATTGTTTAGAACAGGAAAATTTAATGCGTAAACTAACCAGAGACATTAATGGAACTAGAAATGTAGGCTTGCTGAAGGAGTTTTACTCTTGGATTAAAAGTTCTTTTAAAAGCATGTCTTCCACCCCTGTTCCATCAGAATTGATCAATGGTTTAGAATTTTGTAATAATTATTCTAAAAATCATCAAGGGGGCGGCGAGATGTTCTTTGAGTTTGAAGATGGGCGTAGATATAATGAGAAAAGTGTCAATGAGGGGCACGAACTAAATAATGATGAAGCAGATAGTATCAAAGATAATCAGCGTTTAGATGAAGAGGTAGAAAACATTTATAGAGAAATTCCCCAGTCGAAAAAGTATGATCAAAACGTTCCGGTATATTCGATGGGATTAGCTTGTAAAAAATATCTCCAGAATCACGTTTATTTTATTACACCAGAGCTCTACCAGAATATATCTGATGCATATAATCTTGAATATCAGCAAACTGTGATTCAAAGATTGCCATTTCTTGTCTGCCATCGAAATTTATTCAAGTTTATTGTTGAAGATATTATTCCATACTCGAAGGGAGATTGGGCTGATGTTCTATTTATGAGAAAAGAGTATCCAAACTGCAATAGTGAATTAAACCAACGAATTTTAGATGATATTTCCAAGGTGGACCTTGATAGAATTCCGGAAGAGTTTTTTAGGGAATCTTAGGATATTTTATCAATAAAGTACTGTGAATTAATTGTTTGGTTTAATTTTATAGTTTCTACAGAGGAAAGGGACCAAATTCCTTTTTTATATTTAAGGGGATTTATCACAACGTATTTCCTTATTTAAGCCTCTTGTCACCCCTATGAAGGATTCTGTCTTAAAGAAGGAAGTCACCCAGAAAAAGGAAAAGTTTTCAATTTTTGGTAATCCATTAGCAACAGAAGCTGTAAGGGATTTTGTTGAGAATTCATTTGTAAACAAATTAATTATTGATTGTAACTCTTCACTGTTAATGGACTTTGCAGTAAATGGATTGGAAACTATCTCACAATCAACAATTTTTGTTTTAAATGCGCCGGAAGTTACAAACATTGAAAATTCCATTCGCCAATCTACAAAAATTGTCTTTAAAGATACCAAACACATCTATGAAGGGGAGGTTACTGAAATTAAATCTACAAAATCTGATACTATAGTTGAATTGACCCTAATGACTGCCAAAGAATCAAAAACAATTTCTTTATCGAAATCTCTCTTTGATACTTTAAAATATGTAAATATCGGAGATGTTATCTATGTCGAGCCATGCATGGGTATTCTGAGAAGATTGGGAAGAAGTGAGAAGAGATTGAATGAATATGATCTTGAGGGAAATAGGTATGTACCATTGAGTAAGAATCATGTTTACCAAACTAAAGAAAAGGAAACAATTATTAGCCTGTACGATTTAGATTATGCATATAACAAGTACAGCTCAGAAATTAATTTTTATACAAGAAATCAGGTGAATGCTTTAGTTGAAGAGTATTTTAGTGCAGAAAGATGTAACATATGTGAGAGTATTGTCGTTATTAAGAATGCAGATTTTCTAAAACCATCCGATTTTTCCAAAATCAAAAAGTATGCACAGAATTATACTTTTATTAAATTTATATTAATTGGCAATTTCCATGAATTTAATAATACAGGTAATGACTGTTGTTATTCATACATAAGTGATTTCTTATTTATTCGGATTTATGATGACTTTGAGCCTTTAGAGTATTTAAAAGTATTGTCAGATAAAATAGTTGATGAAAATTATTTTGACATCGCAAAGAATTACATCAACAAACAAAACTACCAATTAATTTCTCAACTATTGAATTTGGCAACATCTCCCGAACAGTTTGAAAAACTTTTAAAGATGCAGTTTACTCAATAAATTTTTATGAAAACTTTGGTCTTCTTACATCAAGCAACTAACCTAAAGGTTTATTTTCTAACACAGATGTTTTATAAAAATTATTTGATCTGGGCATACTGGTGAAGATGTATTAGTGTGTGTAATAAATACTAGCCATTTTGTAATTTTATTGACAATTGTTTTATCTAGAGACCATAGCCATTGACAGGTCATTTTAAATAGCATTGAGTTGTTATGCAGTGTTCATATCTAAAATATCTTCTTTTATAATTTTTTAGCCCTCTAAAATGATTCTTTGCTGTAAATGTGGAGTTGATATTCTTCCAAATGATAAAAATATGTGTGACATATGCATCGGTAATTCCATCGATTTAATTACTCGTATACATACCAACATCATTATTGAATCATGTAGAGGTTGTGAGAGATACCATGTACCTCCTAAATCATGGAAATCATTTAGCTGGGGATCCCAAGATTTGTTAATTCACTGTTTGGGGAGAAATAAATCTTTGAAGAAGCTGAATATTATAGATTCGAACTTTATATATACTGAAGAGCATTCCAAAAAACTTATGATAGAAATTAAACTCTTAGAAGATGGCGTCGAACAAACTTGTAATTTAAAATACTCTATTAGAAATAGACAATGCTCTGAATGCATGCGGGCAGAATCCAAGCAGTTTTGGAATTCTATTGTTCAACTGAGGCAAAAACCCACTTCACCAAGGACGTTTTTCCATCTAGAACAATTGTTTTTAAAGCATAAAGCTCATGATTCAACCTCTAATATTAAGGAACGAAAAGAAGGAATTGACTTCTATTTTTTAAATCGTACGGATGCGGTCAAGATGTGTAAATTTATCGAAAATTTCTATGGAGTTCGTAAAATTGAAAGCAATAGGCTCATAAGTGAAGATAGAAACAACAACACTAGCAATTCTAAATCATCATTTTCCTTGGAACTTATTCCTCTTTGCAAAGATGACTTAGTCTATCTTAAAAACAAGTCGCTTGGTCTTGGGGATTTTGCAATAGTAACTAAGGTTAAATCGGTCATTAACCTGTTTAATCCAAACACACTTCGGGAAAATAGAATTACAGCAAGGTCATTTTTTGAAAATGAGGACCACTATAAGGTTTTATTGAAATCTGAAAACTTTATAAAGTTTGATGTTTTGATGGCTAGACCATCGAGCGATTGTAGGACTGATGTCACTGTTACAGCTGACAACATAAATGTTCATGAGGTGAGTACACATTTAAAATTAAAAGAAAATGACATTGTATTGGGATATTGTGTATCTAATCAAAATTTTAGTGAGGAGGTTAATTTCAAACAGGAAATTATTTTGGTGAGGAAATTCAACAACCATGAACGAGAATGGAAGCTAAGGACTAATAAAGTCATCGACAATGAATATAGGCTATTTCTGGATGATATTGAGAGCGATGTAGAAATGTTGAACAGTATATGTCTTTTTGATAAGGAAGATCGATTAATTGATGAATTTAGTAAATTAAAACTTGGTGAACTACAGCAATAAATTAATTTTCGAAATGTTAGTTGATTATAATGAATATGGATTTTAATATTCCCTCAATAATTTATTAAAGATGGTTGATATCGAGGGAGTCTCATACCATTTAAAATAGATTTATGGCACAGGTTAATCTACTTCTCAAGAAAAATTCTATTAAACTAAAAAATTCGGCTAACTTACAGACACACATAATTAATAAGACAGATATTACAATAGTGACCATCAAAATTAAATTTTTCAGTTATAATAGATTGTTTAATTCTACAATAATTATATTTTGAGCATCCAAATTAAAATCCCACATTGTCAATTTCCGCTGTAGTAATACAAATTATTGGAGTATAATATGTACATGAGCCTTAAAGTGTGCAAAACAATAATATCTGACTAATTAAAGTATTTTCCTGTACAATAATTTAGAATATATTCGAAAATGAAGATTTTCACCAAATCCTTATTCTACTAGGCAGAAATAGAAGAATGGATCTCTAATTATAATTTTATAAACAACATATAAAAATAGTCATACAAGTTTAACATTATAAATCACTAAAAATCGTTTATTTATCCGTATGGTCTATATTACACTTCTCGAATTCTAGATTCCAGAGTTTTTATAAATTTATCGTCGAAACTAACCTCCTTATTTACCTTTTCCCATTTTAGTTGGTCAAAGACGATAATTGTCCTAATTTTATTATCAGCTATTTTTACATCAGTGAGCATTACGAATGCATCATAAAGGCGAGAAAAGTAATACCCTTTGTTTATAATTTCATTATAAGCTTTTACCTGCAGTTCAGTGTCATGCATAGTGTAAAAAATATAAAAAAGAGTTTCCTCATGGAGAATTGGTATATTGACTATTAAATTACTATTTTGAGAAAAGTATGAGGTGGCTGATGTCAGTTTAAATTCACTTTGGTTCAATGGGTGTTTTGATTCTTCTGTGTGGATATTTCTGTAGCATTTTGGAAGTAACCTATTCCTAATAGAATCAATACGTCTATCAACAAAACAAGTTGGTTTAAGAGTTCTTTCCGCAATTCCTTCAACTTGTTCCAAACTTTCTAAATCTCTATCTTTAGATTTCACAATTTGCTTGAGCTCTTCGGAAATATCTTTCATAACGAGGGTTGGAAAAGAAAAAAGGGTTTACGCAGTTCAATGTATAAAACTAAGAAACCTCTATAAAATAATTCCGGATAAATATAATCTAAGTATTTAATCAACATTTCTCATAATTAATTTAACAGGTTGCACTTAATTATTTAATTCTTAGTTTAAGGCATCATCAGAAAATATTAAAATAGATGCAACCATCTCTTATATCTTATTTCTATAAGTTATTATTTTAACCATAAAATAAATACCATTTAAATCTTTTGGTTAAAATCATGAACAATTCCTAAAATCAAGGCAGGGATCAAAGTTTATGCAATTAGCAAGGGATATTCATTAAAAAGGGAAAATCTATTCCCCATCATGATCAACTTCTCTAACAGAATATGGTAATATCCTTTGTAATTTTTTATATTCTTTGGTCAGAGCAGATTTAACTTTTGCTGGTATTGCTTTAAAAGAATCTTCATTTAAGAAGTCACCCATAATGATTATATCTTCTTTCATAAGATTTGTTTCTAGAAAAATATCAATACATTCCTTGAAATTAATTTCCAATCTGGAGATAAATTTAGAATATATCAGCTTCATTACGTACTTTCTGATATCACCTCTATCCAGCTTACATTTAAGATGATTTTTGATATCTAACAAAATTCGTTTGTATTTTGAAGTTTTGGAATTCTGTCCTAACCATGATGGGAAATCCATTCGGCCTCCTTTAACATTGTTAGACGCATTAACACAGCTATAGAAGGCATGATAGGGCATGAGAAAATATTCCTGTTGTGGACCATGAATACTATAATCTACAAGGTCTCCATAACTAATTGATTCCGCAGCTTTAGCAATATTTTCTATCGAGTTTCCAGAACCATAAAAACCAGACTTTATGTAGTTTTCTTGAACAAATAGTGGCAGAATTGTATACTCTTCAAAATATATATCAATTTTTTCAGAAATCGGCAGTTTCTTGAACATTTCACTAGACAATTCAAAAACATTTTTACTTGCATCTTTTCTGACAATGTTGATATTCCTAACATCAGATAGATCTTTGTTTTTTTGAAGAGTATTTATAATATATCTTAAATCTCCATTGCATTGCACAATTATTTCATTTAATATAGAATCAGGTAGTTGTCTAGACTCTTGTTTCAAGATATACCTTAATCTCGGAAGAATGGTTCGGTTATCTACTTTTCTAAATTTAATATCAAGACAATAGTTAGATAGCATTTGCATTTGTTGGTGCTGCCTGTCATTACATATGCACACAATTGGAATTTTAGTTGATTTAATTAGCTTTGTCAATTCGGATATCCCACCCCTATCGGATGTCATTCCATCAACTTCATCCATAACAATCAGCCTGTTACACTTAAAGCTTGTAAAATCAACTGACTTACTTTTGATGTTGTGAAATTGTTCTTGAATTGATTTCTTATTTCTAATATCGCTTGCATTGTATTCAATGCATTTAATATTATGCTTTTTACATAAAACCTGGATTGCAGTGGTCTTTCCAACACCAGGGCTTCCACTAAGCAGCACTGCCTTGTATACTTGCTTTTGCCCTGAAGAGCCTTCATAATTTTCCACAATGAACTGTTCAAGAGAATTTATTGCACCTGGATTTCCTACTAAATCTTCAGGTTTTTGAGGACGATACTTTTCTGCCCATGGCTGATCTAAATGATACAACATTAAAGGATTTTTAGCTTTTTCTTCGAATTTTTCAGAGCTTAAATCAAACTCAATGGAGCTATCATTTTCACTTGTTTTTTTTGAATTTGAAATCGCTACAGAATCTGCTTTAGATTCACAAAGATTTATATCTATTGTGTTATTAATTGTTTTTTCGGCATTTTTCAGCATTTCCATGAATTCACTTTCCCCAAGTATCTTTATCTTCAATTTTTTGGCCTTTTCCATTTTAGCTGGTCCTGGATCATTGCCTGCCACCAAATAACTGGTTTTGCCACTTACTCCAACTGTTGACCGACCACCAAGCAGAAGTATCTTGCTTTTAGCCTCTTCTCTATCCATTTCAATATTTCCAGTAAAGACAAAAGTGAGATCTTTAAAAGACTCACCCATTTCTAGGGTGATAAGCAATGAAAAATATGCTCAAAATATTGTTTTCATGAGTATAATATTCAGATTGTAGAATTTCAAAAAGGTTAAAGTGATGAACAAGTTATACATCAAATACTTTATAGAAACTTATTAATACATTCCATTAGTAACCTTATTTATTGTCATTAATATTTTTAAACCACTTATTTGAATTAAATCTTAGTTACTTCATTGATCTATGTGAAAAGTATCTGGAGTAAGTATTTATTTATAACAATTCCTTGCTTTATGTTGGCTTGATACATACAATACGTATCAATGGAGTTGTTACTGATTTGCCAGGAAATATTTATTTGAATACTCAATAAATATTATTTATGACAATAAAATTATAAAAATATTTTGCTAAGTAATATAATCAAATAAACTCAAATATCAATATTTGAAGTTTAAATAAGTTATCACGTTTTATGCTTTTCAATATTTTTCTAATCAATTACTATACACAAAATCTCTCATTCATAATTGAGTTAGTTAATTAACCTATCAAAGCAAGTAGATTCGAAAACAGATACTTAATATGCATCATGAAAGTTTTTCTGGTATGTATATAATTATACGGTTGAAGAAACAAGAATCTATAGATTTTCTAAACTCAATAGAACATTAGATGTTTTAGTATTCCCTTCACATTTTCATAAGGTATCATATATAACTTGGAATTTTCTTTTTATATATATTTGACATCATTCCAAACCAGATATGTTTATGTTTGTTTATCAAAGTAACTAATAAATTGCCCAATGAATTTCCTCGAGAAGCTTGAGAATAACTTTCTATTTGCTCCAAAGATCTTATACCTTATTGTAAATCTACAATATTATACACTACATCAATTTAGAAATCAATTTGCCCAGTTTAGATTCGGAATATCAACTGGAGAATATGGTAAATTCAATGGATACATCCAAGCTCTCACATTTTTTTCAAACATATACATAGGTTCTATTTCAGACAGAACTGGTAAACATAAGCTTACCTTAATTTTTCTAACCCTGGCTACATGTGCAATTTTTATGTCCTTCTTCGCTATTCCTATTAATAAGGTGGTCCAACCTGCATCATTAAGTTTGGCGAATAGTTCAACTGTTTTTTGGGCAGTTTTACTGGCATATTTAATTTTCAACAATCCGAAACAGCCATTGTTTGATAAAATAGTTTTAGATTATTTAGAAGAGACATCCAGTGCTGGAAATTCATATGGCAAGCAAAGGTTATGGGGAACAGTAGCATATGCAATGGCAACATATATGGTTGAAAACTTAATCACTGTAGCTCAAGCAAGCCCAAATGCAGATAAGGAATTTAATTGGTCTAATCTGAAATATTATTCAATCGTTACGACTGGCCTTACCGTATTCCTGTTAATTACTTTAATGAAAACAAAAGAGAGAGTCAGGAGCACTAGAAACACATCTGGCTACCTGATTTTAATGAAAAACAAGGAGTATGCATTTTTTATATTCATTATGCTTATGAATGCCGTTACAAGACAAGCTATGTCAAATTATCTTGGCTCTTTTTTTACTAATATCTTGGATTTAAAGCCATACACACTCCCATCAAGTTGGCCTAGCTGGTTTCAGGCCCTAGTTAATATATTCAATAGGCAGCCAATCACTACATTAACAATCTTTGGAACTTCTTGCGAGATTTTATCAATGTTTTTCTCCTCGAAAATCATAAATAGATTTGGCTATTTTTGGCCACTGTTGGTTGCCCAATTTGTGGCTCTCTTCAGATTTGTTGCATATTTTTTAATGAATAAGGATGGGAAACATGTTTATGCCTACACATGCCTTATAGAAATTTCTAAGGGTATATACTTCGGATTGGCACATATGCCAGCAATTCAGATTGCTAAAAGACTATCTCCAACAGATTTAGAGGCAACATCTCAGATGATCTATCAGGGAACATTTGGAGCCCTTGGAGCTGCTATTAGTGGACACGCATTTTCCTTCGTTTTCGACTCAGCCCTCAAGGATTCTGGAAAAAACAGAGAAACAGAAGTTTCATCATTTCAAACACTTTTCTTGGTAAATATTGGCCTAAGTTTGTTTACTATTGCTCTTTACATTCTAAAATACGGAATTTATGACAAGGCACTCCTTTCTAGACAGGCCGAAGAAGACAAGCTAAGCCAGATAGAGCGACTTGAAGCAGAGGAAGCAGTTGTTATTGATAATGGAAAAAGAACAATCATCTCAGCAAATTGATAATAAAAAGTGTGATGTAAAGATTATTTTTAATTTATAATTCTAGACTGAAGGCAGTATTTATTTTTTGATGATATTTAGCTAATATATATAGTCAAAATATCAAAGCAAATATAAGTATTTATTACATCGATCCATAGTTTTTATATTTTATTGCCTAAATTTAAACTACTGGACACAAATGACAAGTAAATAATTAAGCTTATTAGATATAAGCATTGTGTATATCACCTATATCATAGATATAAACACTTGTTACTAACCATTGTTCACTATTACTCGTTCTATCTTTTATTATGATGAGTTATTTTTTTATGAAAAAGTATTTTCACTAACTAAGGAGTTTCTTTTGCATCATCTAGTAGGTCTATTTCTATAATTTAATTGTTATAACAATAAACAATTTCATCATACATCATTATTTCTTGAGATTCATCTCCTTTTGTGTGGTATTTCTTTACAAATAAAACGTAGAAATATATATTAAGCCAACAATTGCTTAAGTTTTGGATCCAATTTTTAACATACTTTATCGATTGGACATCTCAATTCAAAATTGCTTCCCTTCTAAGACGAGTTATTTATTAAGTGATACTAATTATTTCTGTTGTGTTAAATAGGACAATAAGTGTATCATATGCATGGACATAGCCTATATCTTGACAGAATTTTCGAAAAAATAAGCTAGTTTTTCTATTGATCAGACTGTAAGCCTGTATTGTTATAATTAGCTTTTTTGGGAATAGGTCCTCAAATTTAATAAGTTTTTAAATATCTTAAACAGGAAAATAACAAACATTTTTAAGGAAAAATTCTGCAAAACCCTATGCTTGTTCATCAACCATTAAACATTGAGAATAGATTAACAAGTGAAGGGCATAGTTTTCTTGAGCATGGAAATGAGGTTCTAGGAGACCCATCAAATAGCCTGGGCGTAGTTATTCTAAGTGGAGGGCAAGGTAGTCGTTTGAAAGAGCCGGATTCAACGAGTAACGTAAATTATAACCTACCAAAAGGATGTATTGAAATAAACCAGGTTCCTCTATTCAACTATCATATTGATCGTCTTAGAAATATCACCAAACATGCTAAAGCAAAAATATTCTTGTTTATAATGACAAGTCTATCAACAAACCAAGCTGTTTCAGAATTCTTTGCGAATACTAAGGATATAGATTTTTTAGAGGATGTAGAAATATTCCAACAATCTGAAATTCCGACGAGGGGTGAGAATTGGGAATTTATTTTTAGAGAAAATGGTGTGTCTACCAATCCAAATGTTAGGATGGAGGAAAATGGTTTTCAAAACAATCTATCTTATATTCAAGATGCTTTAAATGAAAATTTCAACTTGAAACTTGTTACAAATCCTCTAGGAAATGGGGACGTTTTTGATGCCCTAAAGAAGTGCCAAAACTATGGGAAAGTTAGTTGCTTCAACATCTTCTCGGTTGATAATGTATTGGCGAACATATTAGATCCAATATTTCTGGGGGCATTCCATTTGAATCAATATGATGTTCTAAGCAAGGCCATAAAGGCAGATGATGGTGAAAAGGTAGGCTCCTTCCAAGAGAAGAATGGAAAGATAATTATTGAAGAATACTCAGCCAAAGGAGCAGAGTCAAACATTTGGGGAAATATTTGCAATCACATATTTTCTAGAGATTTTATAGATAGAATTGATTCCAATAGAATGAAATTACATTTGGCCTACAAGAGGGAGAAGTATGACAATTGCATTTTTGTTGATGATTCAGAACGGGGGACAACGGAAATGGAAAACTTTGATAAACTAGGTAAAAATTCTAGGCCGGAAATATTGAACTTTATTTTAAAGCGTAAAATTGAAAAGGTAGAAAATGGGGAAAATCTTCGTACAGTAATTAAAAGAGAAAGATTTATTTTTGATTGTTTCGAAATGGCCGAAAAGTGTGGTATCATAGCTGTTGCAAGAAAAGATGAGTTTAGTCCCCTAAAAAATAATTCATTAGCAAAAACTGACAACATGGCAACTTGCAGCAAAGCAGCACTAGAAAAGAGGCAGGAAACTATCGAATACTATAGAAATAAATAATATTCATTTTTCTAATAAATATTTAATTCGCTGTTCTTTCTAAGCCATAATGGCTGAGAGTCTTTACTTCCAACTGATAGTTTTGAAAGACATGTTTGTTTAATTTGCATAACTCGTCTGTCAAAAGGTAAAATAAAAGATTTGTAACTCTGCCAATTAAATCATATTAATAAAATATCAGAGCTTGGATGCTAAATACATTTTCATATTTTTAATAGTATTTCATATAATCCTTGCATTGATAAATATAGTTGTAACAATTGAAATTACATGTCAAAATATCATTAGGCAATATCAAAACTAACGATTGATTATAATAAGTTCATTTCTTTAATACTCTATTTTTTTTCAAATTCTCCCCTATAAAAAAATATTTTGTATTTTCAAATTCGTAAATTATTGTTATTTTACTTTTTGGGAATAATTTCATCTCATTAGAATTTGTAATCAGGACTATCGTGTTCATTCTTTCTTCTATAACAATTCCTTTTACAGATATACAATGTTTTTCAGTATGTTTTAAACCTAAGTTATCATATAATATTTCAACTAATGCCCCAGTTAACTCCATTCTATATAGTAGTTCATTACTAATTGTATTCCTATTGCCTTTAATTTTTTTAACATATTCATCATGTAGTTTATTTATTTCTGTCATTTCAGTCCAAATGTGCTTGTGAATCTTTGATTTTCCTTTTTTTCCAACCATTCTTTTTTGTTTCAATTGTCCCTTTCTTACAGAACTGTTTTCTAAAGAATTTTTTCCACTGTTAAAAGAGTTAGTTTCAAGAGAAAATGTCATGCCTCCATTTTCTGGAAAGTTAGTTCTGATTTTTGATTTAAAATGTTCAAATGCAGACATTTGGGTCCGTCAAATCAAAAAATATTATTGGAAAAATATATTGATTTTATTTACTGAAAAAATACGTACGGTTTCTTTAACTACAGCTCTCCTTTGAATAAAGTTCATTCTTAATGCAGTTTTGAATAATTTCTTTATAAATTAATTATTTTGTACAAATTTTTATGCTAATTCTTTAAGGTTATAATAAAATATGTATATGGCTATGAGTTTCTCGCAATATATAGAACAACGGATAAAGTTGTATTAATATTACATTGTTGTTGAATTCTCCAACTTTTTATAAATAGAGACTATTTAATTGCATTAACCATTCCTGGAATAAATTCAAGGAAATAATACAGTTGAAGCTTAATAAAGCTTATCTTCCATGAATAGCTTGCAGATTTTTCGGTTTGGATTGTGTAGCAATTCCAAAACCCTTCTTTTAGATTATGGATGATTCAAAAACGTTGCTTACTGAAATACTTCAACATTTGAATTCTTCAGCCGTTCATTCACTCTTAAAATCCTCAGAACAGAAACTGAAGGAGGATGATAAGATTCATAATGAAACTACATCTTCCTTTTATAGTGATATAAGCACCGTCGAAAGATCTTGCGTAAGCTTAGAAATGGAAATAAACTTATTAAAAAACTCCTTAGAAAAAAATAATTTCAAAATTACAAAGCTAAGTAATGAAAGATATTTAATAAGCAAGAATATTGTGGAATTAGAGCAAAGAAATGAAGATATGGAGTTAAGTATAAACAAACTGGATCTGAAGATACAAAAAATAGAAAAAGAAATCAAGACTGTAACTAGCCCTAGTGTAAATATGTTATATTATGAAATCATGAGAGGATTTGGAGTTGATTTTATAGAACCGAATATAAAAACGGACAATGGTAGGAAATTAATTGCCAGGATTAAAAACAAATTAAAAAATGATGTGTATGAAGTAAATATTGGTATTGATGAAGTAGAGAATGTAAGTGATAAAATTTGGAGCTTAATAGAATAATGACATGTTTATTATGCACATCAATGGGGCTGTATGTGATGCAAAACTATTTTAGACTTATAAACTTAATTTCATGAAAGTTTATTGACTATAATTTTACCATCACAAAATTTCTGCTTCATGATATCATAAACATTAATAACATAAAGTATATGGGATATGAATAATATAGATAAACAAAAAAATTATTCACTAGGTAATGTGGCGTTTGTTCTACCAAATATTGAAAACTAAATAAAACTTTTAGCAAATTATGCTATTCAAAGATTATCTACTTCAACCATAAGCTCTATAATAGATTTATTATAAAAGGGATTTTGGCAGCTTTATTATCTTAACGATTGAGAAGTGGCAAAAACATATTCAAATGGCAATGAAAAACAAAAATTAACTATTTATTCAATAGTAAATGATTGTGATCTGTTTATGTAATTTCTTCCGTTTTTCTCTATTTTTTCTATAAATTCCTCCTGTAATTCTCCATTCACCTTCATCGCATACATTCCAGGAATACATTCAGAACACCTCTGCCACTTTGCTATCCAAGATCTCTTTGGATCAATTATCCCCATAAGTCCTTTGAAAGATGTCGAGGTAGTTAAATTTACATTTCCAGATTTTGAAACTTGTAAAAAAGGACAGTTTGGACAGCCTTTTGTCTTAAAATAATTGGTGGGCTTTATGATCGCACAGTTTAAACAAGCCCTCAGTCTATTTGTGGTAGATCTCTTATCCATGATAGAGGAGTCCATAGATTTGGGGTCAAAAACTTGTATAAAATGATTGCAGCTAGTCGCTACTGGGGTTAGTCAAAGTTTACTGCATATTCTAAATATTCTAAGTCTAATTACTAGAAAATGTAACTCTTTATATAAATTTGAACAAAAAGTATTTGCTAATTTGATAGATTTATTCACTGAGTTAATTACAGAAATTCTTAAGATCTCACATTCAAATCTCCTCGCTTTCCTCACCTTTTTCTGCAACAAATTGTGAGTGTAGTACTATCAAAATCCCACCAAATGCAATAAGGGCAAATAACTGCATAAATTTAGTTATAAACTCCTTTACAAAAATAGCAAGCAAAATGTTTATTCCGATTCCTCCAGCTATAGCGTGAATCGGTTGGATTTCAACCTCTTGGATTTTTTGTGGAGAGTCATTTAAAAATATTACACAGGCTACAGAAAATACTGGAATTAAAAAAATAGGATTACGAAATATAAACAAAAATACCAAAATAAAAAGCGCTAACATATGATAGAATCCATATTTGGGGAAGTTTTTCTTAGTCTTATCAGAAATGGTATCATAGGAGAAACTTTCGGGATATTTGAAACTAAAATACTCCTTTATATCCACTCGCTCGTAGTATGAGTTCTTTAGCAAATCCAACAAGTTAGTTGAACAATTATAATCAAAGTCACCCTCCATTCAAGGACAAATATTTTGAAAATAAAAAATAGAAGAAATAAAATGCACCAATAACTAAAAAGGGGAATTTTGTGATATCTAACATATTTTCTTCAGAAATAATTATCTTAAGGAAATTATACAAAATATTGTTCTTTGCTCAGCAATATACTGAAGTTGAATAATAGATAGAGTTTGTTTTGAAATGGACAATGTTTTACTAATGTTCATCCAAGTATTGATTTTAACATATAGTTGATAATAATAAACCAAAGTTTTCATATACTGAATGGATAGCAACAATCAAATTAATATTTGAAGTCATAGCTGTATCATTATTATTATAAATTTGATTTTACTATATGATTGATCAAAAATAAAGACTCTTCAATGACGAAACCCATAAACCAATGTATGAGATACACAAGATTATTGGCTCAATTACCATTTTATAGAACTGTAAATCAGAAATACAAAATAAACTTAGATAAAACAAGCACTTTACTTAATATTGTCTTATTTTCTCGTGTAACTTGTAGATATAATCCATATATGTTTGTTGTCCATTTATGGCATCTTCAACCATATAACCCAAAAATGTTGCTTCATTTGGATCTCCAGCTTTAATAATTGAAACACTCAATGGATAACTATAATGTAATATAATCTGATCTATTAACTTTAAGACCAAGCTACCAACCTCTGTTCCACTTCTAATCAAATCAATGTGATTTTCTGAAGTTGTTTCAATATCGATCAAACTTGAATATAAATCCTTTTCCATATTTCTACTTAAATAAATTATTATTTCTCGGCTATTTTCCAAGACATATATTTCGTTCTCCAAAATATTATTTAGACTTAATCTGATTGCCATACAGTTATTGTCACTATAGTAATCCGAAAGAGAAATCAGTGATGGATAAAAATACTTCATTGTTTGTTCCACAGACGCATTGACTAGGAAAAATAGATCTGGATTGGCTATTTTATCCACTGCTTGAACGAGTACAGGCAATGTTTTTAAAGAATCTGGTAAGATAAGTTGATTGAAAGTAGCGGAAGACTTAGAGTTAGATTCGCCATTATTAGAATGTTTGCGTCTATAATAAGCCATTATTTGGGCCAATTCTTCATTAATATCAATTTTAGAATTAATCTTTGACTTGACTAGATATGCAAATAGGGTATCTGAACTTGCAGAGATAAACAGGTTAGTCGATATTCCATATTTCAA
Source organism: Enterocytospora artemiae (assembly GCA_038659295.1). Lineage (NCBI taxonomy): Eukaryota > Fungi > Microsporidia > Enterocytospora > Enterocytospora artemiae. The sequence goes on from JASNGC010000005.1 coordinate 303,298, forward strand.
ATTTAAAATTCTTGTTTTTCTAACACCGTCATAATCCGTATATGTTATTTCAGCCTGTAAGTACTTGTTTTTTTGAGATATTCCAGAAAGTCCTAGTGAATATAGAACCGTAGAATTGCTATTCATATGATTTAGATGCATTTTGGTCAAACCATCATTTAAAGTAGATGCAACAGTATTCAGTTTAATCAAATTATCTGACAATTTCAAAAAAATATTTATATCGTATACTGATTTTGTAGAATAAATTAATGATAGAATTGTTTGAATTGAAAATTCCTTATTGGAGTCTGGAGTTATCTTATGAATTGATCCAGAAGAATAGAATGCTAATCGAACCAAATTGTTGTTGGATATCTTTTCGCTAGACCCCACATTAGCAGTATGTATCATGTTTATACAACAATTTTGATTACTTTCCAAAAACTCCTCAAAATTGATATCGTTTGGTTCATCGCTCAAAATTACAACTTTTGAAGCTATACATAGTTTGTTAATTTGAGAAACAACAGAAAGCATAGAATTAGTCGAAGTAGGGCCATTGTATGGTAGCCTATCTATATATTCCATAATCTTATCAATAACATTGGCAATATTCTTTGTAGAAAGAATTGAATTGGCTGCAAAACGTGGTAAAGAAGCCTTATTAAGCTTAGAAGATGAATCCTCAATCATCTTGCCTGATTTGCTATTCGAGTTTTTCGTATCGCATCCAGGATACTTTACTACGGTAATATCGATTCCATCCAAACTTCTAAACACTGTAATACCTCCATTTAACAATACAAATGTAATGGATTTGTGTAGAAACTGAAACTCTTCACTCAGACATATATTTTTTATAACTTGTAAAGAACTCCTAACTAAGATCGATGATGACAAATCCAAAACAAATACTGCACAAGGAGGTTGAATGGAAGGTGATGATTCACGAAACAACATGCCAGAATCGGATATACCATCCTTGGGCATATGTTCGGTAGTAGCAATTAAAGAGTTATCTTCAAGTTTGTTCAATCCATCCGTGAGAAATTCAAAAGATGATGAATTGTTCATATTTATTAGTTTTAATTCACTGTTGCAGATATTACAAATATATTTTCCGTTTTCAAATAGTGTAAAAGAATTCACATATGAGCGACATGCCAAACACTTCTCTGGACGAAATGAGGAATTGGGGCCATTAGTTGAGGTCATTATCTCATTTAGCACACCTTTGTCATTGAATGGATTTAGTATTACTCCTATTGGTAAATGTGAACATTCCAAAGCATATTCAGATTGTGGAAGCGAATACATAGTACTTCTAATAAAATAAGGATCACTCATTCCCTTTTCTGTAACCAGCGCATCAGTAGATGAATAGAATGGTGGTACAGTAGATGAAATATATGAAATATTTAGTTGCCTGTCCTTATACAATGTATGTGGTAAGCTGGGAATTTTGTTACTATTTGATTGCATTTGTTAGGGGTGACCAGGCCAAAAAATATTATAAATTTATAAAACACTCCTAATAATTTTAATTATGCACTAGGTGATAATTAAAAAGTGGGTTGACCTTGTATATTTACAATCCCAATTAATATTACACAAATATATCTAAACACTTAACTTTAGCACTCAGAGTTTTTTAGTTGGAAATAACCTTATCAAGCTAAAGCAGACTATACAAAGACAGGCTTTACCGATGAAGAATGTATATCTCTCAGTAACCAAATTGACCCTAATTCACAATACTATTAAAAATCTCTTAAATAGAAATTAGTGATAATTATTTATTAAATTCTTAAATTTCCTCTTCGTGGCATACTACTCTTTTAATTGTAACACGTTCAGAATTTTGTCGTATTGTTGACTCATATCCAACATTAACGAGTGAATTTAATACAAAAAGGCATGGGATGTATGTAACCAACACAACAAACAAGTTTTCCAAGAAGATTACAAATGGATCATTACTTGGTGTTAAAAAAGGCAGATTATCTGTGATACAACTTTTGTAAAGTCCAAACATACCAGATTTTACGCCAGCGAAGAACACCAGAATGACGAGAGCGAGTGAAGTCAAGCTGAAGAGATTGATAGTGTCAGAATAGCAGTAATGAATACAAATAATCAAAACAACAACAGCCGCGAAAACTATCCAGTGCTCTAGTTTCCACTCTTCCCTTAAGCAGTTGGGTAGCATATCCCAAAAAGACAAGGCATGAATACTTGAATCCAAATTAATTTGCTGGCCACCAATATTACTACTCTTATTGGCATTATAACTATAACTAGATATCGGAATGGCTTTTGGATTACTGAAATCCTTACAAACTGCTTTACATCCAGACAAAATTTCCCCATTATTCTTATAGAAATAATCCCTACACTTATCCGACTCAGGATCTGGAAGATTACCAAAATCACGATATTCCGCCTCGACTGTTGCAATGGAATTATCTCCACAGACTGGGATGTAACCAGGTAGAGGTTTCCCACTTTCAATAAGACCTTTAGCAGATATTGGAATCAAGCTTGGAATATCATACCCTTCACAAACTGGTTCACAATCAGATAAAATTTCCCCATTATTCTCATTGAAATGGTCTCTACATTTATCTGACTTCAAGCTTGGAAGCATTTCAAAAGCATGATTCTTTGCCTTGATTGTTGCGACGTAACCATTTCCACAAACTGGTACAAAGATAAATGATGGGTCCTCACCCTTAACAGAATCATTAGCTGCGGGTAGTGCAATATTTGGAGTATCTTTCTCTGTAAATGTTGAGCTAGCCTCTGCAGCAAAACAAAAATTGCATACAATAATAAGATACTCTGCTAGCATGTTTATTGGGGCTAATTCCTCTTTTATAAAATTAAAGTCACAAATTTTGATGTTGATCCACACAAGGAAATTGAAACTTTTCATCAAAGCATAAAATACTAGGATATTGAGTGGTATTTCTCTAGTTATTCAAGTTTCCGATACCAATATCTTTAAATGGAAAATCAATGAATTAAAAGGCTATTTTTGAAGAAACTTGGAATTATTAGAATAATATTTTGAATCAATCACAAATATGTTGTAAGGATATTGGAAGTTTACAAAAATACTGTTATGGCTGTGATGAAAGGTAAAATGACCAGCACATATTATTTGTATGGTGAAGAACAAAAACTACAGTACCATGTGTTCCCGAGTGATCTCTCAACTAAGTACTTGCAATGGCTCGCACAGGCTTGACTTCCGAGTTCTGAAGGGATCGGGTATTTTACTGAGGATATGACCGTAGTTGGACTGGGTCAAATCACAGTACATGTGCTTACCAATGCACAACACAGAGTATTTTTATATACAAATGGCCCAAACTCCATTGAGTGGGATATAAAGACAAATACGAATGGCTAGTTTGGTATAAACAAAACAGTATCTCCTATCGTATTGGCTAAGTATTCACAAGGATTAACTAGAATCAAAAAATAAAAGATGATTTTTGAAGAAGAAAGGTTTATTGAGATGTTAGACATGTGTGATTGTTAACTCACTACCACCATTTTGTTCACAGTGCCATTTTTAATTAATAATTTACGCATTGGTGTAGTTGTTATGTTTAATACCAATAATTCATCAATGTCTTAGAAAGTAATATTAAGGGAAAGGGAGTAATGATATGGGGGAATAGCACCGATACCCATGAGATACAGTTATCAACTGTTCTACAGCTTGTTGTTCTTGGGTCAAGTACTTTCAAGAATATCGATAGATCAGATAGCAGAGATATTTGATACAGAAGAATATAGAAATATTGAAGAAACAATTCTCAATCCAATATTTGGATTTATTTATTTGATGAATTGTGGACCCAACTTACGAAGATACAATCCAGAAATTAAAGTTACATATAAAGATGGTAGAAGAAACTTTGGAAGAGATAAAAGTAGTGATAGTATTACAAATCTTATGATATATTTATTTCCATCTCCAACAGGCATATTGTGTCCTTTTAGGAATATGGAGAGTAATTTTGCACATTATTACTTTGGGACTGGTAATAAGGATAAAAGTGAAAGTAGACGTAAGAGTATAAGAATGATGGCTGATGTATTCGTCAGTATTTTTACAGAAGATAAAGCAAACGTAGCCAAGTTAACAAAAAAATCAGAGGGAGGCGAAGGAAGCGAAATTAGACGTACGGTTAATAGAATAATAAACAATTTCAAGATAGAATCGAAATCGAAATTGTTCAAAGACAAGGACAAAGAACTCAAACACCTCTTGATTCATGGATTTATGATTGAAGTATTAGATTCCAAAGAAGATCTAGAGTTATATCTTACTACAATATTAGAGAAAATTAAAGAAAAATCATGTAAAATAGACAGATATAATATGGGTAATGATTTCACAGAAATATTTGGAGAGTTTTATAAGAGTATTAACTCGTCATTCCCATATTCCAGGGTGAATAAACCAGTTTCGAATGCTTCAGTTCCAGTATACACAAGAGATGGTAATACATTTGGAACTAAAATATTCTCGGATTGTGTTGAGATGGCACTGCTTCACCTTTTTAACTGCTTGTTCTGGGACGTGGAAGGGAAGTGCTATTCACTAGAACACCTGAGATTGGATGAAAAATCACCATTGGTACAATTCTACGAAACAGTTGGAAATGAACAATTCACAATCACAAGTAATACAAGAAAGGAATGGTCTCGGGTGGTACAGGACCTGGGAAGTTCTACATCTACTAAAAGAAGTAAATATTCAATAGGTAAGATTATATATGGAATTGCAAGAAATGAAGTGAAATCAGGATTGATAAATATGATGAATGTGATTGTGATGGTAGCAGTAGTACCTTCAAGAAATAAGGATATAAGGAAATTTTTGAAGGACACTAGTATGAATCTCAATAATATAGAAAAGAAATTTGGGGAGTTGGTTGATAAGTTGAAACATCCTAATTGTAAAGTTGAATGTGAATTCAAATCAATTGAAGAATTTGTATGGGTGAATGAGAATAGAACAGATTTTGGCGGGAGTATAATATTGACATTTGGAAATATAATTAACTCGAAAGAAGTCAAAATGGAGTTAAATATTGATAGTAGACATTCTGCGATGCACTTTATCTCAGATACAATTCAAGAAGATGAATTATCAGAATTAGTTGATAAACTTACATTCAGTGGATATGAGGATGTAGCAATACCACTTCCTATTTCATTGACTATGAAGTATTTGATGCTCTGTAATAAGGAATTCAACTTTAACATACCCGACGATTTCTTCACTAATGTGTACAATAGAATGATCAACAACAATGAAGAGAAGGTAGAAGTACTGACATACTTGTTTGAACAGAAGGATGATAAAGAGTTTGGAAACTACTCAGATAAGATTACAAAGCAGATACTGGGCACAGTCGAGTTAGCCGATCCAGCCACACAGTATATGTTCTCACCATTTCTACCGAATGATACACTATATATAGGATATAATGCATTCGATGTATTGGCAGAAGCATGTAAATCAAAGTCCAACATCTTGAAAGAGTACTGGGGAAAAGAGATATCAAAATTGAATTCAATTGACCTAACTACTAAGTTATGTGATTATAATAGTGATATATTTGATAAAATTCTAAAATATATACCTTATGAGTCATTAAAAATATTGAAGATTTCAATTACTAAGGATGAAGAAGTACTATTTATAGTTAATTTACTCGAGAAAGCTGGTAAATTGAATCATTTGGAAATAGCTTCAGATGTTATTATACCAAAAGAATCCTTAAATCGCATTGTAAAACTACTGAAGAATATTCAATTAAGACATCTCGAATTAAACTTTCCATTATCGTCTAATGATAGCATAGAACTGTTTATTCAAATACTGAAGGGTTGTCCGAATCTTGAATGTCTTGATATCAGCGATAATGAAATTGGAAAGTGTGATTCATCCTACTTGCCACAAATATTCAGGGCCATAAAAGAAATGAAGTCACTGAAGGAATTGAATATTAGTTATAATGAACTTGGATTGGAGAAAACTAGAATGTTTGTGGAATCAATATCTAGTTTAGATATAGAGAGTTTAGACTATTCCTCAAATAAACTGAATGAAAATGAAGCAGGATTAGCTTTTTCAGAATTATTGTCGAAGATGCCGAAGCTAAAGAAACTCTATTTGGGTGAAAACGATCTAAATCCAAGTGACATGCAGTATATATGTGGAAAATATGGTGCACTCACACTTTGCGGAGGAATAGAATATTTAAGTTTGAAGGAAAATAAGTTATCTTATAGGTCGGTGGAAGAAATAGAAAATATGTTGAATTGGTTTCCAAACTTAAAAGGTATAAATTTGGCACACAATGATATGGAGATAACGATTACTGAATTTTTTAATACGATTCATAGGTATGAAAAAATAACTGATGTAGCCATTGGAGGTAATAATTTTAATCTGTCAGGTGATAAATGCGAATATACTGCCAGTGACTTAAAAATAGAGACACTTGATATCTCAGGATGCAAATTTAATAATGAGGATGCAAGGGAGATTGGTAAAATAATAGCAAAGATGACCAAATTAAAGGTATTGAATACAGAAAACTGTTGTCTAAAAGATATTACCCCTATTTTGAATGGAATTAAGGGTTTAAATAAGCTGACTAATATAAACTTACAAAGAAGTGAATTGAAGTTGGAAAATTTATCAATAATGACAGAAATTATTAAAAACAATAGGTTGATTAAAGAATTAAATCTATCGTTGAATGTCTTGGGGGTAAGTACTATGGAAGCAGAAAAAAGAACCGAAGAGATCAAAAAGTTTACAGCGGTACTTGGGTCATTAAAATGCTTGGAGGATTTAAATATGGACTATATCAAATTTACAGGATCAGATTGGAGTATAATAATCAAATCAGTGGTAAAGATTCTTTCATTGAAGAAGTTTACAATTTCATGTAAAGATATTGAATTGATGGGTATGGATACCAGAGAGATGCTAAAGAAACTTAAGGCCAATGGAGTAGGTGTTGGTATTATATGACATTGATATATTATTTGATACTAAAGTGGAAAGATTGATATATGGATATGAATAAATAGAAAATGCTTATTAAACAGTGGAGGTTCAAATATGAAGAAGAAATTTTTGAATATCGTTTGGTAACTAGCAGTTTGTTTTAATTCTTTACTAATCTGACCATGGCCAATGAGGATATCTTTCAGACTGGTGAGTAAAGTTTGATTGACTCGTTATATCATCTGGTAACTTGTGGATATTGTAATAGCTTCATCATTGGATCAACACATACCATAGTATTCCAAGTGAGGTATGGTTATAGTTGGAGATTAGACCATCCCCTGTGGAATATTCAGAATAAGCAAATTTGTCAGTTGATGGGAAAATAACATCTCTTGGACTAGCTATATGTTGATAAGAGATTGTGAATTTCATATTGATGAGACAGACACAAATATATGGTGGTTTGTTGTGTACATGGAGTGTCAGTACTCGTGACCTGTGGTGTAAAAGGTAATAGAGAACTATTACAACATGGTGGGTGTGATATAGTATGACTGCACTGTTACAAAACTACAATCTATATCACCTCTACTACACAAATTATTAATCCATGATGAATCTCAAGCTTCAATGGGTGGGGTATGTAAATTTATCAGAGTAATAGTATCAAAAAAAATATGTAAGTGACTATTTAGTTATAAATTGAGCAGTGTTTTCCATCACTTTATTTTCTACCACTTTAATTGTTATCTATGGGGATTTGCTAGAATCACAAAATAAATTATGGATCTTCGGGTATGAGAAATTTATTAGGATTTTAGACATACTTAGTGATTAATTTTTTGCAACTTATTTGTTCGTGGAGTCATTTTGAATTGCAGGAATAGATTATTTCAAGTATCTTAACTAATCCAGGAATACAGAGACCAACTTGAAAAGTGGAATTCATCATCTTCAAGATTATAAGGAGGGGTGTGTTGATATAGTTGTTATATTGAATATTTTGGAAGAGATATTGAGGGAGAGGTGTAATAAATGATACATTAGCTAATACTCATGAGATACGGTTACCAACCATTCTAGAGTTTGTGGTTTCTGAATTCAGCAATATCGATAGATCAGATGACGAAGATACTTAGTATATAGATATGAAGGTATTAGAAAAACAATTCTCAAGGCAGTAATTGTATTTACTTGTGCAATAGAGTTATTTTATTCAGTAGGGGATATTGTGTGGAGTTAGAACCATGGAGAGTAATTTTGGAAGCCATTATTTGTTTGAAATCATCGACGGTGATGAAACTGATGTAGTAGGTGTAAGAATGATGGCAGAGATATTTGTCAGCGTTTTGACGGACGAAACAAATATGGCAGAGTTGTCTAAAGAATACGAAATCGATGATATTGCAGATTGAATAATAACCAATTTCGAGATGGAATCCAGGGAAGATCTAGAGTTATATCTCGATAGAATATTGGAGAAAAATCATATAAAATAGACGAATATGGTATGAGTGAAGGTTTCACAGAAACATTCAGTGAATTTTATAGGATTATTAACATATTTCCATATTCCAGAGTGAATACACCAGTTCCAATATACATAAGAAAAGATAATACATTTGATGAAACCAAAAAATTCACGGATTGTGCAGAAATAACACTACTTCATCTTTTCAACTGCTTATTCTGGGATATGGAAGGACAGCACTATTCATTAGAACACCTGGGATTGGAAGAAAGTTTACCGTTGAAGAAATTCTGTAGAAATGTTGGAATAGAGAATTCACAATGACGGCAGACAGAAGAAAGGAATGGTCTAGGGTAGTACGAGGTTTAGGAGGGTATACGCCTAGGGATGAAGGGGAATATTTGATAGATGAGTGTGTATAAGAAGGTGATGAGTGTGTATAAGAAGGTGATGAGTGTGTATAAGAAGGTGATGAGTGTGTATAAGAAGGTGATGAGTGTGTATAAGAAGGTGATGAGTGTATATAAGAAGGTGATGAGTGTGTATAAGAAGGGTTGGTAAAGAATGAGGTGAGATGAGGAATGATAAGTATGATGAATGTGATTGTAATGGCTACGGAAGTATCTCCAGCAGATACAAGCTTAGAGGGGTTTTGGAGGAATATTAAATAAGTTTAGGGAATTGATTGATAGGCTAAAACATCGTAATTGTGAAGTTAAATGTGGAATCAAATCAATTAGAGGATTTACAAAGGACGACAGAAGAGATTGGGGATACACCACTTACCTTTGGAAATACAATTAACCCGGGAGAGCTGGGAGAGGTCAAGATGGAGCTAAAAATTAGTAGTGGAAATTCTGCAATGCACTCTGTCTCGGATACTAAACTTACATTCAGTGGATATGAGAATGCAGCACCACCACATCCTATTGCATTGACCATGAAGTATCTGATGCTCTGTGATGAGAGATTTAACCTTACCATACCCGACGGTTTCTTCACAAATGTGTACAATAGAATGATCAACAACAACGAAGAGAAAATAGAAGTACTGGGATACTTGTTTGAACATAGTGATGGTAAAAAAAAGTAGAATACTCAAATGAAATTACAAAGCAATACTAGGCACAGCAGAGTTAAGAGATGGAAGGACACAGAAGATGTTCTCACAATTTGTACCAAAGAATGCATTATATATATGGTATAGTATATTTGATGTGTTTGTAGAGTGTAAACTAAAAGTAGTGGTTTGGAAGAGTATTGGGGAGAAGAGGTGTCCAAAGAGGTATCTAAAGAGGTATATAGATTGGAATTAGTTGATTTAGCAGGGTTTAGTAATAATGACATGGCTGGTGAAATATTAAAATATGTACCATATGGACATTAAAGGTGAGGATTTGAATTGCTAGGAATAAGGAGGTATCACCTGTAGTTGATTTACTTGGTAAGGCAGACTTGAATAGTTTGGAATTTGAAGTGGCACAGTGGGGTTACAGAGAACGTTGAAGGATAGAAATTTAACGGATAATATGAAGATGATTTAACGGATAGTATGAAGATGATTTAACGGATAATGTGAAGATGATTTAACGGATAGTATGAAGATGATTTAACGGATAATGTGAAGATGATTTAACGGATAGTATGAAGATGATTTAACGGATAATGTGAAGATGATTTAACGGATAGTATGAAGATGATTTAACGGATAGTATGAAGATGATTTAACGGATAATATGAAGATGATTAATTTTTGAATATGGCTCATAAGTGAGAAAATATAGTTGATGTAGCCATTATAATGAAGTGCTCAAATGATTGAGGAGTTAAGAAAGAGCAGAACGTATTGAATGCGAAATACTAATAGGATATTCTGTACTAGGATTGTGTGTGTTGTGTGTATGTTGTATACATGTAGTATTGTGTGTGTGTTATGCAGTATATGGGTTAATTTAGCGCACGTGGGGGAGGGTGGGTAGGGACGTGTGGGGGAAGCCCCTGCATGTGAGATATTGGTATTGTTTGTTGTGGTGTGCGCAAGTGCATGACGATTGATACATGATACAATTGCGTTATTCCTTGTACGGGATCGATAGGTACCGATAGCGATGACGAACGTGAAGGACACGACAATAAGATTCTAATTGTGCACGTTGTGCAGGACAACATCCTGAACTTAAGCATATTATTAAGGATAGGAGAAGAAATCAACGGAGATTCCAGTAGTAGAGGCGATTGAACATGGAGAAGACCCGATTGTAAGGGGGCGTGCTCCCCGTTGTAGCAGAGCGCAGAGAGACGGGCATGGAAAGGCCGACCGGAGGGGGTGATAGTCCTTGGAGCGCGGAGAGGGAGAGAGTAGTGCTGCTTGGTAGTGCAGTGTGAAGGGGTGGTAACAGCATCCAAGTCTAAATATAGTCGGTGACCGATAGCGGAGAAGTAGCGCGAGCGAAGTGTGAAAAAGTCCCGGTAAGGGAGTGAAATAGTGAAAGTACAAGGAGGTAAGCCGAGAGACTCGGACCCGTATTGAAACACGGACCAAGGAGATTACATTCCCAGCGAGGAGAAGCATGTGAAGTGCGGGCCCGGAAGCGATTTGATAGTTGGGAGGGTAAGACCCGAAAGGTAGTGAACTTTCAGCGGTTTGATTGAAGTCAGGAAAAATTCTGATGGAGGATCTGAGTCATTCTGATGTTCAACTCGATGACATGAGCTACTGAAAGGGGCGAAAGACCAATCGAACTACCTGGTAGCTGGTTCCAGCCGAAATGTCTCTCAGGACAGCGATGCGGGAAACTAGGGACATGGTGTAGAGAGGATGTGGAAAATTTCAACAAACTCCGAAGCTGTGGCAGCGTAATAAGTGTGTACTAGCGCTGGGGCCTAGGACGCATCAGTGGGCAGACCGAGGTAAGCTTGGTCTGCAAGAAGGGATGAACCTGACAGAGGGATAAACAGCCAAAGGCTGAGCAGAGAACCCATAAATGCGGTAGGCAAATCCAGACAGTAGGGCGGTGGCCATGGAGGTTGGCATCCGCTAAGAAACGTGTTGCAACGTACCTACCGAATTTGCGACGGCATAAAATGGATGGCGCTGATCAGCGGTGTGAGGCCCTCGACTCTGTGAGTAGTAGGCGGGCACTATTGTTGTGGGGAAGTGCGCGGGCGACCGCGGATGGAACGACATTAGGAGCAGATCTTGGAAGTAGTAGCATCTTTACGAAGTGAATGTTGAGACGGGTTCGTCCTTTGGATAGAAGGAGGTGATGCGGACCTAAGCGAAAGGGAGATGCATAGAAATTTGCATGGTGGCGGCCGAGGTTGCGAAACAGGGATGACGGCAAGGGAGCGCGGAGTGAGAATTTGCTGTACCGCGCGGAGGTGTGCCGAGAGTCATACGGAGACGCAGACGGACTTGCCCGTGGAAAAAGAGGGCCGCCAGCCGTACCGAACCGCATCAGGGCTCAGGGGTTAGGAGCCCGATTCACAAGGAAAGGTAGGTAAGGGAAATCGGCAAAATGGATGAAAAACCTAGGGATAATTATTGGCTCTAGCATGCTAGAACTGGGCTTACAAGGGGAATCTGACTGTTTAATAAAAACATAGCTTTGTGTGGATGCAAAGTGAATTCTGCCCAGTGCTTGGGACGTTAAGGAAGTAATTTTAGGTACGCACTTGTAAACGGCGGGAGTAACTATGACTCTCTTAAGGTAGCCAAATGCCTCGTCATCTAATTAGTGACGCGCATGAATGGAGCAACGAGATTCCCACTGTCCCTACCTACTGCTTTGCGAACCTACAGCCAAGGGAACGGGCTTGGGATATGCAGCGGGGAAAGAAGACCCTGTTGAGCTTGACTCTAGTGAGGCAGATTGGCTAGTCTGGGTGTCGTAGCGAGGTGGGTTACTGTGTGAGACCACTGGCGCCCGTGACTAGACGGTTGGTTGCCTGATGGGGAGTTTGGCTGGGGCGGCACGACTGCTACAAAGTAACGCAGACGTCCAAAGGTTCGCTTAGAGGGGATGGAAACCACTCGTGGAGCATAAGGGCAAAAGCGAGCTTGACATAGGTGCAGACGCACGTATTGATGACTGGAAACAGGGGCCTAGAGATCTTTTGCAACGGTTAGGTGCAGAAGTGACGGAAAAGTTACCACAGGGATAACTGGCTTGTGGCGGCCGAGAGATCGTATCGACGCCGCTTTTTGATTCTTCGATGTCGGCTCTTCCTAGCATGGTGAAGCAGAAATCACCTAGTGTTGGATTGTTCACCCACCAACAGGGAACGTGAGCTGGGTTTAGACCGTCGTGAGACAGGTTAGTTTTACCCTACTGCAGGTGTCTGAGAGCAGGCCAGAGTAGTACGAGAGGAAGTTCTGGTCTGGATCACTGGTCGGGCGCTCGTCTGTTAAGGCGGGGGCGCAGCTACATCCAGCCTGTAATGGCTGAAAGCCTCTAAGCCAGAATGGGGACTTGGGGACACGGGGGTGCGGAGACGACGCACGTAAGGGGGGCTGCTGTGCGAAGCGAGTATACATTACGAGTGTTTCAGGCAGGCCTGCGCCTTTTTGTGGGGAAGCGGGTCGTGGTGGGTAGTGATGTTGTGCATGATATTGTGTGGTGGTGTGTGCAGGATATTGTGGTATGTGCATTGGCATGATATTGTGCAGGCTGATATGTGCATTAGCATGACATTGTACCATGCTATGACATTGTGCGACATTCTGTGCGCCTCGCGACACATGGCCCAGCAATGGACATGCGCGGCAGGGGGGTACGAGCGTGGGGAAACCCGTGTGCACAGGCATTTTGGCGAGGCGGAAATGCGTGTGGGTCTGTGGATAGAGGCAAGAGTGTGATGTGGGCAATGGATTGCCACGGATTTGCAGGATTGGGATAGGCCACTGGGGAGATGACAGGACACCAGGTTGATTCTGCCTGACGTAGATGCTAGTCTCTGAGATTTAGCCATGCATGCTTAATAGAAATGGCGAACGGCTCAGTAATGTTGCGATGATTTGCTCTTGATGGTACAGATAACCACGGCAAGCTGTGGCTAAGAGGCAAGAATAAGACGCAACCCTATCAGTTAGTTGGTAGTGTAAAGGACTACCAAGACGATGACGGGTGACGGGAAATGAGGGTTTGATTCCGGAGAGGGAGCCTGAGAGATGGCTCCCACGTCCAAGGACGGCAGCAGGCGCGAAAATTGCCCACTCTTTGGTGAGGAGGCAGTTATGAGACGTAGATTAGAGGGCACAGTAAACAAGTGCTTTGAGTATTGGAGGGCAAGTTTGGTGCCAGCAGCCGCGGTAATACCGACTCCAAGAGTGTCTATGGTGGATGCTGCAGTTAAAAAGTCCGTAGTTGTATATGCAATTGAAGGGCACCGGTCAAGGGTGCAGGGTTTGCTAAGGATGGCGGAACGGGCAGAGTGCATAGTATAGGCGGGCGAGAGATGAAATGACCAAGACCCCGCCTGGACTGACGGAGGCGAAAGCGATGCACTTGAACGAGTCTGGGGATCAAGGACGAAGGCTGGAGGATCGAAAGTGATTAGATACCGCTGTAGTTCCAGCAGTAAACGATGCCGACAAGCAGGACACGGGAGTGTTTGCTGGGAGAAATCATATTTTTCGGGCTCTGGGGATAGTACGCTCGCAAGGGTGAAACTTAAAGTGAAATTGACGGAACTACACTACCAGGAGTGGATTGTGCGGCTTAATTTGACTCAACGCGGGAAAACTTACCAGGACCAAGCAGCGCAGAGATCGACTACGTGAGCGCAGCAGGAGTGGTGCATGGTCGTTGGAAATTGATGGGATGACTTTCAGCTTAAGTGCTATAATCAGTGAGATCTTTGGAGACAGGTGCAGAATGGCACAGGAAGGAGAAGGCGATAACAGATCAGTGATGCCCTCAGATGCCCTGGGCGGCACGCGCAATACAATACTCGATGTTCTTGCAGATGGATTTTGGAGTGCGAGGGATTAGCTCTTGTAAATGAGCTATGAACGAGGAATTCCTAGTAACGATGATTCATTAAGTCATGGTGAATGAGTCCCTGTAGTTTGTACACACCGCCCGTCACTATCTCAGATGGTTATGGAGATGAAGAGCCCCGGTTCTGAATAGAAGAGCCCAGGTTCTGAATAGTCATAGCTAGATAAGGTACAAGTCGTAACAAGGTTGCGGTCGGTGAACCAGCCGCAGGATCATTACGGATTTTGTGATGTGATGTGTCGTGGGATGCATGTATGTGTATATGTGGTAGTATATATATTTTGTGTGTATATGTAGTATATGTTGGTGTGGTAGTATATATAAAATGTGTGTATATGTTGGTGTGGTAGTATATATAAAATGTGTGTATATGTAGTATATGTTGGTGTGGTAGTATATATAAAATGTGTGTATATGTTGGTGTGGTAGTATATATAAAATGTGTGTATATGTTGGTGTGGTAGTATATATAAATGTGTGTATATGTTGGTTATTATATATAAAATGTGTGTATATGTTGGTGTGGTAGTATATATAAAATGTGTGTATATGTTGGTGTGGTAGTATATATAAAATGTGTGTATATGTTGGTGTGGTAGTATATATAAAATGTGTGTATATGTTGGTGTGGTAGTATATATAAAATGTGTGTATATGTTGGTTAGTATATATAATATGTGTGTATGTGTGTATTTGTTGGTGTGGTAGATCGGGGAGGGCACGTGCTATGCTGGTGTGTATAGCTGTAGTGAATAAAGATATGTTGGTGTGGTAATGAATTTATTAATGGTGTTATGTATTCATTGGTTCTTTAATTGTGGGAATGATCGATATCCAGACCAGATATTTTAAATCATTGATATAATCGATTAAAAGGTGGTACCAAACTTTATTAATGGGATAATCTCATCGAAGCAGCAGGCATAAACAAAATGCGGTAAGGCCCATAATGGTGAAAATAGTGGAGGCGGCGGGATAGAGCACCACACATCTGTATATCTGGCGACAAAGATACAAGGCAGCGAAGGCTAGCAGGCAAAATATCGAAATGACAAGGAGACCAAAGATGGAATTGCGTAGATCTCTTTCCGATTTACACAAAAGAAGCCAGATGAGGAGGAAGGAGGTGATGGAAGAATCATCAGATTTTGACTGCTGAGAAGTGTGGTTGACAGCACAGTCACTATCTGCACGGCTAATGCAGTCATCACCCACATGGCTAAGTTGGGTGAAATCGTTATTTTTGTGGCCAATGATGGGATCACGATCCACGTGATGGGGCTGGGTATTATCTACACGATCAAGCTTGGTGGGATGATTGTCTACGTGATGAACACATTCGTGACGAATAGGACTATCTACGCGATCCACACATTCGTGACGAATAGGACTATCTTGATCAATGATGGGATCGACACTCTCACGATGCTTTGGAGTGTCTACGCAAAAAACCAGTGGGACTAAAATGAGAGGAAGAGAAAACATTTGGGGAATGGAACATTGAATAATATATGTGTGGCCGAAAAGAGCTAATTGGCAAAAGTAGTCTAGTTATGGGGAGGAAAATAGCTCTGGGTTCATTGATGGATGAAATAAAGGTGCATACCAGAGTAGGAGTATGCAGACGCACATCAGGGTATATTTGGAAGATGTGATGTATAGGTAAAACACATGAAACTTATAGTATGTTATATTGTGGAGTATTGAGCCAGGAAATTACATTTATATTTCAGGGAGATCGACATATCAAATAAATTTACCCAAGGTGGTTAAGAATCTGTTACGGACTGGGGAAGTAATATCTTGAATTAAAAGGTCGAAATATTGATTCACAGGCAGAAGATTTAATTGCAGAGATCAGGACGGTGGTGGGCCACGACTATGGAGGTGTTAATACAAACAACATGTGCAAAGTAATACACTAGGGTGATGAGTGCTAGAGCGGACGGAGAGAGTTTACGTCTGCATATCCAGAGATAAAGATATGAAAAGCTCTTATTTTGCGGATCTAGGAATTAAAAGGCAAACCAAGAAGATAAACCCGAAA
Source organism: Enterocytospora artemiae (assembly GCA_038659295.1). Taxonomy (NCBI): domain Eukaryota; kingdom Fungi; phylum Microsporidia; genus Enterocytospora; species Enterocytospora artemiae. Next base: position 319,848 of record JASNGC010000005.1, read on the forward strand.
AGAAAATATGGATCTCTGGATTTTGGTTGTTGAGGAGTATGGTCGACATGACGGTGATTATTTGTGTGATTGAGCTTGATGGAATGATCACTTTCGTGATGGAACAGTCATTATCTGCATGATCAATGATGGGGATGGACTCGTTGTTCTTTCGAGATGGAGTATCGACAGAAAAGACGAATGGGATTAAGATGAGAGGAAGAGAAAACATTTGGGTCTATATTCTATGGAATAATATATATATGGGCGAAAAGGTTAATTAGTAAACAATGCAGGGTAGGTAATGGATTTATTAGTGGGTGAGTAGATATTAAAATGGGAATATGGGGGGTTTTGGATAATTTTATATGAGATGATGTTGTATGGTACAAAAATATTATATATGTATAAAAAATTATATATTATATATATGTGTATATATTGTATATTATATATATGTATAAAATGAGGAAACTTTCACTTGGATACCTTATTTGGAGTAATACCTAAAAACTAAAATAAATGATCTCAGGTAGAAGATTTAACTGTAGATATCACCAGTGAAGTTAGGGAGAGTCAATACGAAATGATGGATGATGGAATTGTTGACCACATGACTGAGTTGGGTGGTGGGAACAAGAGCGATATTCCGATGGTTTTGAGATGGAGTGTGGATGAAAAGATCAGTGGGATTAAAATGATATAGAGAGAAAGGATTTGGAGAAATGAATATATTGTGATGTTATGGTAAGGACAATTTATTGATGGGGAGTATCGGGGGAATGGAAAGAGTCAGGAAATTAAATATGTTTATTGTTGAATAAATTAGATTATAGATATGTATGGTTAAGAGTTAAGTAAAGGATATGAGAAATTAAAAATTTGATCAAAGGATCTCGATATTAATTCTGGAAGTGGGAGGGATGGAACCATAGGATTCAGAAGTGGGAACATGGTGAGGGGATTTTAATACGGTGTTGAAGAGAAGTTTATTAATGGGATAATCTCGTAACAGATATAAATAAGATGTGGAAGGTGGAGAACATGCAATAAGATATGAAATGATGGAACCAGGAAGATATAAAAGCACAGAGGAATGAACAAGATACTTTGTACAAAAGCTCAGGGGGATTCGGTTGAAGGGTAGGAGAGAAGAAACCGCTAGGAATCATCATTTCAGATTTTTGGAGAGCAGGTTGACAGAATGCAATTTTTTGTGACGGATGATGGGATCAGGAATATCATTCCTTTCGAGAAGATGAAGAAAGTGTGAAAGACCAGTTGGATTAAAATGAGAGGAAGAGGCTATTTGGATATTATACAATACTATATATATAGGGGAGAATTAGTAAAAAATAAACAGATGGATTATGAATTTATTAATGGGAGAAGTAAAGAAGATAACTAGAGCAGGGTTATGACGTTCTAGTTGATGGAAAGGAGTATATGCGCTATATATAATATATGGTATGGAAATGCAGTATTTAAGAAGATATGAGGTAATGAATATAGTGTATTGGAGAGAGTAGAGCAAAGAGAATCTATTGCGATGGGGAGTACACGGGGGAATGGAAAGGGTCAGAATAAGAATTTGTCGAGATACGTTTGATACTCCGGAGAGATTGGGATCGCTGAATAAATGGAGTCAAGTGTATAAGATATGGTTAAGAATCAAGGTTCGAGATAGATGATTTAATTGTAGGGATCATGAAGTGGTACTGCGAACTAAGGAGATATTAATACGGAATGGAGATAGGATGGAAGCTCAGTTAGTGGGATAATCTCATGGAGCAAGATAGAAATAAGATGGGTGGAGAACAGTTAGTATGTCTGGAAGACGAGAACTATGAAGAAAAGGTCAAAACACAGAAGAAACGATGAGAGAATGGATAGCCAGGTAAAGGCCCATGCAGATTCAGTTGACGGACAGACGAGACCAGAAATAAAAACGGAATGTTCAGATTCATCTTGTTGAGAGGGATGGCTGATGTGAGAGACACTACTTTTGTGATGAATGATTATCAGTGTGGTCGAAGTGACGGACATTATTATGTACGTGATTAGGTTTGGTGGGATTTAATTTTGTGACTAGTAGAGTATCTACAAGAATGATGGGGATGGACTCATGGTGCTTTCGAGGAGTATCGACGGAAAAGAATGGGATTAAGGCGAGAGGAAGAGAAAGGAATAGGCAAAAAGGTTGGGTAGGGAATGAATCACGGATTTATTGATGGGAGAAGATAAGTACAGGAGGATACCATTAAGATGATGAAAAATTATATATATTATATTGTATATATATATATATATGGTACGAAAAAATTATATAATATATATAATATATATTGTATATGTATATAGGTATAAGTATTTAGAGTAATACTCAAAAATTAAAATAAAGGATCTCAGATAGAAGATTGAATTGTAGATATCAGGACAATGGAGACAATCGAAATAGTGGTTGGAACAAAAGTTTATTAAAGAGAGAATCTCATGGTAGATATAAAGATAGTGGAAGCAGCAGGGAATCTATAAAAGGACCTCGGAATAAAGACCTTAGTACACCGTGGGGGATTGAATTGAAGAGGAGAACTAAAGTTATGAATAGTTAGTTGTAGGAGATGAGGAAAGATATTGAATGGGCGTTTCGAGATGGAATCGGTGGAAATAAAGTTAGAGGAGATGGTCTGTACAGAATACTTATATGGAGATGAAGTTAGTTAGAAAGAAAGAATTATGAAATTATTAATTGGAGAAGTAAAGAAGCAAAATACTAGATAGGGTTATGATGACTAGTGGAATATGATATATGAATATTATGAAGTGATAGGTATCATATGTGTATATGGTATAAAATATTATATATAGTATATATCAAGAAGATGTGATGTACAGATAAAAGATATGAATATGGTGTATTGATGATGTTAGATCAAAGATTTATTGATTGGAGAGTACTAAGTGAAGAAATGGAAAGAGTCAGAATAAGAAATTTAAATATTTTTATATTTCAGGAAAATTGATGCTACAGAATAAATTAAATCGAGTTGTGTATAAGATATGGTTAAGGATTAAAAATGAATTTATAGGGAATCAATATTTTGAATCAAAGGATCGAAATAGTGGTTCTCAGATAGACGATTTAGTTGTAGAGATCACGAAGTGGTACAGACTATGGAGATTGGACAAAAAGATTAATATGACCGGAGAAAAGCTTTATCAGATATAAATAGGGTGTGGATAGTATAATAGTAAGAGTGATAGGGGATGAGATAGATATCAGAAGATGAAGATATGAAATGGCATGAAGCAGGGAATGTATAAAAGGATGTCGGAAGATACATTGAGTAAGAACTCAGATTCTGGGGAAAGAGTGGAAAGGCAGAATATTCCAGTGTATGTGACAAGAAAATGTTATATATAGTATATGATAAGAAAATGCTATTATGTATAGTGTAAAGGATATGTAGTATAATGAAGAAATACTCGTAAACGAAAAATTCAGTTATGAGTAGCTATGAAGAAATATTCGTAAACGAAAAATTCAGTTATGAGCAGCTAGAAGTAAGACAGATTTGAGAAGTTATTGGGAAGATTCGAGATAGAGAGGAACGGAAAAGATAAAAGACCAAGGAATATGATGGACGAGATATGATTAGATGATAGTTGGTAGAAGAAGAACTTGACTAGAAGGGTCAGGAGGAGTAAGTTAAGAAATGAAAGTCATATACTAGACCAGTCATGAGACTTATTGGTGTTTTGGGAGAAGATGCAGTTTTTGGGGATAGGTCAGGAATAGAAGACGGATACTTTAGTGGATAGTTAGAGGAGGCTAAGATTGACGAAGGGGAACTAGTATGAAAATTGAAGTGGGAGTCAGAGGAAGGATGGAAATTGAGGACTGAAGAAGATTGGCTAATGGACAAGGAGAAAAACCAAGATTAGGTTTGCAGGAGAGAGTGGATACATATGGAGAGTATGTGGTAGGTAAGGACTTAAGATGTTTTGCGGGAGACGAATACTAGAGACTACGATATATGATTTATGGAAGAGACAGGGGACTTGCGGATGTGGGAGTGTACAGAGGAGAATGGGAGATATATTGATGACCTGTTTGGATTAGGAGAGATGGTAGGCTAATTGAGTGGTGTTATAGGTTAAGGAAAAGCAAATATATGAAGGGGAGTGGAGTCAGGGATTTATTATGTGTAGTATAAAGGTATATGTGATATGTATAGCATATATGATATAGAATATATAGTTATACAGTATATATATTATGTATAGTATAAAAAAATATAGTTTGGTAAGAATTGATATTGAGAAATATATGAATGATAAGGATTGTGAGGAAAGGATAATGGGTTATTATTATGGTGGGAAATAAAGAGATTAAATAGAAGAAGTAATTACTGAGGGTAGAGTATGGAGAGTTAGGTTGGGTGGAAAGAGGAATGTAAGGTATTTTTAATTGGGGAGAAGAATAGTGGAGAGTAGTATTGTTAGTTAAATATAAGTGAAAGTGTATTAATGTTCTTAGCCATAATGGAGAGTAGAATTTAGTATAGTTATGAATAGTTTAGTATTAAGGTTAGTTATTGACGGCCAGAGGAAAAAGAATTATGATATTTATAAGTGCAGTTTGAGGAAATGTATGGAAGGAGGAAGAATGGGATTAGTTGGATGGTATAAAGAAAGAAGTTATGGAATGGAGAGATGAAATAGTATGATATGGTATAAAAATGGTATATATGGTATAAAGGATGGTATAGAATGAAGAAATTTTTAGTTATAAATCTGTATTTAGAGTAATAGTTAAAACCTAAAATAAAAGATCTTTAAGGATTGAGAGAAGTTAATATTTTGAAATAAAGGATCTCGGATATAAGATTTAATTGTAGGTATCACCAGTGAAGTTAGGGAGATGTGAATACGAAATAGTGGAAGGATGCAAGCTTTATTAATGAGGGATATTATTGAAAGCAATGAATGTCACAAGAGATGATTGGACGTTTGTATATCCTGAAGCAAAGATGTACAACGGCGAGAACCATGAACATCGAAATGCGGAGGTAACAGAGGAATGGGCTGGGTAGGTCAGGTTGTATAGAAGGACGGTTGAAGAGTACAAGAAAACCAGGAATAAAAATAGAAACCTTCTGATTCTAACTGTTTCGAAGCATGGTTGGTGTGGTGGTGATTACCTTTATGAAAATGATGGGATGACGATGTACGTGATCGAAGTGATGGTGATTATGTACGTGATCAAGTTTGGTGGGAAGATCAATTCATGATGGATGATGGAATTGTTGACCACATGACTGAGTTGGGTGGTGGGAACAAGAGCGATATTCTGATGGTTTTGAGATGGAGTGTGGATGAAAAGATCAGTGGGATTAAAATGATATAGAGAGAAAGGATTTGGAGAATGAAGGATTGAATATTATATATAGGGGAAAAGAGTTAATTGGGAAGAAACGGTTGAATAAGTATAATTTATTAGTGGAAGAGGTAAAGAAGGTACATAGAATAGGAATATGATATTCTAGATGATGGAATGTGTTATATATAATGTATGTTATAAATAGTGTATGTATACGTTATTAGGAAATATAGATTATGAACTACTTTGCAGAAATGAATATATTGTGAGGTTAGAGCAAGGACAATTTATTGATGGGAGTATCGGGGAATGGAAAGAGTCAGGAAATTAAATATGTTTATTGTTGAATAAATTAGAGTATAAATATGTATAGTTAAGAGTTAAGTAAAGGATATGAGAAGTTGAAAATTTGATCAAAGGATCTCGGTATTAATTCTGGAAGTGGGAACATGGCGAGGGGATTTTAATACGGTGTTGAAGAGAGTAAATGAGGAAAGGTGGTGATGGAATAAGACATGAAATGATTTTCGAGATGGAGTGACGGAAAAGAATGGGATTAAGGTGAGAGGAAGAGAAAGGAATAGGCAAAAAGGTTGGGTAGGGAATGAATCACGGATTTATTGATGGGAGAAGATAAGTACAGGAGGATACCATTAAGATGGTGAAAAATTATATATATTATATTGTATATGTATATATATATGGTACGAAAAAATTATATAATATATATAATATATATTGTATATGTATATAGGTATAAGTATTTAGAGTAATACTCAAAAATTAAAATAAAGGATCTCAGATAGAAGATTGAATTGTAGATATCAGGACAATGGAGACAATCGAAATAGTGGTTGGAACAAAAGTTTATTAAAGAGAGAATCTCATGGTAGATATAAAGATAGTGGAAGCAGCAGGGAATCTATAAAAGGACCTCGGAATAAAGACCTTAGTACACCGTGGGGGATTGAATTGAAGAGGAGAACTAAAGTTATGAATAGTTAGTTGTAGGAGATGAGGAAAGATATTGAATGGGCGTTTCGAGATGGAATCGGTGGAAATAAAGTTAGAGGAGATGGTCTGTACAGAATACTTATATGGAGATGAAGTTAGTTAGATAGAAAGAATTATGAAATTATTAATTGGAGAAGTAAAGAAGTAGGTGATATGATCTAGGTGTGGAGTGAAGAATATAATATATAATAAATTATAAATGGTGGAAGACGTATTATTATTAAGTTGTTGTTGTTGTTGTGTATGACTTGAAATATTGATGAATGAAAGATCAGAAAAGAAGCTAGGTTAAGACACGAAATTGATTGAAAAGGTGGGGGGATAGTTAGTGGGAAGTAGGGAATATGGAGGGATGATGAGGTATATGATTGAGGATGGAGATTTAAGAAATGGAATATATATAGGGATTAGAGGGTAGATTAGTAGAAGAGATAGGGATGGTGGGAGGTAGAGGAGTAAAGAGTATAGTTAGTTAGAAGAGAGTAGATTAGTAGTATTGAGGTTATGGAAGCAAGTATAAGAGAGAGTTAAAGTAGAGGAATGTGATGTGGAGTTGATATATTATATATAGTATGTATGGTATAAAAGGCAATTATTAAAAAGGATAAATATAGTTTGGTAAGAATTGATAAAAACATATCAATGATAGGGATTACGAAATATGATGAGATAATAAATTGATGATGATGTTATTAGTTAGTTAAGAGGGAATAAAGTTTATAGGAAGAATAAGAAGATGATAAGGGTAGTGGTTATGGAGAGGTTATAGTAGGGGGGAGAAATACGGTGTCTGAGGGAATAAGGAATAGTTAAGAGAGAATGAAATGCAGAAGAGTATGGACATATATGTGATAACAGAACAACAAATGGAATTAATATGATAGTGGATTGAAGTTGCACCTATGATAAATGATATGATAATAGATCAATATATCATACACCTGTGATAATAGATCAATGTAGTTAGTTAGTAGTTAGTTAGTTAGTTAGTTAGTTAGTTAGTTAGTTAGTTAGTTAGTTAGTTAGTTAGTTAGTTAGTTAGTTAGTTAGTTAGTTAGTTAGTTAGTTAGTTAGTTAGTTAGTTAGTTAGTTAGTTAGTTAGTTAGTTAGTTAGTTAGTTAGTTAGTTAGTTAGTTAGTTAGTTAGTTAGGTTAGTTAGTTAGTT